>CAWUFW010012263.1:0-553736 GCA_963921515.1 Calotriton arnoldi
AATACTGGACTGCCATGGGGTCCCGATTTGCTCCGTCTTTTGCCAACCTTTTCATGGGTTGGTTTGAGGCGGAGTGGATCTGGGGCTGCATGGGCACTAAATGGATAGACAAAATTTAATATTGGGGGAGCTTCATTGATGACTGTCTTTTAATATGGACAGGGACTGTCCCTGAATTGGATGAATTCTTTGTATACTTGAATTCCAACAGTTATAATCTCAAGTTCACCACTCACTATGATAAACAAAAGATTGTATTTTTGGATATAGAAATGTATATTAAAGAGGATAAAATTTGCAGTAGGATGTACCGTAAGAGTACCAGCTGCAATGCCTTGTTACATGCAGAAAGCTGTCACCCCCGGTGCCAAATTAATGCCATTCCGTATGGGGAGATGGTAAGGGCCCGGAGGAACTCAGACGGATTTTGGATTTTAGGCCCTGAAGAAGTCCACTGTGCATTATACTGCAGGACGAAACACGTGTTGGCATTTTTTCTGCATTTGAGAACATTAAGATCAACCTCTGTTTTGAGAAACAAACTACCTGGCTGCATTGTGATGTGAAGATTACAAATAAAGAACTGAACTTGGATCTGGATCAAGAGCTTGTTGGACACTATAAAAGATTGAAAGTGTGCTCAGGGGGACTTTGCATTTGTTTATTTTCCCCTCAATTGAGGAGATTAATCTGGTTGAAGTGGTAACCAACCTTCTCTCCCTTAGAAGCACCAGATATTTGGATATTTGCTGATACACCAAACCCTAAAATTTGCTGTGCGCCCAAGGACATATTTCCTGGTTACCAAAGCATTTAAGTAACAGTATAGAAAGTGTTGGATAGCGGAGGGGTAAAATTACTATTCCCACTCCATTGAGTGCAACAGTAGAGAAAGTGTTGGATAGCGGGGAGGTAAAAATTACTATTCCCACTCCAGTGAGTGCAACAGTAGGGAAAGGGTTGGATAGCGGTGGGGTAAAACTTACTATTCCCACTCCAGTGAGCACAACAGTAGGGAAAGTGTTCAAAGCGGAGGGGTAAAACTTACTATTCCTACTCCAATTGAGTGTAACAGTAGGGAAAGTGTTGGATAGCAGAGGGGTAAAAATTACTATTCCCATTCAATGAGTGCAACAGTAGGGAAAGTGTTGGATAGCATAGAGGTAAAACTTACTATTCCCACTCCAGTCAGTGCAACAGTAGGGAAAATGTTGGATTGCAAAGGAGTAACAATTAATATTCTCACACCAGTCAATTCAAAAGTAAAAACAAACTAATGTTCAAACAAATACATATTTTTAATTAGAAATTATTTAGAACCAAAAACGTTAATTATTACATAAATTTACTTTTTTTCTTTCCTGCCCTATAACACCACACAATTCACAACCCACATCTAAATTTTATTTAAAAAATGTACTTACCTAATTAACATAATTAATTACCAATTAAAGAAATATTATTAATTAAAAAACAAATTAAAACTAATAAAAATTAATTAACTTCCCACAATTTACCCCTATAATCCCCACAAACCACTGGTAAAATTAAACTGTAACAAAATTAATTACACAATTAAAACTTATTTTCAATTAAAAACGAATAATATATAAAAACTAATTATAAAGTAAAATTAATTTAATCCCCACCGTGTACCCCTAAACAAGTAAAGCCCACACACAAAAAATATAAACAACTACCCTAATAAAATATCAATTAATTAATTAACATTAATGATCAACCAATTATTAATTAATTAAAAATAAATTACTTCCCACCGTTTACACTCATAAACCCCACAACCACCACCTAAAAAATCATACAATTACCATAATTAATTATAAATTAATCAGTTAATATAAATGAACAACTAATTATTAATTAATAAACATAAATTACTTCCCACCCTTTACCCCTATAAACCCCACAACCCACAACTAAAATTAATTACACAATTTTCATAATTAATTTTCAATCAGTTAATTAATATAAATTAATTACTAATCAAAAATAAATTACTTCCCACCCTTTACCCCTATAAACCCCACAACCTGCACCTAAACTTTTTACAAAATTACTAAAATTAATTATCAATTAATTAATTAATTAATATCAATTAACAACCAATTAATAATTAATTACAAATAAATTACTTCCCACAGTTAACACTATAAAATCTAAATTAAGTAAATAAAAAATAATCATTAATTTATTATAATTAAATTACTTCCCACCCTATTCCAATATAAACCCACAACCCACTACGGAACAAAAAATGCAAAATTTAATTAAAATAAGATTGAGAAGTACTAAAAATGTAACACATATATTAAAAAAGATAAACAATACTTATACTAATAAACATACATTCAAAATATAAACTAAAATACATAATAATTACAAAATCGATATTTTAAACAACTATATTTTTGCAAACAATATTAATGACTTCTACATTTTTAAAAACGATATTTCTTACCTACGATATTTCTGAATCACAATATTTCCAACTCGATATTTGTGTAAGTTGACATTTCCAACTCGATATTCTGTCTCAACAGCCACAGCAATGCAGCTTTGTTAGACTTGGATTGTTTGTGAGAGATAATTGATTGCCACTGGGGTGCTGATGTTTAAGCTTGGCTCTGGTGGTTTTCAACCTGAGACAAACTCCCCATCTGCTGGCCAATTTTGGATGATGTATAATGAATGTGGAGACAGCTCAGATGGCTTCTGCCTATGGCCAGTCTCCCTGAGTAAGAGAGTCTTGGGATGCTCCTGAACCCTTGGAGGAATTGGAAGAGTGCAGAGGAGTATTAGTACTGAACTGTAGCTACTGAAGTTGTGTGGATCGGAGACTTAAAGAAGAGGTGGAGCAGTAGTGCTCCAGAAGAAGAGGAAATTGGAAATCTGGAGGTTGGATTTCAACATCTTTACATCAGTGTTGGTCTGGACTCACTGAGGTCCCAGTGGGGCTAGTGTCCCCTTTTTTGTGAGCAGCCTTCTGCATCATATCATTGGAACAATGGTGTTGATAGTCTATTATATGTAATTTAGTTACACCCAAAACCGTCACGCTGAATCCGAGAGTCCAGTCCTATAGATGCTCATGGTGAATTGGGAAGTGAGTCTTTTTTCAATTCCCTGGATACTTTATTGCAACACTTAAATGGCAAAATAATAATGGAAAAACTGAAGAATTCAGTGGAATTTTTTAAACCAAGAAGACACAGAGAGAGGGAATCAACAAACCCCTGAGAGGAGGAATACTTTTTAATATACCAAGCTTAAAAAAAACCTACACTCAATCACACATTTCCTAACTTGTTAATCGTGTTACTTCCTCTAAATTGTTAATAAGTTACTTAGATGTTCCCTTGTAGTCCCCTATTAGTTTCCATAGTCAATGCACTTTGTCCCCCCTAAGACTTCATCAGGGCTCCATCCAATCACATTTCGCGTTGTCAAAGCTATGTATTTAGTCCTTGAATGAGGTAAGTTAATAATCAAGTATGGTCCCCCAAGGTGAGCTGTCTCCGAATGGAGTCTTGTGCAGCATTGTCTATGGGTACAATTCAAATAGTTTTTGTGAGAAGCTGAACTGAATAATAACTAAATTTTGGACTCTTCTATTGTGTTCTTTCAAAACATGAACAATTGATTCATATTATCTGTGGAGCTTATTTTGGGGTGCTGAGTAATATATTTTATATGAAGTCTTGGGCTGTTTCTGATTATCATTATCTTATTTAGATTCTGTCTATTTTATTCCTCATGTAATAGTTTATGAAATGGGCTCTATTTCAGCTTAGTATGTATATGTTAGTAGAAGCTTGTTAAAACCTTGCACTGGGTTTGTTTTTCTACCTTTTGCCAATGTTTCATTTATCGCATATAGCAAAAAGATCTCTGAGTTTGGGCTGTGAGCAATCAACCTCATGTTACAGACACTAAGAGACCCCTTGGTGTGCCCTGATATGGGTGATATCCTCAATTGATCTCACTACTTTGAAGTAGTCCAGCAAGTGGCTGCTTGCAGCGTTATGTAGATTTTGCTATCACATAAAATAAAGTACAGTAACCTTGAGGAATGTCTCCCCTACTATGCTTAAATCTTGTTAATGAATGTGGATGAGTCCAAAGATTATGTGTGTTGGAATTTACAAAAATGATTGTAGAGCAGAAAGAATTCTGATCCTGATCACCATCTGTTTGTCTGTCATGAGGATTAATCCTAGACTGGACACCTTTTCTGACATTAATCACTTAAAGAAAATTGTAGGTTTACTGCTGATACAAAGAAACACCAAGAACACCTACATCACCCATTTCATCCCTTTACATGTCAATCTCAGAGTTTTGCCTTCTGTTGCTGAACCCTTTCATATTGGCATTATGGCTCTGTGCATTTTTTCCCTGCTGACTAATGGTAAAGTGCTTGTGCTCTCTCCGTAAACCATAGTCCCATTTGGCTTATACCTGATTGGTACATTTAATTTACATATAAGGAGTTAGTAAATGGTATGAGATATACCCAGGACCTGTAAATTATATGCTACTAGTGGAATGCAGGACTCATTGTGCCACCCACTAAAGTAGCCCTTTATAACATGTCTCATGCCTTCTACTGAACCCTCTGGTGCAGTTTTAAACTGCCATTTTGACCTAGCAAAATAAACCTTTGACAGTCATACACTTTCCTTTTTATTACTTGTAAGTCACCACAAAGGTAGGTCCGAAAGGCTCATTGGGCAGGGCGCATTGTATTTAAAAAGTAGGACATGTGTACTTAAGTTTTACATGTCCTGACGATGAAAAACTCCTAAAGTCGTTTTCTCTGTTGTAAGACCACAGTTGGCTAACACTGGGTTACCTTATTGTATTTATTAATTGCTAACTTTAGAATGGCCACAGATAGAGATATTTTGTTTACATTCAAATTAATTATCATTTTAAAATCCTCTTTTATGGTAAAGTGGTATTTAAAGTTAGAATTCTGACAATGCGACTTTTAGGTAGTTGGCATCTTCCTGTTCCAAACAACTGTGCCTTTCTGATATTCTGATATTGTCCTGAGCCATATTGTTACATCCTGTGGCTCACTCCCGCTTTAGTCCTTATTCAGCATATACCTTTCTGGATTGCTAACACATAATGTTACCTTAGTGTCTATCCCTTGTTTCAGATCTTTCTTTTTTTCTTTTTCTATTTCCTTCGGCGACTGGTGCCTTCTGGATCCCGATTCCCGCTGTACAGAATCGTTCTCTGCACAGCTGCAGATATGTTCGTGTTGCGAGGCCAGAGAGTACTTAGGAGCTGCCTGCCCGATCCTTTGTGCTTGGTTTCATTTCCGGTTCCTAACCCGGAAGGACTCTCGCCATCAGCTTTTCCACTGAAACTTCCTCGTTCATTTGCCAGCACCACCTTGGATTCCTGAGACTCTTTTGTGGGCAATTCTTTGTTCTGTTCCCTTCGTGTTCATTTGGATGCTTCTCCCCTGGACTCAACACTAATGGACACGTAAGCGGGTGTCGGAGTACACCAGAAATCTCGGACATCTTTGTTTTTTGTTGTTTATGTGTTGTAGTTGTGGGTCAGTGCATTGTATTCCCCTTAGTACTCAACACTTTGGGGAAGTATTCCCTTTTAGTAATCATATATTACTTATACAGGTTTTTTTACTACAGTGGTTTTTTCCCGTATTTGCTTTGTTTCCTTTGTGTCCAAGTTTTGCCCTATGGAAGGACTCCTCCCTTAACATCTAACTCAACTAGGAGTGGATTATTGTGAATTACTCTTTTGACCTCTGGTGGGACCCTACTCCAGTTATTCGAGAACACTTGTGGAATCCCCTGTCTCCCAAGATAACTCTGGACATTCACAGAAGAAGGTGTGATATTGAGATCCAGATATTTATCTTTCCTTGTTCCCTTGTTTACCTACCTTCCCCCGGTGCATTTTCCGCTCATATCTGTTACAGTTTCAGCATGAATGGTAAAGGCACTGGGTGAGAGGTGGGACATTCTTCATTCCTGCAGTACCTGTTTTTCAGGTGAGTGAGGATTGGAACACATATGACTGTGAATGGCTCTGCTGTTAGGGTTTGTGTATTACTTCCAGACAGAGACACAAAGAGGGCTTAGGTGTGGAAATGATGGTTCATTTTAACAGGATGACTAGGAAGGAGCTGTAACCAGCCTCACTTATACTTCAAAGGACTTTGTCTATACCATACACAAAGGAGCCAGACACCAGGCCTGCTATGCCCTTTGTCACTCCAGACAGTTTGGAGCTTTGATAAGGAGAAGGGGAGAATACTTCCAGAACCAGAATTGGTGATAGGAGAGGGAGGCCCAACACACTCTGGAGTCATTCGTCAGAATACTCTTGAACCTGTGAAAGATTCAGAAGAAGGAGTGCCCTAATGCCAGAGGACTACCATGCTGCTCAAAGGACTGCCTTGCTGCCTGAGAAGGAAGATTGGACCGGCGTGCCTTTATCCTATGCTTCCCAGAGTGGTTCTAAGGGTTGAAAGTGACTGAGCTGGAGCTGCTGTAAGGAAAACCTTTAATTGGTTATGCATTGATACCCACCCTCAATAGGCCACTACTTCTGTAGACAAGTAGCTGTAGAATTTTCATTTACTCTACTCTTCCTTTATGGCCTGCTCAACACCTTTATCTACAAGTAAATTTTAGTCCCTACACTGCACATAATGGTGGACAGAACATAAGTCACAATGGCAGGGAGTACCGTAAGTGGCAAAAACGTCTTGACGAGTTTTTGAACTGATTTTTAGAGAGATTATGTGTGCAACGGAAGGAACACCCTGATTGCCCACGAGAAGCAGAATAAGTGTAATAAGTCAAACAAATGTCCCTTAGATCTCATTCACCAACACTTCTACTTTTAAACTCAATTATTAACCTCACACTACCAAAGCGAAAGAAGAAGTGCCGGTGAATAAGTTTCACAAGACCTTTGCATGCCTTATTGCTTTAGGGAACTGAGGCAGTAGTCCCTGGCATGTTTGACTTGGTTTCAAAGTTAGATATGTCACTCAATTCAAAGAGTGTAGATTTCAGAAGGTATTCTCGAACTCCCCCAACATGCATCCTCAAATTGGAAAGGAATTGGATTTAGCAGAGTGAGTGTGCTGAAAGCAAATATTATTGAGCTTCAAGTAGCCAGTGGCAGAAGGAGTTAGTACAGATTTACTTGGCAAGTATACCTGATTAGTCAGGACTTTGATAAGTACTGAGACATGAACGGGTAGGAAAAGCGTAGGCTAGGCGTGCTTTCACAGGGATATTACTTAGGTAGAAGGCAGATAGTCAAGGTAGTACAGATACACATGCCATCACTTCATCTATGGATTCAAACCCACTGGTGCCACACTCAACCTGATACTGATTTGGTCCCCCACTCAACTAAGCAGATGACTCCAAACCTTACAGAATGCAGCAGGCAGCCTCCTCCTTCAACATCCCA
The DNA here is from genome assembly GCA_963921515.1 of Calotriton arnoldi. Taxonomy (NCBI): domain Eukaryota; kingdom Metazoa; phylum Chordata; class Amphibia; order Caudata; family Salamandridae; genus Calotriton; species Calotriton arnoldi. The sequence goes on from CAWUFW010012263.1 coordinate 7,492, forward strand.
AAACACATACACCCTGCACCCCAAACATCTTTACTGACTCCCCATCCACAGTTCTTTTGAAACTCGTAACACACACATTCAGAGCCTTACACAGTGCTGGCCTAGCATACTTCAATACCGCCTCAGATTTCAGAAACCTTCCAGACACCTTTGCTCAGCTAGACTACACTTGTGCACATTCCATGCATACGCAGCAGCAGCATGAGAAGAAGAAGTGACTGCTCTTACCTGCCCCTACACACATGCGCCATCTCTAAAATGATTGACTCCCGTGTATATATATATATATATATATATATATATATATATATATATGGCAAAATACTTTGTCCCTTTCTCAACATGGATGGCACTGTGCTAATCCGATGCTTAAAGACTTTGATAGAAAAGCAGACATTTGAGGTGAGCTAATTTAGAGTGTCGCTGGTGTTGAGTGTGCTCTATACTGGAGAGTGCTCTATACTGGAGCTGCTTTTCACCTAAACTTGAGAACGACACAGAGTTCTCTGCTTGTTTTTTTGCATAATGTATGCATTACTCTATGCCTGAAAGGGTATTGTTTTATATATTGCTTTTATAGTAGTAAATTAAAAAAAGAAACAAAAAAATGTTATGTAGTGTTAAATATATATATTTTTAATAAAAGTGTCCAACATGGATGCCTGTAATCAACGTGCAGAAGCACCGAAATGCGTAAGGCAATAATAGACATTCATACGCACAGTGCAGTTTTGCTTTTTAACTAATCTACTGCTGACTGCGTTTTCGAACGATGACAAATTGGAAGCAATTTTAAAATGACGGCAGTCTAGCCGTGAAAACTGCACCATCGCTGGAGTGAGTAGGGAGCCGCGAGAGCTTGGAATCTTCCGAGCTTAGTTGTGGAACAGTAGACAAGCGAAAATCATTGACATACTGCGATTTGGAGGCCCACTGGAGGGAGGTGAAAAATAATGAATAACTTGTTTGAGCACGGCACCTACTCAAGGTAACGATTAAATGAAAAGACACTATAAATACCAGCATGCAACACAAGTTGAATTTACTGATGGAGCCCACTAAAGGGCATTACTATAAATTAACATGCAGATAAACCAAGTCTTTTCACTACTGCCGCGCTGCAACATGGATGCCTGTGATCAAGGTGCAGAAGCACCAAAACGCGTAAGGCAAGAATAGACATTCATTCGCACAGTGCCCGTTTGCTTTTTAACTAATCTAATGCTGAGTGCGTTTTCGAACAAGGACAAATTGGAAGCAATATATACATATATATAGATAGATAGAAATGGCAAAATACTTTGTCCCTTTCTATCTTGGCGTGGTGCTTAAAGATAGAAAAGCAGACATTTGAGGTGAGCTAATTTAGAGTGTTGATGGTGTTGAGTGTGCTCTGTACTGGAGAGTGCTCTATACTGGAGCTGCTTTTACCTACACTTGAGAACTACCCAGAGTTCTCTGCTTCTTTTTGTGCATAATTTATGCATCACTCTATGCCTGAAAGGGTATTTTTTATATATTCTTTTAAAGTAGTAAATTAAAAACAAACAAAAAAAGGTTATATAGTGTTAAATATATATATTTTTAATAAAGGTGTTACTATATATATATATATATATATATCTAAACAAACACACACATATATATGTGTGTGTTCGCATGTGTTTTATATATTTATAGATAGTATTAAATATTACATATTTTCCATTATATTATGTTATCCACTAAAATATTTAAAATGTACTATTTTAAACTATATATATATATATATATATATATATATATATATATATATATATATATATATATATATATATATATATATATATATTTCAAAACACACATGGTAACTCACTAGGAAACGCACTCGAACCTTCACAGGTTACCAGCCTTTATTTCAGGTATAGATGTGTGAGCAAGCGGGTAAGTCATGCAGCGGACATTGTTTGCACTACAACTCCCACAATTCCCGGTATTGCCTTATTGAGGGCGGGACTTTGTGTGTATATATTTGGGAGTTGGCCCGCAACTTGCACGAACTTCCTCCTTGCACCATTATTAAGAGGAGACTCGAAACGCGTCGGAGCTAGAGGAGGCTGCATGACTTACCCGCTTGCTCACACATCTATACCTGAAATAAAGGCTGGTAACCTGTGAAGGTTCGAGTGCGTTTCCTAGTGAGTTACCATGTGTGTTTTGAAATATCGAGGCGGACGCTCATCCGCCGGAGACTGCACCATCCCAAGAACCAAAGGGAGCCGCAGAGATAAATCCATTGTCTCAGTTTGCGGGGCCAACACGCAGGATTGAGGATGTGTCATCAAGTGGGGGCCCACCGAGGACTTAAAACGCAGAGATAAGTGCACTTGAAGCATAGCGGACATTGTTTGCACTACAACTCCCACAATTCCCGGTATTGCCTTATTGAGGGCGGGACTTTGTGTGTATATATTTGGGAGTTGGCCCGCAACTTGCACGAACTTCCTCCTTGCACCATGATTAAGAGGAGACTCGAAACGCGTCGGAGCTAGAGGAGGCTGCATGACTTACCCGCTTGCTCACACATCTATACCTGAAATAAAGGCTGGTAACCTGTGAAGGTTCGAGTGCGTTTCCTAGTGAGTTACCATGTGTGTTTTGAAATATCGAGGCAGACACTCAGACGCCGGAGACTGCACCATCCCAAGAACCAAAGGGAGCCGCAGAGATAAATCCATTGTCTCAGTTTGCGGGGCCAACATGCAGGATTGAGGATGTGTCATCAAATGGGGGTCCACCGAGGACTTAAAACGCAGTGATAAGTGCACTTGAAGCATAGCGGACATTGTTTGCACTACAACTCCCACAATTCTTGGTATTGCCTTATTGAGGGCGGGACTTTGTGTGTATATATTTGGGAGTTGGCCCGCAACTTGCACGAACTTCCTCCTTGCACCATGATTAAGAGGAGACTCGAAACGCGTCGGAGCTAGAGGAGGCTGCATGACTTACCCGCTTGCTCACACATCTATACCTGAAATAAAGGCTGGTAACCTGTGAAGGTTCGAGTGCGTTTCCTAGTGAGTTACCATGTGTGTTTTGAAATATATATATATATATATATATATATATATATATATATATATATATAAAACTATATTTTTGTATGTTTTTTAACAATATAAGTATGAAATGATAATTATATGGTAAGAGCCACGGAAGTCATGCACCCTTGGGCTCCCCTGTTGCTTAGTTTTAAAAAATGTGCAGGTGGCTAGGTTTGCCTATGTGCCGTGTTAGGTAAGGCCCAAAATCCATAGCTACGCAGCTTGTAAAAAAGGGTCAGTTTTCAGTGGAAAAATGTGATGCGTCCAGGTTGTGTTTTGACCCATTTCTTGTTGTGGGCACGAAGCCTACCAACATAAAGGAAGTACAAGTTCTATCTGGAGACTTAGAGGAATGATATGTGGAAGGAAGTTTGTGGCTCCCCATAGAGTCCAGAACTTTATATCAAATAAATGTGAGGAAAATGTGTTTTTTAGTCAAAGTTTGAGATTTGTAAGGGATTTTGGGTAAAATGAACTTGGTGAAAGCAATGTAAATCAACCTACCCTGCATTTCACCAGGTGTCTAGTTTTCAAAATTTGCAAGGTTGCTACGTTTTCCTCGGGGGCGGCTTAGTTAGGGTCCAAAATCCCCTGCTACCCACTTTACAAAAAAAGGGTCAGTTTTGAGTGAAAAATGTGATGTATCGATGTTGCTTTTTGGGCAATTTCCTGTCAGGAGCACTAAGCCTACCCACACAAGTGAGATACCTTTTTTATTGGAAGACATGTGAGGGCATGGAATAGTAGCACATGTGTTATTACCAATTCGATTTCACTGCAATTGTGCCTTCCAAATGTTTGTTAGCGTGTAAGAAAGAAGACATTTTGAAAAATACACTCTGAACCATATGCTAGCACGGTACTCACAAATTCAGAGATTTACAAATAACCCCTGCTCCTAAACTCCATATTTTGTGCCAATTTCAGAAATACTTAGGATTCCTTGATATCCATTTTTCACTCTACATATTTCACGATGTGATTGTGATGTGATTGTGAATTGGTCTATACTCTGTACACAACGAATTTGGAATTTGTCTACTTTTCAGAAATCTATAGCTTTTCTGGGCCACCTGTAGGTTTCACACTGATTTTTACCACAAAGTAGAAGTAGGCTGGAAGCATAAAGAAATAGGAAAAATGGGTTGCCTCTTTCAAAAAAGCCAAAACTGTAGTAACAATTTAGTTTTTTTATTCGGCTCTACATGTTCCAGAAAGCTGGGAAGATGGTGACTTTAGCACAGCAAATATTTTGTTGATGCCAGTTTTTGAAAAAAAAACAGACACTTTTATCCGGAGCACTTTTTCCCTATTTTTTCCAAAAAAGTCAAGATTTAATTAGATTTTGCCTATTTTCTCAGTCCCCTCCAGGGAAATCCACAAACTCTGGTTACCTAGTACCTTTAGAATCTCCAGGATGTTGGAAATAAAGGACACAAATTTGGCGTGGATTCCTTACGTGGAAAAAAGCTATAGGACACACTAACCCTAATAGCCAAAAAAGGCTCAGCACTGGGGGGTGGAGAAGGGCTGGGGGACAGCAGTTCAGGGGTTTAAAAGCATACATTTTATTGGGGTGCAGTAGCCGCCCGTGGTGGGAGTGCTGCCGGGCGGTGACGTGGGGCGGGGAGGGCAGAGTGGGGTAGTAAGTACGGATACGGCCGAATAGAGGTAAGTAAACATATAAATAAATAAAACGATTTCGTTGCGCGCGCTGCATCGCATTTGGTGATGCAGCGCGCGCAGCGAAATTCGTTTTATTTATTTATATGTTTACTTACCTCTATTCGGCCGTATTCCGTACTTTACTACCCCCACCCTGCCCCTCCCCCGCCCCACGTCACCGCCCAGCAGCACTCCCACCACGGTCCGCTACTGTTGGGGTGTCTGTTATTATCAGGCCACACACTCCAACCACATGTCAATACCTAATTGTTTGAATACGTTAAAAAAAACAACCCTGTTCCAATGTTTTCAAAGACTGAAAACTGATTCCACACTTAAATGTGAATGCAAATAAAACAGCAAATGCTCCTTCACAGACACATATAGCCACACAGGAACAGAAGTTAGGCATCAGATGTTTCTTCATCTGTGCTGAATCCAATAAGGCCAACGCACACCCCACAAGAAATTAAAAACAGCAATTTCATCTTAGCACCAAATAATATCCAGGGTCAAAATCTTATAAAGCGGGTGTAATAGTAACAAAATAGTTCTTTGTATGTAAATGTGTAACTGCATTGCCCATTCTAGTTTAAATCACAAACATTGATATATTTTGTAACATCTTACCTGTCTGCACCAAAGTTTACGAAATATTTGTAAGTAGGCAAGTATCATCAGACACAGAGGAGCCATATATGTAATCAGAAAAAAACATATGTGATACACTTTTGGATACATTTCACCTAGAAGCAAAAAAAAACAATTGCACAAATGTAAATTTCGAACTGCAGACACTGCCACAATGTAATGCGTTTTACATTCTCTTGTCACCTACGTGAATTAGAAATGATATGCACTGATATCAGAAAGTGAATTATTACCTGTTCCATCTACGAGGTTTCACAATTTTCATAACTTTCACTGTTGCCTTGAGGCAGAACCAAAAAATTCATATCCCGTACACTTTCCCACAATCATAGATTGCACTTCTGTATTAAATAGAATTGATTTCGTAATATTCTTATTGTATCAATACGTTTCCATGGACATTTGGAAAATATATATGTGCGAAATGTCTAAATGTACATAGTACCTGATTATATTTTCATTTATCAATAGTGCACAAAATGTCTCATCAAAGTGTTAAAAATGCAGGGCAAATATATAGCTAGGACACAGAATAGATTTACTCTATTAATGTCCATAATTTAGCATGTTGAAAATAAGCGAGCATGTACATAGTTAAAACTGTGCAAAAGCAAATGATGGAACATAAACGAAAGCCCAGGGACACACTATGAATGACAATGAAGACGTCAGTCTATCCTAGCCACAAATATAGCACCTGTACTAAAAAACAATTGGCACAAAAATACCGAGGGGGTCACAGCATAAAAACACATAACAAAAGGCACTATTAGAGGAAGCAATGAAGAAGATCCTTCAGATCCATAACCATGTTTGGAAAAAAGCTATGGAGCACAGAACTCTGGTAAGAATAAGCAGAAATTGCCATGAGAACATATTTCAGGCATAGAAGCAGACAGCAGAAGTAACAGAATTCGCACCGCAGGATAGGAGAATGCCATAGAAAGGCCTTCATCACCCCTGGCATGAAAAGGTCTTGGCTACAAACAAATATAACTGTCTGTTGGCAGACCTGTTCCTTCCAATATACCATGTACACTAAGTGGGCTTTGGGTCAGCCCCTTCCGCATGAGTGGGTGACTTTGTTGTCTATCTCAGTTGCCTGCTTGTTAGTCAATGGATTTCCTCCCTAGTTTTGCTCTCACGGTGATTGGATGAGTTGTATCTTTCCACAGTGTACTTAAGGAACTTTTTTTTATTTGTGCATAGGTGGCCTAGTAGGAGGTTTTCCTTTCATAGAAAACTCATTAAAAGATTGCTGGTCATGCATCTGAATGTGTTGTGTCATAAGCATTTGCATGCCCGTGCAAACTAGATCGACCTTTTAAATCCTAGACCTACTAGCTTTGTCAGTTCTTATTGATGAGATGGAGCTCTTTTTAACGAGAAGTGGTGAATAGCATATTTGTGTATTCTAATTTCCTTCAAGATCAGTGCTGTTATTGTAGACACAGCTCTTCCATCTGTCATAAGGACCCACATCGAGTTTAAGGTGCCCATGCCATTCCTCGTTTTCTTTGCTTCTAGCTGGAATTCTGATCCCTCGCTCTATGCCCATTTGATTTGAGGGAGCACCATCCAAAAATCTCTGTAATAAACATTTTCTCCAGTATAGATCCAACTGCTTGCCTTCAACAATATATGGAACCTCCAGCACCCAGCTTGAAAGCTTACACAGCATTCTCAATGCCCTCGATTTTGTTTTACTATGGATGATATTGCACAACCTTTGAAATATATTTGCTGATAGATTTCAAACTTGTCATTGTGGGTCAATGTGTTCATGGATTTCATTTTGCTCTTCATACCCTGAACTTTCTATTCAAACTATACACACTAGAGTGAAGTCATGTCATTGCAGTGTCAACCACTTTAACTTTATGGGAGATGTCAGAAGATGTCTTGTTTAAGTTTTGTAGCAGCTAACACTACTCCTCTTTAAAATCAATGCTAGATTATCAAGGCAAGTCACGCATAGAAACAGAAATTATGCGTGTAATGCTAGCAAACATTTCAGTGCTGGAAGACACTTGGGACTGTTCCATGATCCAGCCTATCAATTTGTTTCCCACTGCGGTGCTCCAGATAGGAAGCAATCATAGACAAATCAGTCTTATTCTCTTTTCAATTAGATCTCTTTAGTCTGAAATGGCAGGTCACACCCCTGAACCGGAACACAACCAAGTCCGCATCAGTTAGCTGACCTCCTTTGTGGCTATGGGGACACAACAAGCTGACTTTCCCTAGAGTGCCTAGCTGAGCAGTAGCAACTGGATCTGGACGGGACTTTGCTGGTGGCCTCTGCTGGAGTGAGTTCCCGTCCCCAAGTGCTGTCCCTTGGAACACCCAGAAAAGCTCATTTAGAAACCCTGAAAAGTTTGGACTTAAAAGACAAAGTCAGATGGTAAAATCTTTGATCATGACAAACCTGGTTGGTGTATCTGACCCACACTCCATCGGGGTTGGCCTGAAATCATGCCTAGGTCTTGGTCTACCATGACCACAGACTATCATTGGTGCTTAGCACCTTTTGGTACTATGTCTACTCAAAACTATAAGAATTCATATTTCTGATTCCCCTTATTTTCTAGTGGTTGCTTTGGCATCATTTTGTTTATTACATTTTACTCAATTTGGTTTGGGATTTTTATTGCTTGGTGTTTTGATTTTATTACTGTTTTTGTACTGCATTAATACTTTGCACATTGCGCTGAATTAAGCCTGGCTGATCGGTGCCATAGCTACAAGAGGAGAGATCAGGTTTATTTAGTGACTTTAAGGGTTCACACTGTCAAGAGTTGTGATTATCACTTGAGGTGGGGGGGCAGGGATTTCCTGAATAACCACATATGCACCTGGGAAAGAAATGCATGTAGAAATGATTTATAAGTCAATGAAGAGACAAAAGCACAGTTAATCACTAGTGTCTAGTAATAAATCAAAATACATTTCCCAAGCCTGCTTATAATGTCTCATCACCCTCGACCCCAGTTGCATGCATATGACATGAGAATGGTTGAAATTTATACAATGTAATCATAATATTCAGGACAGGAAAATGTGTACATTAACAACACATTTAAATTATGTAAAATTATGTTCCTTGCATCAAATTGCAGGCCTTATATATCTATTATATTTGAGGTGTCAAAAAAAACAATATTGTCTGCCCTTGGGATTCAAAACGAGTGATCCACACAGTTCATTATGTAGCCATCTTGGCACTTTAATGTCAGCTCCTTATTGGTGAAATTCCAATCAATGTATTCGTATTCAAATACTGGGTGGAACCTCAAGGTAAAGGTGGTTGCTGGATATCGGCCATTGATTCAAGCATCCTGAGGACCAAGATACAAAGGACTGATACCTTAAATCATCGGGTCCATGCTTTTAATGCCTAATCTCATGGCTCTTTCCTCTACAAACTGCTACAAACCACCATGCATCAATGGTCGTCAGATATCCTTACAAGAACTCGATCGTTCATGTGACCACCCACCCGAGTCACATGTGCTTTATGTTGGGGTCTGCGATCAAATCTCTGGGATGTCTATCTGTGCCTCACATTGTCGTGCATGTCATGCTTTGCACAGATCGGTGTCCCATGTATTGATATTTGGTGACAGTTGACACATCGTGGTTTGTAGCACTAGTGTTTAATTGCGCTTTTGTCTCTTGATTGACTTATACATCATCGCTACATCTTACCATATGTTTATGCATGTATCCCTTGAGGTGGACAGCCACCCACCCCAAATAATATTCCAGTTTCTTACAGAGCAAGAAATCCATGCCTAACAATAGCTTTTGCGCTTCACATCAAAGCAACAAAGATGATGGATGAAATCATGCTTTCAAGCATCTCAACTACTAGCACTTGTTCAATACTGCTTTCCAGTACATTGCTTTTGGCACATTGCTCCACTCAAGATGTCGGGAAACCCTATGTAAATCAGTCCTGGTGCTGCTACAACATACTGTTTGGAATGTGCACTGATAATATCGTCAGACCTCTGACAGGCAATAACATGTGCCTCATAAACAAATATGGATCATCAACTTAGCAGATGAATCTGAATCTCTACAAGATATGTCAAAAGAGGTATTTATGATGCACTTACTGTCTCTCCTACAGAGCTGGAATTAAAGCTATATGTATTATGTATAAAAATCACATTGGATTCTAAAAACATGTATACATCAGACCACATTTTTTACTTTGTCCCCTCTAATATGATAATATTCAACTCTCTGTTCAGTTCATTTTAAACCTACACATTAAAAATAAAATGGCCAGGAGACTGGAAAAGGGTAAAAATCGAAACCACACCCTGCTCTCAGACTCGCCTTCAATGGGTAGTGTCTGTGCACACTGGACTCTGAGGGCATGGGAGCTCGGTGTGAATCAGCCTGTTCACAGATCTCATTGCACATGGACAAACACCATGTGCTTTTTAGTTTTAGGGGAACATGTGCTGATACATGACAGAGCTCAACACTGATCACTGTGCCCAGATTCTGCTGTGCACTGCTGCAGACTGTGCATAGTTGTTTTTTATGTTGGCAAGGGTGCAAAGAATGGCAGCAAAAAATATAGGGTGGGCAGGGAGGTTAGGAGGGCAAAACGCCTGAAACTAAGGAAGTCGACAAGAAATTCCAAAGGGCAGATACTGCATGCACATCAAAAAGAGGCCCTTTGTGTTTGACATCACCGGAACCGCAGATCAAAATTACACATCATGAATGCCATGTATCCACTTTGCTTCCTCTGAGTCTCAGAAACTATGGGAATCACATAGTATCTGCAGAACACAAGTACTGACATGCATTACAAGTCAGGCGCACCAGTAAATCATCAAGACTCAGTCACTGAAGAACAGACAATAGGTGAAATTAGTGAAATTGAACTTTTATGGTATTGTACATAACGCCTCTGTGACAGGAGCCAGTGGCATTACAAAAGCCCTGCAGCCCCCGCGGCGAGGCCCCTGAGCTCCAGGGGGCCACCGCAGCAAAAGTGGTAGGTGGTGGGCCGGGGAGGGGGGGCCCTCCATGTACTTTGCAGGGGGGCCTCTCGAATTTTGTTATGCCACTAACAGGAGCAATCATCTGAACACATGTGGGACCTCAGACCCTCTGGCAAAGGCCATGCCATTATTGCAGTAGACACCACTATCACTCCCTCAATTTGCAAGATATAAAGTTTGTCAGAGACTGCTTCATTCGTGTGTATACTGCTGTTTCTGGTGGGCCACATGGCAGATTCATCTGTCTTCAGTTGTCAATTGCATTTCAGTTATTTGCCAGGGATGATGGTGAAATACAGCTGCTAGGTGAGTACAGCTAACACACACAGGGACTGCAGGTTTAAGTGGGGCATGACATGACAGTGGTTGACACACCTCATGACTCTTGGTGAAAGTTGTCAGTGCATACTTGAATGAAAAGTGGGGAATGCGAATAGAGAGCAACTGTTACCCATGTAACAAAGTCTCATTTTGCAGATTATGGGCTATCTCTCCTCCTCCTCATCCACTTCCAATACTGAATCACTGTGTCCCAACAGAGGTGTATCACAGTACACACTTACATGGGGTAAAGTTTGAAATCCTCAAGTTATACTTCAGATGTCTCTTTTCAAAATCCAGTGCTTCAGCCACGCCATTGCCCTGAGTTGGCCCAGTGCCCAGAGTTTATGTTATGCTGATTTGTAGAGCACACTGTCACCTGGGAGGGTATCCTGGTGCTGAACAGGTTTGAGTCTAGACACTCCTAGGACATAATGGGCCTACTAAAAAATCCAGGTCTTCAGCTTCCTGTGGAATTCAAGAAGTGAGGAGAAGCTCTTATGTGCAGTGGCAGGTCATTCCATGATTTAGGAGCAATGTAAGAGAAGGCTCATCCTCTGGATCTGGTTTTCCATATACTTGTGACGTTAAGTCCGGGCAAGCAGAGGTTTCTGGAAGGTTTGTGAAAGCAGATGTAATTTTTGACGTATGCTGGGCAAGTGTTATGGAGTGCCTTGTAAGTGGGGGTGAATAGTTTGAATTATGCTTGTTTGTGAATGGGAAGTCGGTGGAGCTTCTTCAGGTGTGGTGTGATGTGAGTACGGATTGGGAGGTTCAGAGTGATTCTGGCCACCAAGGTCTGAATGGTCTGAAGCCTTCTTGTGAGTTTTTTGTTGATCCCGGTATAGACGGTGTTCCTGTAGTCCAGCTTGCTTGTGACAAGGGCATGAGTGATGTTTTTCTGGGGGCTGATTGAGAGTCATTTGAAACTCTGCCTCAGCATCTTCAGGGTATGGGAGCATAAGGCAGTGACAACATTGAAATGGGCGGTCATGTTGAGTTTGCTGTGAATGATGATCCTAAGGTTCTTGGTGTGTGTGGTGGGTGTCGGTCCTAGCTCTGTTAGCCACCAGGTGGAGTCCCACTGTGATGTGTTTTACCTGAAGACCACAATTTCAGCCTTGTCAGTGTTCAGCTTACTGTAGTTGGTCTTCATCCAGTGAGGGATTAAATTCATGCAGGCTTTATAAGGTCTGCATGTTCGCAATCAACTGTGCCTTCACACTTTACCTGAGCTACATGTCTGACTGTTGTTTAACAGTGAAAGGACATTGTTGATTCAAAACTGAAAGGTGAGCTTATTGATAACCAAGTGTTTCATCCTGAGACATCATTGTCATCTACAATTAGCCAGGAAAGCACACAACACATGAGTGCTTTAGATAAGTGATGTATGCATCATATTGTTTTATATATGAGAATAGAATCTGCATAAAATATTTTCATCCCCACTAACTGTGTGGAATAATCAAATTACCAAATGGACACATGCACCAGCATGTTTTAAAAATACTAACCCAATAAATGTGTAAAACAAGCAATAGTTAAGGGTAGTTTCCTCAATGTTATACCCAATGGCCTTCCTTTGAATCAAGGGCTATTGTTCTCCTTTTCTCCTTCGTTCACCAATTTCTACCCACATTATTTCATAAGTTACACAGTTTATATACAGAGCAGGTGTGGATTAATCCAACAACCAAATGCACCCTGAAGTTAAAGAAATAAACGAAGTGAGGGTGACCTTTTATGAGTCATCCAATACACTGAAAGGCTCAATAAAGACACAGAGGGACAAAGAGGCACAAAAAGGCACACAGAGAAAAAGCACAAGGAAGGCACGAACGAGGCATAGACAGAAAATGGAGGCAAAGACAGACAAAACCAGAAAAAACAGAAGGCTGGCACAGCGGTCCAGCAGAAGAGCAAGGCTATCCCACTGGACCACCAGGGATGAGGTGCAGGCAGGAGCCTGCGGGTGGAGGAGGGCCTCAAATACCTACCTGAATCAGTGAGATGCTGGGGGCAGATGCGCAACGACGACGACATGACCATTACTCAAAAGGTAGGAGTTTCCTTTTCAGCTCAGGACGTACACCGAGTGTGACCCTAATAATTACAATGATGTCATGCAAACATCAAACTTAGGGTGAAATCATACAATTCTGTGGGGGAACGTTCTGGAAGGTGCGGGGAATGACAAGATCCTACCATACAGTATTCCGACACATCTCCCCCCAAAAAACTGTATCACACTTGTGTGGGTGGAATTTTGTGGATTCCTGAAGATTCTTGAAGTTTATGTCACAATAATTCAAGGCAAATGCAGGGTTTTAGACAAAGCTTGAGGCTTACATGGTACTGTGGGTAAGACAAAATCATTGAATCCACTCAATGCACACTATCCTGGAATCCCCTGGGTATTTAATTTTCAAAATTGTCTGTGGTCGGTAGGTTTCCATGGGTGGCGGCTGAGCCAGACATCAAATACCACAGATACTACTATCACTAATCCCTCCATATAGCATTTTAGGGCAATATGTATTGTTGTCTCTTGGCCCACCCGCACAATTGGGATACTGTTGTTATCGGTTGACATGTGGGGACAGTGGGTGGTAGAACATTTGTGGATCTCCACAAATTCTGGATATTTCCCGCACAGAAATGTGAGTAAAATGTGTGTTTTTAGCCAAAGTTTGAGGTTTGCAGGGCATTGTGGGTAAGAAAAAACGGCATGGGAACTACACATGGCACACCATCCTGGACTCCCCAGGTGTCTAGTTTTCAGAAATGTCTGTGTTTGGTAGGTTTCCCTAGGTGCCGGCTATGCTAGTGATCAAAATCCACAGTTACCCAAATTGTAAATAAAAGGTTGGTTTTCAGTGGAAACATTTGATCTATTCTTGTTGCGTTTTGGGCCCTTTTCTGTCATGGAAGTTAGGCCCACCACACAAGTGAGGTACCATTTTTATCAGGAGAGATGGGCAAAGGCTTGGTGGAAGGAAATGTGTTGCTCCCTGCAGATTCCAGAGCTTTTCCTCACAGAAACATGAGGAAAATGTGTGTTTTTAGCTAAATTTGAGATTTACAAAGGCTTCTGGGTAAGAAAATCTGGTGAGAGCCACACAAGTCCTGCCACCATGGACTCCCCTTAGTATTTAGTTTTTAAAATGTGTGGGTTTCGTAGGTTTCAGTAGGCATCGGCTGAACTAGGGTCCAAACTCCATACCTAGCCAAGTTGCAAAAAAAGTGTGGCTTCTGCTGGGTGAAATAGGATGACACCAGGTTGTGTTTTGGGGTGGTTTCTATTGCAGGCACTAGCCCCATCCTCACTAGTGGGGTATTGTTTTTTATTAAGAAGCTTGTGGAAACACAGAATAGTAGAACATTTGCTATTGCCAATTAGAATTCTCTGAATTTGTGGTTTCCGAATGTGAGCCAGCATGCAAGAAAGAAGACATTTAGAGTACCTTATTGACGATGTGTGTTCATTCTTGTTTCCACCCAGTGTGTGACAAAAAAACAAGAACATGAGGTCTTTACCAGCCAATGAGATACATTCATTTACTGAAGCTATGAATGATGCACTTCAATTAGCCGTGAGCTCTAGGATTGTCTCAGTGAAATGACGTGTAATGCTTAGTGCATCAATGGTCTTTAGCGAAATATTGGAAATAATTTGTGTGCTGTCATGTAGGTCCTGAAAATCATTTTTGTGATTTTGTGCACATCATAAAATCGTTTTTCAAATAATTAGTGCTAATACAGCTCTTTAGAAAGATGCTTTTAAAGTGTTAATTGCTCGTAGTCAATGTTATTTGGAACTCTGTGACCCATGTTTCAGATATCCTTATTTACTTAGGAGAAAATATCACAGGCACTTAATTGTTCATTCTTTTTATTAATGTTTATTCGATAGAATGCTTCGTGTATAAATAATTTACTGTATGTTAGAAATGGGAATTCTGGCTGGAAGAGGTATGCACCCTGTCCAAGCAGGAACCACCACTCTAGTCAGGTTAAGATAGAAACACACTAAAAGATAACCTGTGCTCACAATCTGGTAGCTTGGCACAGAACAGCCACGATTATCTAAAGAGGCAATGTGTAAAGTATTTGTGTAATCCTCACACACAGTAACACAAGAAACAAGCATTCTGGGACTGGTTTGCCACTGGATTAAAGCTAGCCTGGCTGATGGGGGGTGTTACCCTGAAACCGATCCCAGGATGCTTGTTTATGGTTCATGGAGCACCTGGCTTGGGAGTTTGGGCTGGACTGTTCCCATGAGGAACAGGGTCAAGACTGATTTGCATATGGCTGGGTCTGAACTGGGGTGGTGAAGTGAGCTAAACAACGATGATGGATTCAACCCAGATCTGTGACTGGGGGTGAGTGTCTGAAAAGCTTTGTCCATCTTCTCCTTGCGTCTACCTTTTATTTGCACAGCACCCTGCCCTAAGGGCTACCTAGGCCTACCATAGGGGTGACTTATGTGTAATCAAAGTGGAGTTTAAGGAATCACAAGTGGTTTTAAATGCCGAGTCGAAGTGGCAGTAATCTGCACACACTGGCCCTGCAATGGCAGTTTCAAGCTTGTAGTTCATTTCTACACGTTTTTGCACCGACTTTTCTAACTGGTGCATTCTCAGTAGAAAGCATTAAAAATACTAGGCCACTCCACTTCACATCATAATTTAATCAGTAATCTGTTAATAAGCACCATGTGCAAAAGAAAGTTATTAGTGCTACTTCGTTTATATGTATTAGTATTACTTTTTATGTGTGTTTTCTTCACCTCATGATTTAAAGCACGCTTTTAGGGTGGTTCTGCTACACTTGTCTCAGTTTCATTTGTCACTACGTCTAATATGTCCAACATGTACTTTCAACTTTTTGTGTCTTCTGTAATTGGAGTGCCGTGTATTATGAGTTTTAAAATTGTGCTGCATCACTCCAGTGCCTACTGCATATACATAGCTGTCAAGGTTTCAGATTGCTTATGTGTGACATTTTCATATTTTTAGTGTAATTATGAGTGACATTCAACGACTATGAGTAACATTTTCTTGTGGGCAAAAATAAGAAATTAAGATAAGGGAAACAGAGAAATATCACAAATTACACCCATTTGAGCATCAAGAAACTCTAGCAAGATCTTAAAACTGCAGAAATGGATGGGCACTAACCTAGTAAAAAGTAGTAATTGACAGCTAATCCTCATAAAATACACTTTTGCGAAGTCTGTCAGTAGACAAAACGCTGATCTTGCTCCAGCACTCCATTATTCACCAACGTTATCTTGACATTTCTATTGTTGTATGAAAACTGTTGGACAGACAAAGAATTCAGCCCCAGAATTGTCACACTTGTAAGGAGTGTGATGAGTAGCAGTTGTGTAGTTACTATCATTGGCAGCATAGCAGGGGCAATGTGTAGTGAAAGCCGCAGTGGCCTCCTGACAAGAGCCTTTGCACACATTTTTAGAAAAAAATTAATTTGTACAGAATAGGGTTTTTTGACAGGAAGTTCCTCACTGCCTGCCTGTTGTTTTTTGCTCTGTTTCTGGACTTGCAGTACAGCCGTTCACATAGTTCATGTCAGAGGCGGGGACGAGTTCACATGATGTGCTAGTGGTGTGCCTGGAACACCACAGTAGCCGGAGCTGATAGGGGAGGGAGCACCTACACTATCTGGCAGAAACTGGTTCCTGCAAGAGCTGCTCGTCTTCTGCTCCTGTGAAGTAAATACTGAGCATTTCCACCCTAACTCCTTTGTCAGCTTTAGCTCTTGTGGCTGCCGCACAGCACAGATTACAAATTAGACACTACCTGCATTCCAAATGCGGGGATGCCTATGTTTGACTACTAGTTCAGGCAATAAAGGCGGGATACAACAAGTGGCTAAATTAAGATTTTGAAAACTTGAGGTGCATTGTCTGTAATCGTGGCTTGCTAGTTCACCCAAAATATACTGGAATCATTTTTTTCCCCTTCTTGTCTGTGATCCAGCGTTCACCCAGAAATTATCACCAACCCAGGGTCCGGGTCACTCCGGTGGGGCCCATAACACCGAAGTACACACACCCTGTCACACACACCCCCAGACCCTTGCAAATAAAACTACAATGGGTTGCATGAATTCTCTCCTATCACGGGATACCTTTAAGCACAGATTTTAACACCAACATTTGTTTTCATCACATGATTTTACTAACTAATCTATGCATCAATGTACCCCGCTAATTAGGTTGATGGACCAATTAGTTGAGCAAGTTGATGGTGATTGTCAAGACCAGCTTAACCTCACTACAACAATACATTGATTTGCATAATTATTTGACTCTAAAAGAATCACAAACACCTGAAATCATTTAAAAGATTTTATATAATTAATTTGCATAAAGAAAATGATCATTTATTCTCTCACTATTAATTCTCACTGAGCATTGCCAGTTATTCAGGAAATAAATCAAGAAACTATTTAATAAAAGTCATGAAGAGAAAATGTAGGTTTGCATTCATTTCATTATTCTTAAAAATGTTAAAAATCAATCCTTGGTCATGTAACTGACAGAGGGTTCCAAAAATGAAGGATCAGTAAACCATAGTTAAAAACATACATTTAATTCTAAAGATTTCCTACACTAAAACCTTCCTAACCAACACTAAAACCCCAACTTTCTTATTAACCTTGGCCTCCTAGACGCATCTCTCACCCAGGCTGGTGTCCCGCAACCATCTCGAACCTATAGGGGTCATCAGTGGCATTCTGGCATGGTTTCAAACTCCCAGCATCTCTGCAAACAGCATCTCTGCAAACAGCTTTTCTCCAACCAGCTTCTCTGAAAAACCCCAATATTGGTCTGATATTTATACTGTGTTTGCTGGCTCTCTACCCTCAAATGTTTCAACTCTTGCCGTTTCCCTTGCTCTGATTGGTCATGAAAATGCAGTTCTCAGCTCCCAGGATGTCCGTTTATGACAATGTATTTCTCCGCACCCAGGATGTCCGTGAATAAATTTGTTTGACAAGCTGATAGATACAAATTCAACTGTCCCATAGTTCATTAGCAGGCATTCAAATGTTCATTGGCAGGGATTCAACTATTTATTTTCAGGGATTCAGCTGTTTCCACGTGGTCATTCTTTGGCAGGCATTCGACTGTCCTCTTGCTATCATTCTGGCTCTCAGCCACTCGCCGGCATTCACACAAATGGCCTCGAACATAGTCAGCTGGAGTTGCAAAGTTCAGTGGAGCACAAGGCATGCGCGAGGTTCCTCCAGCCAGATGATGCAAGCATTCTCTACTGCGCAGAACCGGGAAAAACGAAGCCATCTTGAAACTGGCCACCAGCCAAAACTACGATAAACACACAAAGAAAATGTGAATACACAGAAAATAAGTGTTTTCTGTCCCCCAACCCACCAGTACTAATATGTTATCCCCTAAAACTGTTACCTAGCGGAAAAGCATCACACTGCAAGCCATTAAAATAAAGCAAAAGCAGCATGTAATGCACAATGTACACTACAACATAGACATGCACTATTACACTACTTAAATGCGCAAAATAGATAAAAACATGCGTTTTACACCATTAATTAATATGTTAATCAAACCTGTTAATGCAGAGCATTTCCCACATGTAATGTGTGTGTTTGGTTAATAAACAGTAATCAAAATTAATATATTACTTTGTTATGGGGGTGATTGGTCTGAGCAGGGTACACACAAAATCTTCTGTACTTCGCTCCATCAATTCCCCCTTTGATGATTTCATCATCACCAAATCCCAAACCACCCATTCATCCCTCTAATTTTTATTTGATCAGACACTTCTTCTCAATAATTTTGTTAGCTCAGCAAATTTCTTTCTCATTTCCCTTGTTCTCGACAAAAATGTTATCTTTAGTTCTAAATCTAAAACTTACTTATCCTTGTGAAGTGCAGTTCTATCTACTTGTGCAACTATTTGTACATTGTTAACAGTACTATTGGAAAAATGGTACAACAGAAACACATCTTACACCCAAAGCAAACATTTTATATCTATTTTTAGGACTGTTCATATCTGCTATGGTATCTAAGTTATCCTATAAATAAAATCTACCAAATATGTACCATATGTACAAAGTGTGTTTCCACTCTTGAATGACTTTCTGTCCTTTGCCCCTTCTTTTATTTTAACTACTTGGAAATGGTTCATGAAAAATCATCTTTGTCGTGTGTGCTAAAACCCAGAAGTGTTTTCTGTAACACTGTTAGGGTGGCCTCAAGTCGTTTTCTTTGTCCTGCTCACTGTCGTTGTCACTGTCCCTTTCCTTTCTAAAATCTACTTCTTCTATCTTTTGTAAGACTACATAAGTCCACTCAGCTGGTCTGTCCAATTTCTCCTGTTCTAATTTGTTTGTTATTTCAGAGATCTGGTCTTCAAGAGCTTTTGTTCCTTTTCTCACTATCTTATACTTGAGTCTCTTTACTCCGTTGGGCCACATGTGTGAATCATCCTTATCCATAGGTTCACAGTCTTTGTTCAGAATTTCCTGATCATCCGTTTCTTCTCTAATGTCAGACAAGATAACTGTCAGGATTTCTGAACCTTCTTCTTCCTTTCTTTCGGTCTCTGTGTCTGCTTGTATTTCACTTCCCCTTATCTTGAACTGTATGATTTCTGAGTCTTCTGTTATCTCTTTTTCCTGTTCTTGCCTCTGCTCTTGACTTTGTTCCTGTCCTAGCTCTGTAGTACTTTCTAAATCGTTGTCAGGTGAAAAATCGTTGAGTCTTACACCTTGCTGTACACTCGCAGAGTCTGTTGATCTAGTCTCACCAGTTTCACAGTCTGCTTCTCTTCTGTTAACAGCTTCTGGTTGCTCAGCACCTGATTCAGAACTTGTATCCGAAATCTGCAGTCTATTTCTCAGTGGCCTTTGTTGTGGATCAGGTACATATGCTTGTCTCATGGCTCGTCCCATTAGTATCTTGTAAGGATTTAAACATGTCCTTCTGTCAGGTGTACTTCTCATGGTTATTATAACTAGGGGCAAAGCATCCGGCCATTTCAAGTCAGTGGAATCACACATTTCTACTAATTTGACTTTCATTGTGCCATTCACCTGCTCACCAACTCCAGAAGCTTCTGGACAATAGGCACAATGCAGTTTCTGTTTAGTGCTCAGTATTTCACAGATCAGACTGATATCTGTGTTGTCGAAATGAGTTTCCCTATCTGTATGTGCCTGTCCATGATACATGCATGCAAAATGGGCAAACATACTATTGGGCATAACAGCTCTTTCATCTTGGTAGACCCAAACATCATCCTCTTCTTTTTGTGTGCAACATTCTTTTACCCACGTTTCCTTTTCCTCATTGCTTGCCTGATCCTGCAACTGCCTCATTTTTTTCCATGTTTCTACTGTGTTAGTAAGCATGAGATATTGGGAAAAAGTGTCTTCCTTCGCCCGTGCCTGATTAAAAGAACAATCCTGTTTTGTGCAATATTTTGCCAATTCATCTGTAAACCAATTCCCTCTGGTAATGTAGTCAGTTTCACATTTGTGAGCAGCAGGAAATGCTAATGATCCCTTATCAGCTATTCGTTTTTCTTCTTTCTCCACCTGCTTCTCCATTTTTCAACATTCCTCCTTTTTCTCAGCAATATCCGCAATTCTTTAATTTTAGCTCTTCTTCCAGTAGTGTTTAAGTTTTCTATGCCTTTTTCTGTGAAATCTAATCTATATGGTTTCTGCAAATCCCTATATTTGGAGATATCCACTCCTGTTTTTGATCTGTTCATGCTTACCGTTCCAAAATTTAATTCCTCCATGTCTACCTTTAATTCTGCAATATCAATCTGTTGGCATTCTGCGTCTTTTCTATAGCCACTTCTTTCCCTTTCTCCCAACTCCTCACTTGTCAGACCCAAAGAGACTTCGTTTAATTTTTCTCTAGGTTTCGTTCCCTGCAACCATCCAGTCGGTTTTTCAGTCAGTATCTGAGTTCCAACCCCGTAAGTCGGAGCTTTTGTCAGATCTTTCGGTGTATCCAATCGGGACACACTAGGCTGTTTATTCCTGACACTTTCAGAGAATAACTCTCCTCTAGGATCTGGTCTTGCCTCATTTAACGGTATGGTCAGTGAATGTTCTTTCTCTACCTCACTTTTACAAACAGAAATTTCAGAATCTACATTCATCGGGACTGTTAAAGCTTCCATATTCATAGGCAGTTCTTTCAATCTTTCAGACAATTCTCGTGTCCTGACTGCTAACTCATTTTCTTCTTCTTCATGATTTGACCTATTTATCACTTGTGTTTCTTGCCAAATAATCGTACTACTCATTGGAAGGAGTTCTGGCTTCGTTACTGTACTATTAATTTGAACAGGTTCTTGTCTATTTATTGCACTACTCCCTATGGGGACTGGAACAGTTTGGAAAACGTTTGTAGTTTCTGCTGGCGGTGCCTTTGGCACCACTGTCGTAAACTCCCTTGATATGGAGGTGGTCTGTTATCCAGAATGTCATCCAGCAACTCATCTTTAGTATCACTGTACCTACAGCCTGAAATTTGAACATGTTTCTTTTCCTCTTTCTTTTTACCTCCTGTAGATCCTCCCATACTCCTGACAGGAAACAAATCATTTGGTACATCCACCTGTTGCCATCTACATATTCTATCCTCAATATTCTCATTCCGATATTTATCCAAACCAAAATCATAACCTCTTCCTGATCTGTGTCGTTCTTTCTCATTCACCTCATTTTCCCAATCCATTAATGCTTCAAATTGCGTAGGTCTAAGTTTAGACTCAAGTTTCCCCATTGTTTCTCTCAAATGCTGCAAAACCTCTATGTTAAAAGAACCTTCTGGAGGAAATGCAAGTGCACCATCACCTTTCGTATATCGCACCCAATTCTCTACAAAGACGCAAGTGTGATAGCCATGCTTCATTAGCATGTGAAATACAAGCGTTCCCGGGGCAGGGAATAGTCTCCACTCCTGTTTTACTGCAGGCTTGTCTTTCACAAACAATCTTTTTACCTTTCCAAACAGCGAAAAACTCTTCTTCTCTTTACCAATATAATACATTTTTTGCTTAACTTTTTGTCTTCGCGTTCAGCTAGAAACGTCAGTGCAACACAAACTCTCTACCAATCAGCTTCCTCTGCACGGTTTCCTTTCCAACCAATACCACTGTGGAAACACACTTGTAAGCAAATCAGAAAGCTCTACGTCACTTTCGCATCCACCTATCCCAGCGCGACTCTTACTAACGCACCAATCCGGGGCGTCTATGTCACTCTGGTGATTCTCCAATCCCAGCACGTCTCATACTAACGCACCAATCAGTGAAAGCTTGGTCTTTCTACAGCTGACCAATCTCAGCGTGGTCTTTCTAACGTCAGCCTTTCCCACTACTCCTCCTCTTGCCGACCCCTCCTTTACAAAATGTTATCGGCAAACTTTTCTTATGTTTTCTTTAATTAAAACCTGTTAGTAATCAACATAAAACATCTCCATTGCCTGTTTCGCTAAACCAAAGAGATAGCTTTGTCCATTTACACAAGAATTCTGTATTTCCAATAGGCAGCGCTTACCTCTACCCTACCACAGAATTTTCCCGTTTCGCCGATAAAGTAGCACTTCCCTCTACCTTACCCTTCTTTCAAGCTATGGGGAGACCTGTTACTTTCCCAGGGATAAGCGTATTCAGAGCTCACAATTGACTCCTGTTCTTAAGGCTGAAATTTCACAGGTGGCCTTCGCTATCTATTCACCACTCTCACACGGAAAATGTCCCTAAAGATAACACACGACGATGTTACCACTTTGAAATCAGACAATGCACTGTGCGACTTCACTTGCCACACATTTCCCCCTGCCTGCATACAGGGCAACCAACTTCCTACTTCCCGGAAGTCTTTAAAACAATTGACAACATAAAACGCAACACGAACTCAACATAAAGTGTTAGACATAAACCTTTGAATATAGAGGTTTTATATACACTAAACTAGTCAAAATAACCATTACTAATCACCAAACTGGTCAATAATAACCATAACTCTGCTACCAAGAAATCTGATGCAGCGTTCACCCAGAAATAATCACCAACCCAGGGTCCGGGTCACTCCGGTGGGGCCCATAACACCGAAGTACACACACCCTCTCACACACACCCCAAGACCCTTGCAAATAAAACTACAATGGGTTGCATGAATTATTTCCTATCACGGGATACCTTTAAGCACAGATTTTTACACCAACATTTGTTTTCATCACATAATTTTACTAACTAATCTATGCATCAATGTACCCCACCAATTAGGTCGATGGACCAATTAGTTGAGCAAGTTGATGGTGATTGTCAAGACCAGCTTAACCTCACTACAACAATACATTGATTTGCATAATTATTTGACTCTAAAAGAATCACAAACACCTGAAATCATTTAAAAGATTTTATATAATTAATTTGCATAAAGAAAATGATCATTTATTCTCTCACTATTAATTCTCACTGAGAATTGCCATTTATTCAGGAAATAAATCAAGAAACTATTTAATAAAAGTCATGAAGAGAAAATGTAGGTTTGCATTCATTTCATTATTCTTAAAAATGTTAAAAATCAATCCTTGGTCATGTAACTGACAGAGGGTTCCAAAAATGAAGGATCAGTAAACCATAGTTAAAAACATACATTTAATTCTAAAGATTTCCTACACTAAAACCTTCCTAACCAACACTAAAACCCCAACTTTCTTATTAACCTTGGCCTCCTAGACGCATCTCTCACCCAGGCTAGTGTCCCCCAACGATCTCGAACCTACAGGGGTCATCAGTGGCATTCTGGCATGGTTTCAAACTCCCAGCATCTCTGCAAACAGCATCTCTGCAAACAGCTTTTCTCCAACCAGCTTCTCTGAAAAACCCCAATATTGGTCTGATATTTATACTGTGTTTGCTGGCTCTCTACCCTCAAATGTTTCAACTCTTGCCGTTTCCCTTGCTCTGATTGGTCATGAAAATGCAGTTCTCAGCTCCCAGGATGTCCGTTCATGACAATGTATTTCTCCGCACCCAGGATGTCCGTGAATAACTTTGTTTGACAAGCTGATAGATACAAATTCAACTGTCCCATAGTTCATTAGCAGGCATTCAAATGTTCATTGGCAGGGATTCAACTGTTTATTTTCAGGGATTCAGCTGTTTCCACGTGGTCATTCTTTGGCAGGCATTCAACTGTCCTCTTGCTATCATTCTGGCTCTCAGCCACTCGCCAGCATTCACACAAATGGCCTCGAACATAGTCAGCTGGAGTTGCAAAGTTCAGTGGAGCACAAGGCATGCGCGAGGTTCCTCCAGCCAGATGATGCAAGCATTCTCTACTGCGCAGAACCGGGAAAAACGAAGCCATCTTAAAATTGGCCACCTGCCAATACTACGATAAACACACAAAGAAAATGTGAATACACAGAAAATAAGTGCTTTCTGTCCCCCCACCCACCAGTACTAATATGTTATCCCCTAAAACTGTTACCTAGCGGAAAAGCATCACACTGCAAGCCATTAAAATAAAGCAAAAGCAGCATGTAATGCACAATGTACACTACAACATAGACATGCACTATTACACTACTTAAATGCGCAAAATAGATAAAAACATGCGTTTTACACCATTAATTAATATGTTAATCAAACCTGTTAATGCAGAGCATTTCCCACATGTAATGTGTGTGTTTGGTTAATACACAGTAATCAAAATTAATATATTACTTTGTTATGGGGGGTGATTGGTCTGAACGGGGTACACACAAAATCTTCTGTACTTCGCTCCATCATCTGTCAACAGAGGGGTTGCTGGAAAAAGTGTCAGACTACTCACGCTTTGTGCCCGGCCCCTGACTCTTCCTCTGCAACAGGCGAGCAGTGACTTCATTTTAATCCCTTTAAAGCCACCGGTGGGGTCAGGTGACGGGTCCCATTGCTGGATCAATTAGATAAAAACACCTGCGCCACAATAAAGCGGTGCGAGCAGCACTGCATGTGCCATATTAAAACTAACTGCCAGAACCTTAATCATTAACTGCAGCCGCCTGGTCGCGCTGCCGCAGGCGGCACTACGTCGTCTGGTCCCGCCTACCAATGCGGCGGTGCGCATCTAAATTCTGTTACATTGTAGCAGCATAGATCTGCGGACTCTGAGCCAGCCGGGAGCCCCAAGTCTGCCGGGAGCAGCGCCATTGCGTGCTGACACTCCAGCTTTACTTTCACTGTATGATGCACGATTACTAGCGCCTCCTCTGCTTAACAGTTGAGGAGATGCTATTTTGAGTGACTTTCCATTTCAATGCGATGATGCGGACAACCACACTGAAATGCATTAGTCTAATGCCTGATGGGTGGTACTTGGCAGGGCTGAATATATATCTTTGCACCACGAAACAAATGGGTCAGCTTGCCTTTTTCTTTGCTCTGTATACATGAAAAGGATTCGAAAATTTTATATTTTCTCGATTTATAACTTGAGAACGATAAAACCATTCATGAAGTAAATTAGTTTCCTCTATTTCTTATTACAATGGCAGTAGAAACAGGCAATATCAGTTTGTTTCAATGTTTTAGCAAAGACTAATCATGAATCTATATTTTCTAAAGTACGTCAAATATGCGTTGCAATTATTTCACAGTCATCTGCTTCGATGGCGTGCAAACGTTTTGATAAAATCTGGCAAGTAGCAAAATCAATGGACATTTTCTACAGTCTGATTTGAAAGTTAACAGTGTTTTATCAGCAGTACAGGCTGGTTTCCCGGAAAGAGTTGAACTTTAAGAGCCTGTCAAAGGTATTTATACTTCTAATGACACTTAGGGGCCGATTCCGATTCGGGCTGGAAATCTCTCCGACCGAGCCGGACCCGGAGAGATTTCCGACCGAATCGGACCCGTGCAGCCCAACCGAACGAGTACGATGCGCACGTATGCCATCGGACTCGAGTCGGTCGGACTCCCATTGAAGGCAATGGGAGCCTGTCGTACAACGCGTACGCGGGCTCCCATTGACTCAATGGGTGCGAGGCGGACAAGGGCGCCCCCTACAGCGTGTACGCGGCGAAGCGACTCGCGCCGTACACGCACAGGTAGGGGGGACCCATGGGTCCCCCCTGTGTGCGACTCGCGCGGCTACGCGTATAAGGGGGTCCGACACGGACCCCCAAAGTACGGCCCGACTGCTCTTTCGAGCCGGATCGCGCGGCTCGGTCGGACTGCTCTCGGCGCCCTTCGTACTTACCCAGCCGGGGAACGTCTCCATTGGGCGGTGCGAGTCGAGTCCGAGCGAGTCGGTCGGTGCGGTTAGACCCGGGAACGAGTCGGTCGGAGCGGTCGGGACGCCCGGACGAGTCGGTCGGCGATTTCGCATCGTACTCGCTCACCCGGACGTGCGTACGAATCGGTCGGGCAATAGGGCTCCGAATTGGATCCGGTTAAGCCGAATCCGATTCGGAGCCCTACCGGCCGAGATCGGAATCGGCCCCTTAGCCGAGAAAATGTTTTTATGTAGGAGCGTAGATCCACTAAAGAGATTCAGAAATTCAGTTTCCATACAAGAAAACGGGAGATAACACTCACAACTATTGAAGGGAGTTTAGTTGAAGGATTTTTGTCAAAGGCTAAAATATTTTCCTCATGGAAAAACAAATCACTTTCGTGCGTCACTTCTGAATGTGGATAAGTACATATGTTCGTTTCTTTATGCACACTTTATTACGGATTTGAGTACTTCTTGGAAGCTAGAACAGTGACTGTTTCTAAGGAGCAAGTCTATATTGAGTATTAAGGTCTAGAACCGTGCAAACTTTCTCAAAATGAGGGCGTAATCCTCAGAGTTTTGATTTACAATCTTTTCTTATTTTTGTTAATCTGTAGAAGGCAGCAGTTATACCATTACTGAATGTAAAAGAGGGAATACAAAAATAGACAAGTGAAAATGAACCTTTTACTTAACGGTAATCTTCTTTACCCTTATGAGTCCTCCCCCGTTACAGTGTTCACTGCATGAATTTTTCTCTGCCTCTGACAGAACACTACTTAATATTTATTCAATGTCTACGCCAAAGTGTGACGTAGTACTAAAAAACCCTCCCTCCTCCTGCATATCCTGTCAGTACAAAGCAAATATAATTATTTAGGAAGAAGGGAGGGATTGTACTATAACGAGGAAGACTTCTGATAGTAATAAAGATTACCAGTAAGTGAAATGTTCATTACTCCTGCGTAGTCCTCCTTATAACAGCATTCACTGCATGAGGATATACCCAAGCAATAAGTGAACAGACACAATTATATGCTGCTGAAAATATGTAATACACCATTATTGCAGTGCTGTCTTTAGAACATAAAAAAAGAAATTATAAGTAACACTAGAAACCAAGTCCAAGTTATAATGAGTGAAAAGCGTATGGGAGTTTATCCATATTGTAGCACAGCCTATCTTCTAGAGCCAAACACCCCCAGCCTCAGCCCACAAAGTCACCACTGTTCTGGTAGATCATGCCATCACATATCCAGGAACCACCCTGCCCACTGACTCATAGGCCTGACAAATCACTTGTCTGACTTATCTGCTAACTGTTGGAATTGAAGCTTTCTTACCCTTACCAGCTGACCCATAAGACAAAAACAGTGATTTGGAAACTTAAAAATTCTTAGTCCTGTCTAGGTAAATTAAAAGGGCCCTTCCGACATCTAATGAAGAAGGAACATGATCAGCCATCTCAAAAACAGGTAAACTGATTTCCTGTAATGAATGAAAAACAGATTGTGCCTTGGGTAAAATTTAAGATCAGGTCTGTGAACAACCTGATCTAAAAAAAAAACTTTAAACAAGGAAAATATATTAACAGAGTTGTCAGTTCCTCTAATTTTCTAGCAGAATTAATGGCAATAAGAAAAGCCAATTTTGCTGAAACCTACGAAATGTCAGCTTTATCTAAAGATTCAAAAGGAGGTTTCAGTAAACTCTCCAAATTCATGGGAAGCTACTAAGAGGGTATTGGAAAAGTGACCATCAGATCATGAACTCGAAAACTTTTAAAGAGTTTCTGCACCAAAGTGAGAATAGGATGTAAACCCCTAGTGCTTCCCTACAGGACTCATTGGCCGCCCATTAAGATGAGCTAATCCTTTTGCAAACACATCTCAGACAAAGTCCAGGATCTTCAGGGGATCACATGAAACTGGGTCCAACCAAAAAACCGAACACCAAGAGGAAAAATTATTCAAATGTTTTGCATAAGCATGAATTGTGGAGTCTTTTTTGTCATAGCCTGTATGTCTGCCGCCACAGGAGGAGAGCAGCTTAGGCTTTGCCATCCTGCCCTTTCAATTTACAGACTGTCAGATTCAATTGCCAAAACTACTTGAACGAGAGGATGGGAAACTGAAGGGGACTAGGTTCATATGAAAGGGTAAGGAGAGGACTAACCTTGTTGCGTTCCCTGGGATCTCCCAGCAGAAATCACTGCCAGCACGGCTGCTGTGCGACTTGAATATCCCAGCATCCTGCCCTGCATCACCGGACCTAAATGACTTCCATCTGCCCTATTTCTACGCATGCTGGTCTTGCTGCGAGTAACTTGTGCGCCCTTGGCCTTGTGCCTGTCAGAGCCAGGAGGAGGCTGGGCTGGGACACCCCCCTGATTGTCGCTTCTTGAGGTACTGCTATCTGGCTGTTCAACTTGTGCTAGCCACAGTAGGCTTATTTGAACTGGTCTATTCTGTTGAGTTTCTACCTGTATCTGAAATTGGCTTTGGTATGTTTGTTGCATGCACAGTCACCTAATCTTTACCATTTTCCCTGGTGTGTTGGTGGATACCCACAGAGGCAGATTTTTTTGACTGTGCCTTTGTAGTAGGAAAGGTTCTGGTTTTCATAACTGGCACATATGTATTTTTGTGGGCATTAGCACTTTAAACTTTGGTGCTCTCCTATTACTATGTAGAAAAGAAGGATAAAGGGTGTGACATGTGGTCAGATCCCTATCATCAAGAATACGGAAATTGATAGAGTATTAGAGAGGGTTATTGGGGTGGTTAATGCAGAGACAGACCTGAATCAAAGGAGGCTTTCATTAGGACATGGCACAGCCACCTTGGTTACCAATGTAGAGGAATCTAATTCAAGGTTACCTGACCTACAATTGGATATGGATCCAGACGTTATCCAGGTTTCGAGAGAGGATATGAGTCTCAGGGAGCCAGACTCAGATATTAGCCCACACAGGAATAAAAAAGCAAAGAGGACTGTTAGAGTTAAAAACAAGTCTAAAGCAGTTAGAGCCCAAAACGTTGCTCAACAGCTGAAAGGTCAGGAGCTGAAAGGCAAGAACTCCTGACCATTGCAGAAGGGCTACCCAAGTCTACTGCTGAGGTTTTGGATCCTTGCCCCCCCTACTTATGCATCTATGGACATGGTGTTGGGAAATAGCAAATACATTTTTAGGGACTTAATCAAGCAGGAAATTGCCCCTCTCCTGTTATATTTAGTTGTTATGTCATCTCAAATATCAGCACAAAAAAGCAATCAAACAAGCACACACTGGTCCGTGTATTTTGAAAGTCCAACTCGTCTTGAGTAAATCGATTGTTAGTAATAAATCAATCCAATCCACTGAAGTTTATGTTCTTCTTTTACTTCACAATGACAGTCACTAAAGTCGCTAAACTAATGGGTAGATTGAAACTGACAAGGCTGGAAACCTGGGCCCAGGAAAATGATATTTTGTCAGATATTCAATTCGGGTTCAGGAAGGAGATAGGCACTGTGGCACAGGGGATACATTTGCACCCTATTATTAGTAAATATACATTGGCAAAGGAGGGGCAATATATTCTTGTGTTTTGCAGACCTGTCAAGCGCCTTCGATCTTGTGAACCATGGCAAGTATTAACGGATATGGGTGCCCCAAGTCATATTGTCTGCTTTCTCTCCCAGTTGGATGCCTCTCTAACATCATCTGTGCACTATGGTGGTAATGAAGAACACACTGAGAAGTTTCGGGTCACCCGGGGGATAAGGCAGGGATGCGTGCTTGCCCCTGTGTTGTTTTCCTTATACATCAATGGAGTGGACGGTTTTTTGCAAAACATGAATGTGGACTCCCCTGGCTTGGGTGCACATTTTACCCCTATCCTGCTTTATGCAGATGGCATGATACTCATCTCTAGGGCAGCAAATGGTCTCCAGCGGATGATTCACAACTTTGCTAATTTTATGGAGAGTAGAGATCTTAAATTGAACTTGGGTAAAACTTTTATCATGAATTATGAGAAAAAGTGATACCTGGGAAAAGTGTCTATGCTCAGGAATAAAAATTAGAAGAGCTAAAAGCTTTAAGTTATTTGAGTATTACATTCTACCACAAAGGGGATTGGTCATCTCATATGGAAATAGATAAACTGAAATGTATCAGGGTTACTGCTGCAGTTTTTAGGAAACAAGCCTATAAAATATTATTAAGCTGTACAGAAGCAAATGCTTACCATTAGCCTTGTGCGGTTCCCCGTGTATGGGACAGGGAAAAGTGTAACTTGCTGCAGGTTCAAGAAAATAGGAGAAAAGAAGGAAGCTTCTGGGTGTGCCTGGCTCGACTCCTTTCTTTATAGTACATAAAGAGCTTGGAATGTAGTATATTGAAGACACCATACAGCTTAGTACCTTAAAGAAGTGGCATGGTATCTGGTTAAAGGAAGGCACCAAGCTCACCGGGGTGGTTATCAGAGACTGCATGGGTCTGGACCATTTTGACGAAATCCCATGATTGCAGAATGTGAGATCCTTATTACATGAATTGGGGGAAGATCTGAACCCACTTCAGCGCCATAGCATCCTGAAATATAGCAAAAAAGAAACTAGCATCAACAACAATCTCTGTATGATGTTTCAGATTGAATAAACTATTTCAGTAGCATGCTCAAGGGCTGGTTTCTCACCCTCTCAATGAAACACCTGCAGTAGCAAAGTCATGGAACAAGATTCAGATCCGAAACCACTTTAACTTCAACCATCTGGGCACTTTGGACTTCGCTGGACTTCGCTTTGGGAACCGAAACTGCAACTGGGAAGACTCCTCCTGCTCTTGGTCTCATCATCCTGCCAGTCTTATGCAATATCTGTGCTCCAAACAGGCTCCCAACAAGGCCTGTGGATATCCAGGACACCAGAAGGAATCTCCCTTGGAGTGAAGGAGTCACTACCCTGCATCTGCAGGCACTGCAATGAAGCTGACCGGTCTGCTCTTCCTGAGCTCCTATGGACTGCGAAAGGTTCAGCAACACAGGTGGTGGTTCTGCAACTCCCTTGAGGACTGCACTGTGTTCACAGCAAGTTTGAAGCCAGTATCCCTCGTCCCTCGTCGGGACTGCTGGAGCAGTACCCCTGTGCACCGCATTGACTTGCCATTGCCAAGGCTTGTCCACTCTCTCTCCTCCAGAGTTCTTTGGACTCCAAGAAGTTCCATCCTCAAGCATTTCCTGCAGCCAAGATCTTTACCTGCACCGCTTCCTTTGCATCCTTTGGTGAGCTGCTCAAGGCCCTCTTGAGACTCCTGTGCCCTTGGCCCATAGGTCCCCTCGAGGGTCTTTCTTGGCTCCAGTGGACTCTCCTGCTTGCTCGGGGCCTGCTTTGAGTTACCTGCCCGTGGTGAGTCACTTAGACTTTGCTGGTCGCAACACTGCACCTTCTTCGACGACTACGTTGGTTGCCGTTGCCAAGGCTTGTTGGTGTCCCTGCCGGACACTGACCCCTTGGCTCTTGGCATCCGGCGTGGGATAGCTCATGAACGGCTCCTGGTCTTCTACAGTGTCGCATGGCGCACAGCTGCAACTTCAAGGGCACCGTCAACTCTCCTGGATCCCCGACATCGGTGGGCATTCGTCTCCTGTGCCTCCTGGTCACTCACACTGAGTGGCATACACTCTGTCCTCTCTGCTTGCAGGTACATCTCATCTTGAATCCACCTTCAGGTTCCATCGGACTCTTTCACCTTCTTCGCCAGCTGCATCTTTTCTGAAGTCCTCCATTGTAGTCTACGGTTGTTTCCGACGTCACTTCGCACCTATGCACCCGGCTTCCCTGGTGTAGGTATCCTGGTTCCTAGGGGTATTTACGGCAGGAGTGACTCTCCAACCTTCCATCTTCCACGGGGTTTCTTCACGGTCCGCTGGGAAGGGTCCTTTTTCTTTAAAACTGCAACAATGACTTACCCATTGACTTGCATTGAGCACGCGGTCATGTTCCCACTCTACACAAGACCTCCGTGGGGTTCCTAGATACTCACCCCGGGTGGTTCCTTGCATCCCTGGCTCTTCTACATCTTCTGGGCCTATTCTCAACGTAAGTCGTGGTTCGCATTCCATTATTTTAGTATATGGTTTGGTCTCCCCCTGGAGACCACTGTGTATTTGTGCTACTTACGTGTTCTGTTTCCTAGTATTTGTGTGTATTGTGTTTATATCTCCAGGTAGGAGATATTGCAATAACTTAGTGAATGTTTACAATAAATAAATATTTTTATAACTACACTGTGTGGTTCTTTTTCACTTAACCTATACCATAAGATTAAGTACTGGTAAAAACAAGCTGCTTTACACTCCTTCTGGACTAAGCCTGAAAGGTGCTCTCCACAGCTACCACTTAGAGAGCTTTTTAAGGTTGTTTAAGACCACTAAAATCACCATAAGGGCTATCTGGATTGGTGCAGGGTGCTACGCTTACACAAGTGAGCACCATATACTAAGCCAGCCTCCTACACTTACTATTTCATGTTGAGCATTCAAGTTGTAGTTCACAGAAATCAGTCCCATATCAGCAGCTGTGCTGAATCTGAGTAGAGAGGCACTTGATGCTGTCCCTTGAAGCACATGGATGAGTGCTTGTACCTTCGTTTTTCTTGTGTTTCATTATCACTTTAAATGAACCATGACTATTTAAGGGTGTCAATGCATCCCAGGTATACACTTTGGTTTTCATCAGCATAAGTTGTGGTAGGGACGCAATTCATTATATTGTTTATGTTTATCGACGGCCAGCTGTCAATGATGAAATGTATTGAACAACCATTTCCTTTAAGTGCAATTTTTGGACAGTGTTTGAATGACTTCGGTGCTTTGGCATGCTGACTTTTCTTTGACTGACATTTTTCTTTACATGTGACCAGTCCAACATGCTCACACTTTTCTGAAGTAAACATTGACATGGCACAACCATCTTCTTCACTTAAACTTGATAATGACATGGAGGAACTGTTTGACAATGATTTAGATGACAATCAACTTTGTCAGTGTCATTTTGTTATACCTGACGTCTCCGCTGGGCCTTGTGGATGCACGTTAAATGTTGCCTTTGGAACGTTCCAGCATACATTTTGTCTTTGTGCTGTGATGCACTTGTTTTTCCTTTTGCTTTGCACATTGTCACAAAATGTCTCCCCTTCCCTTAGCCCTTACATATCTGTCCAATGACAGGACATTTGTCGTCGTGTGGAAACGAAAATCCATATCTAAAACATAACTTCTTTTTACATGTAGACCTCACCTTGTACCCTTCAGTCTTTTGCTTTGACTTGCTTTTCACACTCATGATTGAGTCAATCAATCAATCAATCAATATGACTTTATTCGATCTTAAACATTAAGATCATAAAAGTGCAAAGAAAATTCATTGATCACCTGTTAAAATTAAGTTACATCACCAGCAAATTTTGTTAAAAAACACAGAATAAAAATAAAACAGATAGGAACCATATAAAAGCATTATCCAAGACATTGATTAAGGCATGTAAAATCCATTCAATATCTCATAAAGTGCTTAGTTCAATACTGGGAATGGTTCATTTGCAAACAATGATCACAAAACAACGTGCCATATAAAGTGCTAAACAGTGCCACGTTCATTTAAAATACAATCAATCATCTCATTAGCCTCCTTTTTGATAAAGCCATACATAGATATGATGCAACACAAAAGTTTACATATGGATTTGGAAGCATTTGGAGAAAAAGCAAGGCTGGGCGACATTGTGCAAATTTATATTTTAAAAACAATGGGCGGATATATTTTTTCCGTAGACAAGAATAAAATTTATAGAAGAATATAAAATGTAAATTAGATTGAATAGATGTGCCATCACAGGGGCAAAAAGAGAGTTCATTAACTGAGTACATCCCTGATGGGAAGGCCAGCATGCACGGAATAAAATTTAGTCTAAATCTCAGGAGTACAAATCTATGTCGAGCATTTGTCACAGGTGTCAAATATGAATTTGCTTCCCCCGAGATAGGCGGAAGGGCCAGATATAATGCCACCGTGGTTTTGTTACAGTTTGAAGCATATCTTTCTTTTTCCCTATACTCTTTAGCACATGTTTTAATTTCCACCTTTGACGTACCCATACATGTAAGTGGATCTGTGTATAGGGTCACTAAGCCCAGCTTCAACAGTGTATCCTTTACATAACGCAACCATGGGACCTGAAGCGCCTTATCAAGGGATAAGCAGTCTTGGATAATATTTGGAGTGAGTCCCACTGTGTCTCTGGTCCAGATTGAGGGCCAGAGTAGGACCGGAGCTATAAAAATCATATCAGATATGAATGGGACATTCAACTCTTGGTGCATAATATAATTTGAGCAACCTTTCGGAAGAGAGAATAGCTTTTTGAGGAACCTGTCTTCTTTCTGTTGTAGTAGGTCAGTTTTGGCTATGCCCCAAATCCCTGCTCCGTATGTAGCTGAAGCGATAGCTTTGGCGCCGTAAATGTTTTTAATTGGTTCCAATGGTTTTGTGCCCAATTTTTTATTTTGTAAATGAGCGAATAGCCATGGAGTTTTTTTCTAGTGCATTACATCTGTTCTCAACCATATTTGTTCAAGTCCTTTCACTATTAAAAAGTACCCCCAAGTATAAAAATAATTTAGTTATTTTGATTTTCCGTGTAGTAATAAAAAAAAAGCTGGTAATTTTTTGGGTTGCTTCCCTACTATTAAGACAAATGTTTTTGATTTGTTTACTTGTAAATCTAATGCCGCCATATATGACACATAATTGTTTATTAATTTTTGCAGAGCTATACCTGTCCTTGCAACCAATAAGGCGTCGTCAGCGTATAGCAATATGGGTAGCTGTTTCTTGTTTACCTTGGGCACATCAGACACCTCAAAGCTCACTGCTGATTCCACACCGTTAGTATACATTGAGAGTAAAAGAGAGTCTCTTTAATACAGGTTGTAGCAAGCGGATAGTTTCCAGTTCAGACTTCCCAGGGCCACATGTAGTCTTCGGAGGAGAGCCCTTTCCCCCACCCGAAACAACAGTTGTTTTAGACAGTCTTTGCGGCCTACCCCCTCTCTTTTGTTTCACCAGTGGTTCAATAGGGGAGTCAGGAGTATTTTGGCCGGCCATACCATTGGACTGGGAGTCGGGAATCAGCATTGGGACCTCAGTTTGTGTAAGTGAGTCACTACCAGCACCTAATAGTTCATCAACATTTGCAATAGGAATATGAAGGGGTAATGGGGGAGCAGGATCCACCTCACCTCCTGACAGTCTTCCCTCTGCTCTCTCGATTTCTTTTGACAGCACGTCTGCCACTTTAAGGAGGAAAAAGTCCAGAGTATTTACGGCTTCAGCTCCTTGATCAGGCAGAGTGACCTTTCTTTTCTCCATATTTTTAGAGCTTGGACGTTAGAGGGGGGGCCCAGCCCAGTCTCCTCTGGGCTCCGACGGGCATGGATGGGCCAGCCCTTGGCCCGGGCTTCGCCTGGGCATGGCCAGGGCGCGCCCCCGTGCGCGTCCCGCTCCGCAGGTCGGCAACGGTGATTTCAAGCGCCTCCAGGCGCTTTGAACTGCGGGAGATGTAGTCCCCCCGCTGCTTCCTCACCCAGCTGGCTCAGGGACTGTTCGCGTGCTACACTGGCCGCGGGCCGGCAATGGTGATTTCAAGTGCCTCCAGGCACTCTGAACTACGGGAGATGTAGTCCACCCTGCTGCTTCCTCACCCAGCTGGCTCAGGGACTGTTCACGTGCTACACCGGCCGCGGGCCGGCAACGGTGATTTCAAGCGCCTCCAGGCGCTTTGAACTACGGGAGATGTAGTCCCCCCCTGCTGCTTCCTCACCCAGCTGGCTCAGGGACTGTTCGCGTGCTACACCGGCCGCGGGCCAGCAACGGTGATTTCAAGCACCTCCAGGCGCTTTGAACTGCGGGAGATGTAGTCCCCCCTGCTGCTTCCTCGCCCAGCTGGCTGAGGGACTGTTCACGTGCTACACCTGCCGCTGGCTGGCAATGGTGATTTCAAGCGCATCCAGGCACTTTGAACTGCGGGAGATGTAGTCCCCCCTGCTGCTTCCTCGCCCAGCTGGCTCAGGGACTGTTCGCGTGCTACACCGGCTGCGGGGTGGCAACGGTGATTTCAAGCGCCTCCAGGCACTTTGAACTGCGGGAGATGTAGTCCCCCCTGCTACTTCCTCGCCCAGCTGGCTCAGGGACTGTTCATGTGCTACCATTCTGGGCACCTCCAGCCTCCATGTCTGCAGCTTGTCGATTGGCACACTCTTCAGCTTTAGCAGCCATTTACACTCATTCCAGACTCAGAGTTTCTCTCAGAATTCGCTGTCTGAATGAATCGGACAAGTATCCATCAATGACCCTGAGACGTATGGCTTCTTCACTATTGAATTAATTGAACTTACAGTGTTTGAGGAGTGTGTCAAGTCTTTCTGTAAATTAATCGACTGTTTCACCAACTTTTTCATTTTTGACCAAAAATATATCTTTTTGTAGTCAACATTTGGCATTGAATTGAACTTGAGATTCAAGTTTTCTTTAATTTGACGGTATGTTATTTCTTCGTTAGTTTGTGGCATTTTCTTTATGACTTCCTTTACGCCATCGCAGATTTTTGAGGTATTTGATCATCTTTTTGTTATCATTCATCCAACTGAGAGGAGAACATTTTGTCCCCCATGAAAGGCAGATGGAGAATCAGCGGTTTCTGAACTTGCTTCAACTTCTATGATTTAAGCCACAAGTGGTGTCTACCTGCAATTTATGCAACTGCAGAAGTAGCAGATGACCACGGGAGATCAAAGGAAACTTCCAAAGAATTTTGCAGAAAAATGTCCATATTCGCCAATATCTCAGTTGGCCCTACGGTTCCTGAAGGCAATCATATAAGAGCTGAAATTCTTTGAGCATCATCTTGGATGAATATGCAGCACAGGTTACAGCACGTAGGGCAAAACTGGATGCTGCGTTTGACCTCTTGAGTGAAGCCTCCACTTTTTATCCACAGTGTCAGACAATGATGCTTTCCCAGAGGACAAAGAGATAGAGTTGCCACATTTGCCAATTTAGAATTAATTTTAGACATGTAAGGAAACTTCTCTTTGAACTAATGTAATAGAAATCGTTTTGCCAGAAAGCACAGCAAGTTGTTTCTATCTATGTCTTTACATTCTTTGAAATAGAGGGATTTAATTACATCTTGTACTGGCAAATCCTCTGTTTCTGGAGATTTGTATTATACAAGGAACTCATCATTCTGTGCCTCCTTATCATCTAATCCCATCATAGTTCTGAAATGCTTGAGCCTATTTTGAAATGTACACCTTGTACATATCTCCCCCTATAAAGTGAGTCACAATCATCCTGATCATACTGCAAACATTAAGCTCTCTTTGCAGGAGGTTGTGCTAATGCTAAGGTGACAATCTCATCAATCATGGCTTGAAGATCAGTCCTCAAAACTGAAATAATTTCTTCCTCAGCCGCCACTGCTGATGTGCCTGGCTGCTCTTCCACGTTTGTAAACTAGTCACACTCAGTAGCGACTTAATGTTTATGTTAGTGAACCTAACAACTCGCTCTCATCTTGGAAGAGCTAAAATCCTAGTGCAAGCCTACTTCCGCGCTCCTGTGATCACTGCAAGAAAGCGAGACAGTATTGAGCTGAATCTGCTATATGGCACAGCAGTACATGCTTGGTAGTCCCCTCTCCAGCTGGAGCATCGGAAAGGAAAATCATGTACTGCCACAGTACATTTCAGTGACCACTGGTGCAGACCCTCTCACTGTAAGTAAAATATAAAGTCTTACCTTAATGATACTTTCATGACCACGCACTCTTCAGCACTGATTAGCCGCATAGATAGCTTTGTTTTTGACAGAAGAAGAGCAGGAAGTGCGGGTGGAGAGAGGGTGGTGTAGACACTGATGAAATATTAGGTAGTGTTCTGTCTGAGGCAGAGGAAGACTCATGCAATGAATACTATAATGAGGAGTGTTAGACCTGCCATCATTGGCGTGGGTTTCCCCTGTATTTTTGCCTTTGCCTCCTGTTATTTTGCTGTGCGTGGACTTCGATTTTGCTGGTCTAGATGCATTGGGCACTTTGCCACTGCTGTTCAGGGCCAAAGTGCAAGTGCTCCCTGTAAATTTATTGTTATGGATTGGTGATTCCATGATTGGCATATTTGGTTTACTAGTCAGTCCCTAGTACAGTGTACTGTGTGTACCCAGGGCCTGTAAATCAAATGCTGCTAGTGGGCCTGCAGCACTGATTGTGCCACCCACATAAGCAGCCTGTAAATGTAACTCAGACCTGCCACTGCGGTGTCTGTGCGAAGCTTGGTACTGCCATGTCTACTTGGCAAGTGCACCCACTTGCCAGGCCCTAACCTTCCCTTTTCTTACATGTAAGTCACCCCTAAGGTATGCCCAATGTACCCCTGTGGGCAGGGTGCAGTGTATGTGAAAGGTAGGACATGGCCTGATGTGGGTGGCATGTCCTGATAGTGAAATACTGCCAATTTCTTTTTTCACTATTGTAAGGCTATCTGTCCCTTAGAATAGGATGGTTGAGTTTGCTCATAACATCTTATGAGCATTACTGTGGTAAAAGCAGCATTACCTCCTTTAAAAGAGCCATCTATCTATTTGCTTATGGCAAGACATCTATATATATAAGCAAAATCTATCTATTTCAGTTTCTATATTTTCTTACATTGTCGCTAAATGGAAGAACATTGACATTTCATTACCCCCACTGGAAGAACATGGACATTTCATTAACCCCACATACTCCTCCTTGTTAGAAATGGGGGTCTCTAGTTGGCAAGGGTTTGCACCTTTGTCCAAGTAGGGACCCATCTTCCTAGTCAGGGGAAGGGGGAAACACTTCTAAAAACCCCTGCTCACCCCCTAGGTAGCTTGGCATGAGCAGACAGGCTTATCTCAGAGGCAGTGTGTAAAGCCTTTGTGAATACATACAGTAATACAGTGAAAACACTACAAATGGACACCACACCAGTTTAGAAAAATAAGTAATCTTTATCTAAACCAAAACAAGACCAAAACGACAAAAATCCACAATACAGTAATAAAAATATGACTTTCAAATGGTAGAAATAGTTCTGTTCAATGCAAATTGCAGATGCGACACTTTTCACACAAAGTACCCTGGATGCGTCGCACACACAAACAAGAAGGGTCGCAGGGAAGGTGATGCGTCGGTTCCTTACATGCAGGGAAGGTGATGCGTCAGTTCCTTGCTTCGGGGGAGTCGATGCGTCGGTTCCTTACTGCTGCAAAGGGGGGGTGATGCGTTGGTTCCTTACTGGAGAGGAGGTGATGCGTCGGTTTCTTACTGGGTCCCCCAATGATGCGACAGGCCTGGCACCTCGATGCGATGCGTGACGATCTGGGACGATGCGTGGGTTCTTGCAGCTGCACAGCAGGGTTTGCGTTGGAAATGGTGCGGTGATCTCGGACTTCAGTGATTGGTGCACCCGATGCAGAGTTAGGCGATTTCTGGAGCCACTGCAGGCCAACCCCAGACAGCAAACAGCACAGGGGCAGTATTCCTCCTCGGTTTCTCCAGCTCTTCTCCTTGGCAAAGGTTCCTCTTGATTCCCACAAGTGATCTAAAAGTTTGGGGTCTGGGCCCCTCTTTTTATAATACAATATCCTTTTTTTCTCTTTGGCAGAGAAGCTCTTTGCCCAGCCAAAACCAGTTCTGTTCTCTCTGGTGCAGCTTCCTGGCAAGAGGTGGCGACAGCAGTGACCTTGGCAGACCAGGCCCATTCAGGTGTGAAAGAAATCTCCTCCCCTACTCTGAATGCAGCCCAGGTCTATTCAGCCCAGCCCTGACTCACCCTGGAAAGGCAGGACACACCTCAATCGCCCAAGTGGCTGTCTGAAAAGAATGCACATCCCCAGCCCCTGTCACTCTAAAGCCAGACAGTCAATACACAACCTAGCAGAGGCACACTGGATGGTAAGGCAAGAAAATACCTACTTTCTAAAAGTGGTATTTTCAAACCCAGAATGTAAAAATCACCCTCACTAAAAGATACATCTTAACATGCTGAGTTCAGGCATATCAAACTTTACTTTAATCGTTCTGTGCCTTCTCCTTGTCTTGGAATACATGTCTGGGTTAGGGAACAGATGGGCTTTGTGCATTCCCTCTAGACAGTTACACACAAAGGGAGCTGAGGTGTGACACGCACATCCTGATGGCGCATCACCAGGCTGATGGGTCCATCTAAGCTAGAGTGAGAGAGAGGAGCTGACACTTGCACCTGATTAGGGCTGTGCTCTCCCCAAACAAAGGCTTGCATACCCCCCTGTAGTGAGTCTGGAGGCAGGGCAAGCAAAGGCAAAGTCTTGTGCACTACAAAGACCTTTCATTGAAGTCTCCTTACTTCAAAGGCTAAAATGGATATAACCTCTGACACCATATACTCAGAACACTTCTAGAATTGAGGACATTCTACTAGGAAGAAGAGCTGCTGTGCTGCCAGGAAGGAATGCCACTTTACTGCTTGCTTTGCTGTGTTGGCCTGCTGCTTCTTGCCTACAAGTGAGAGGACTGGATTTGACTCTATACATCCTGCATCTCTAAAGGTTCTCCAAGGGCTTATTGGGATTGTCTCCTGTTTCTGATATCAAAGAATTCCCCTACATCTCGCTGCCAGCACCTGGCAAGACATAAATTACTGCACGCTCTCTACCATAGTATATGAATGAAACATTGCGACGTGTTGCAACTTATGAAGTGACAATAACACGATAAATGTATCCTTTGTAAATTACATTTAGCTTCACAGAATAAATCCTAGATGCACATATGTTAATCCCAATAAAGCAAACTAACTCAGGTATGAGGGAGGCATACAAAGAAACAAGCACAATATTTCCATTCCATAAACAATAAAACAAAACTAAAAAATATACTTTTATAATCACAAGAGAAGGACAAAATGGACAATTTAAAAGTGCTTGAGACCCCCTAAACAAACATAAGCAGAACATACTAGCAGATGTTAATGTAAGACATGTCAGCACTTAAATACATGTGTGAAAATATTTTGATTAATGTAATAATGATAAGATTAAAATATTTGTTAAGATTATTCCCTGCTATTTGATCCACGGGGATCATTTACATCTGCTAAGCGGAAAGGTTAAAGGCTAATTTTGAAAAGAAGATTCAAAGTGTTAAGAACTGAGTAGAGTAAATTATACAATTTTCTAATTAGTGCAAAGTCTTTAGTATGGCCCATGTTAAGCGGGTCTAATATGTTGCTTTCACCTGTGGACTGCAGTACATATTGTGCCATACTATAGGCTGACAAAGAAAACATAATTGTGTAGCTTGAATCCTGGAGCTTTGAAATATGCAGGTGAAATCGTCAAACTAAACATTTCTGACGGGAAATAACCCTACTATTTAATATTAAATAAGTCATCGCGACGTAGGCCTTTTAGCCCACTAGTTAGAGTGCCTAGTTTTTAAAAGTGGGACTTGCAACAATAATTTATTGTTGGCTTGTACCTGCAATGACTAGCCCCCAAAAGCTGCTGCCCTGATCCCACTTGACCTCTCTGCGGCTTTCAATACAGTCTCTCACGGTCAGTTAATTAACAAACTCTATGACATTGGCCTGGATTTTAAGACCCTTCAATGACTTGGATCTTTTTTAAGGGAGAGATCGTACTCAGTTCATCTTGGCACCTTTAGATCCGATCCCCCCAAATCTCTATGTGGAGCTCTACAAGGCTCCTTGTTGAGTCTCACCCTTTTTAAACTTTGTGTGGCTCCATTAGCAAAGACTGTAAGGAAATGGGGATTTGATGTCTGTTCTTATGCTGATGACACCCAGTTGATAATTTCACTGGGTGAGAAATTTGATAAAACTCATGGCAAGTTACTTGAATGACTAACCAAAATAGCAGGATGGATGACTAATCACTGCTCAAAGTTAAACACAGGTAAAACCAAGATTCTGCTATTCCGTGGGGCCCACTTAATCTGGGATGCCTCTTGATGGTGAATCTCATTAGGGGATATGCCCACCCCTAAGAAATCAGCCAAAAATCTCAGGATGATTGTGGACGATTCTCTCCCTATGAAAGAACATGTCAAGGCCACTTGTGGTATCTGCTTCGGCACTCTCAAGCTGCTGAGAAGGTTGTTTAAGTGGGTCCTGATTGCCCGGTGAAAAAATATTGTTCATGCTTTGATTACTAGTTGATTGGACTATGGTAATACCTTAAGACCTTGTACAACACAGTATCTGAGATTCTACGAGCCAACATTTTACAAACCTGCTCAGAACATGAGATTGTGTAATTTGGCCTTCCCTTAGGACACACGAACAAGGAAAGCCAAAACAGGTGGATGCTAATTTTCTCACTTGGCAGTAGACCAGTAGAATTCTCTTCCTCTGGACCTCCCTCTTACAGATAATTACCTCCAATTCAGAAATAAATTGAAAACCTGTTTGTTCCCGGGATATTATCCCTCAGTAGTATAAGATGGCCTTTTGTGAAGTTTTCTATAGCTAAGATAAATGGGAGTGTTACAGCGATATATTATCCCCTAAGGGATGAGTGTTGTACTTTGCAAATACCTCAAATAAATAAATAAAGCTATTTTCTCTGCAATAGTGTAGTAGTTGTTTTATGAGAGAAACTAAAGTTCCGAATAAAATCATAACTCTACTGTCTTTGGTTTTAGACAAGCTTTCAGATTAATTCAAACACTATTTTTAATGTTTATTAAAATTCCAATTTAGTGGTGAAGTTGGAGTTTAGTAAGCATTTAGGAAAAGTGAATTTTAAGAAGTTAGACTTTGTCTGTCTAAATTAGGATTAACCTGCCAGCAGTTGCCCCCTGTCAGTGCCTCCCCTTAATGAGGTGTGAAAACTGTTTCCAAAGCAGAAACAATGGCTTAAGCCTTTTGGCAGGAAGACCTGGGTGTCTTTCATATGACTCCTAACAGCTCAGGAAGGGCAGCTGAGGAGGGGTCAGGAACTTCACTAACTTGAAAGGGACCAGAGTGATGCCTGCCCATTCCTATTTAAGTGTAATGGGAGACTCGGGAGAAATAAGCATTTTATTTCCTAGGCTCTCGGAAGTTAGGTTGGCACCAGTCCAGTGGAAGGTGAAGTTCCTCTTAGAATCAACTTAGTGCAGCAAGGAGGAGGGGATTGGTCATTACCCTAAACACACCCATGGTTGGCACAGTTGCAGCCTCCATGGGCAGAAAGGCGCTACAGTCTTGAATTTGCCTGAGAATATTGCTCTGTGGGATAGTTTGCAGCAAGGCAAAAAAGGATGTGCTGCAAATGTGGGAATGTTTCTCTCACCTGTTAGGGATTGTCCAGGAGTCAGAGATTGCCCATCACCCACTGGCTGGTGAATCCCACAGCTCACCAGGACAATCTCTGGACCTGTGGATAAGCAGAAGAAGAAGACTGTACTTGCTAGTGTAAGACCTGTGTAGAGACTTGAGGAGTTGAACCTACTCTCACTTGTACTCAGGACGAAGAAGTGAACTTTAAGTGTTAGTTAGCTGACCTCATGTGTGGCTACAGTGATTCGACATGCTTCCACAGGCTTTTGTTCCGGAAGTGCTCAGCTGACCAGTAGCAACTGGGCATGCTGGTGTCCTCTAGTGGCGTGATTCTTGGCCAATAGGTGCTGTCACCAAGGTCTTGGGAACCTGAGAAGAGACAAAGAGGAGCTACTGCAGAAGGTCTGAAAAGTTGAGACTTTGATTTTTGAACTTCCAAGACCCCCAGGGCATCAGTGGGACCTCACAGCAAAGGTATCCCATTCCAAATGGATTTCACTAGATACAGTTGTAGGCTTACCCCACTAAATGGTTTTGAGCTCCCTACAAAATCCTATGTGAAAGTTGAAATCTTGAGTGGGTAAAGTCATGAAAAGTACCCATCTGATGCAAGGATTTCAGTGTCTGCAAGATTTGAATTTCTCCCACTTTGAGCTTTTGACACCAAAACCAAAGGATTCTACTGGAACTCATACAATGGGTATTTAGCTTCGAGAGAATTTTTTCGTATACAGCCTGCAACCTTGCACCGCTGGAGAATCTTGACTTCTATTTCAGAGAGTAAGTATAATATTTGATCAGGATGACCAACTTGGTGTATCCATCACACTCCATCATGGTCAGCCTGAAATCACTCCCAGGTTCTGGTGAACCACGAACAACGAATTGTCATTAATGGCTTCCTTTTTCTTGGTGCTTTTTACCTAACATCTTTAAAAAAAACATTTCTCCGGGTCCCCTTGCAGGAGTTTTGTTTTCTTGGTGTCATTTTGCTCACAAAAATTTTGTTATTTTTACAAATTGGTTGTGGGATTTTATATTGTCTTGTATTTTGCCCTTTTAACTGTTTTGTTACTTCTAAAT
Source organism: Calotriton arnoldi (assembly GCA_963921515.1). NCBI lineage: Eukaryota > Metazoa > Chordata > Amphibia > Caudata > Salamandridae > Calotriton > Calotriton arnoldi. The sequence continues at coordinate 52,030 of CAWUFW010012263.1, forward strand.
ACTTTGAGCCCAAGTTTAAATAATTGAAACTGTGTTTTACTCAGACAAATCTGTGGCTTATTCCTTGTGGTGGACTCACATCCACACCAATTAATAACCCACTTTTTACAAATAGCATATTATTCGGTCTACATCTCCATATATATTGTTTATGTAGCACCTACTGGCAGTTATCACAGTGAGACTTTGGTCACACACAACAGGATGAGCAAAGTTAACCATGTATTACCACATGTGGAAAGTGTATATTATCAGTATCAAAGCGGATGCTGGTGCATTTCCTGATGGTACTATCCATGCAACTATTCATTTCACCAGACTTCAAGCTTGTGCCTGATTTTATATTTAAATTTTAAGCTAAGATATAGGGAGTGCAGTGTGATGCTACAGCCATGAATGAAGTATAAAAAAGGTCAGTTGAGACTTGTAAGATTGAGAAGATTGGAGTTAGGCTTAGTTCTTACTTCAATATTCATTTCCATCTCTCACTATTTCACACAATTTGAAAGTGTCAATACCCAGAAGGAAGTGAAGCGACAAGCATTGCCCATAGTCTGCATATGCTGGCTTGATTTCCTTTTCTGTTTTTAAGCCATCCTATTCAGAAATGAATGAGTATCGGAGAAGAAACCAAAGAAGAAAGTGCTGGTAGTCTAGCAAGAGATGCTTATTGCCTTGCTAGCATTGCCTGATGATTGTGAGGGGCTAGTGCTAACAAAGAAAAGCCTACATCCTTATATATAAGAACAGACAGTGTGATCCCGCAGCATGACCCCACAATGCCTCGAGACACTCACGAGTGATGCAGCTGTGCTATACAAATCCTGATTGATTGACTGATATTTTAGACCAATACAAAACTAAATGTAGGAGAAATGAAACAATTTTGTTTGGAGTAAGGATTGTACAAATGGATTGACATGGTGCAATGACAAACTGGTCCTGCACCCTTCACAATATTGTTTTTACAATAAATCACCTGGAACAATATCTTTATACAGGGTAAAAGTCAGCGGGACACACAAATCAATCAAAGATGAAACTTTGGAAAGACTACCAGCCACAGGGAGGAAGCTCCATAGTGTCTTGTTTGCAGCAAAAGGTGTTGGCAGAAGGCCCTGTTTCACAGATATTAGCATAAGTCTTACTATAGGACATACTGATAGGCTCATTTAGAGTGTGCGCGAATGGTGCATGTGAGAAGTTGGCCTGGCATATGCTGTCCACTAATTATAGTGGGCACCTTGCACCAGTCCAAACAACCCCTTATTGGAGATAGGTTAAAGACAACCTTATTGAAAGTTATCCTAGTGGTAGCTATGGAGAGCAGCCTTCAGGCTAAGTCTTGAAGGAATGTAAAGCAGCTTGTTTTACCAGTCTATAATCTCTTGAGTGACCAAATGAAAGAGAACCACACCAGGTATATATTCAAAATATATGTATTTATTACTAAACACACCCCTCTAGTCTCTTTATGAGGCTATTGTTCGAAGTACATAAGTTATAAGATATTAAATCACAGTAATAGCACAAATACACGTTTGGGCCCTAGGGGCGTACCAAACCATATACCAATAAAGTGGTATGCGAACCACGACTGAACTAGACACTAGGCCTAGAGCCTCTAGAAGTGCTTGGATCACAAGGAACCACCCAAGGTAGTGACACAGGGGACCCACGGGAGACGCGTGCAGTGTAAATACACAACCGCGATACGCCGTTAACTTCTATGGAGAAAGTCGGGATCGGGAAAATAGAGGAAAGGGACACTTAAAAGAGGACTAGGACAAAACCTTTTGAGATCTAGGACTTTGAAGAGTCTCTACCCACGGGAGCACCGGAGTACTCGTGTTACCTCACCCAGGGAAGCCGGGTGCATAGGTGCCTTTCGGGGTCGGGTTTCGTCGTCGATTCGAATGGCGATCTGCTGCAAAGTGCTGCTGGCGGCCAAGAGAAAAGTGTCCGGGTGGATCCAAGAGTGGATCGGAGTTCTGGTGAACCTGAAAGCAGAGGGGACAGAGTCTGGGTCACTAGCCAGTGACCAGGAAGGCGATGGACAGATGCCCACCGATGTCGAGTGCTTCAGGTGCGTTGATGGTCATCTTGACTCTTCAGCCACGAGGTCCGGGAGGTGTTGTCGGCAACCAGGAGCAGGATTCGGGCTGGTGCTCGATGTCTGTCGAGTGCTGAGGTGTCGGCGACCGGATTGGACCCAACAAGCCTTGGCAACGGCAAGTCTCGAGTAAGATGTAGATCGTCGATGGTGCAGACCAGCAAGGTCTGTGGAACTCACCCAGCAAGGGTAAGTGAGGGCAGGCCTGGAGCAACCAGGATACCAAGTAAGGAAAAGATTGGCCTTCGTTAAGGGCTACTAGCCAACGGGCTAGCGACCGCGAAGGAGCCTTGTGACGCCGCACGTGGAGCTGGCTTACAGGACACTCGTGGAGTGGGGGCCAGTGATCTTCGGTGCAGGTGGTGCTGGAGGCTAGGGCTACTCGGAGCCTAAAGCACGACTTCTTGGGAGACCCAGAAGATGGTGCACTTGCAAGTGTGCTCGGTGTCCAGGGGTCACAGTCTCAAGTCACCCACGATAGCCACGGGCCTCAGCTTTGCTGGGGACTCAGGGTAGCCTCGGGGAAGTCTGAAAATCCACCTCTGGGGATGTGATGACTTCGGCGTCCAACGGGAGCTTCAGAAATGCGAACCGGACAGATGCTTCTTTGGTGCCTGCCAAGCAGGGGAGTCACTCCTTGACCCCAAGGGAGATTCTTCAGTCCTCTATTCTTGTCGTAGAGCGTCGAAGGTCCAGGATTCAGTTTCAGAGTTTCGTCCAGGTATAATCTAAAGTCCTAAGGACTGGGTTCCTACCTTTATTCTAAAAATAGGGGTTGGACTACTCTGTGGCCCCACCTATGGGTGGGTCAGGGCAGAGGGGTGGCTACACCCCTTTCCCTTTGTCCAGTTCGCGCCAAAGCAGGGGCTGCAAGCCCCTGATCCGGTTTGAACTGGGGTATGCACTAGGGACACCAAATGTGCCCCCAGTGCAGGACTTCAAAGCACCCGAAAGTGCTCCCGCCCAGCCCCAATACACATTATCCTGTCTGGGGAGGTGGTCACACCTCCCTGGGACAGGAACCCTATTGTCCAGGCCTCCCCTGCCGGAGTTTCGTCCAGCAGCAGGAGGCCAGACTCGTGTCTGTGGCAGCAGCATCCATTTTGTGATGCCAGGGCTCTGGAAAGAAGTTACCGGACTAGTCAGAGTTAACATGTCTTTCCCTCTAGAAGGGTGGAATGCTACCCCGCCGCCAGGATTGGCGGGGGGTAGTATTCCAAGATGTTTGACACCAAACACGACATGTTTAGGTGCAGCCATTCCAAAGTTAGCATTTTACCGCGAGGATATAATGCGCTTAAGAGTATATGGTCAGGCTGCACTACAAACAGCATCAGAGAGGGTCTCCGAACGCTGCAGAGGGGCCCTGCTCATGCAGGGGCACCCTCTCACATAGGAACCACGCACTCTGCCTTTAGGATTGATAAGGCCTGCCTTAGGAGTGACTTATAGGTTTATATGTGTGTATGTATCTCGTGATATAGGTAACCTATATCACAGTAAGGGGTGCATGCACCACCTTACCCAGGCTGCAGTAGCAGACCTCTGGTGTCAGTTTGGATGGCCTTCCAGGGGTGGCATAATACATGCTGCAGCCCCTGGCAGGCCTCTGAGGTACCTATGCCCTTGGTACATAGTATACCATATACTAGGGACTTATAAGGGCACTCCAGATTCCAATCAGTGATGTGCCTAAGGCACATGGAAACCTTTTACAGAGAAAGCAGATAGACTGGGGCCCTGAATAGCAGGATCCCAGTCCAACTAAGTCATAAACCAGCAAAACACCATAAAAAAAAGTGGGGGCAACCATATAGTCAGATTCCACCTTCCTACAGTGCATACACAATAAAACAACATACGTACTGTTCTACAACACTCATGGTTCTCTTTAGCCCATTTCAGGATAAAGAGCTCCATGATTTTTGATCAGGGGTCATCAATTACCTACATCGTCAGGAACCTCTGATCAGATGGCTTGTCCACCACAGGGCTGTTGTGTCACAGTGATTGTCAGTTGCCCCTACTTTAAGCGGAATGACCATCATTCCTTTTTCCTACATATGACTGAATGCAGGGCATGGTTGTTAGAAATTGGGGGCCAAATGTATGTAGAAAAGTGTTTATTATTACCAAATAGTGGATTTGTTACAATTCACTACTTGGTAATCTCAAAAACCCATGTACAAAATGTGTGTTTAAAATAGTTTGCGATTCCCAGTAGGTTGCAAATAGAACTACCTCAATAATATTCATGAGGTAGGTCTCCGTTTGCAACCCATTGGAAATGGCAAAAGTCACAGAGATGGTGGCCTGCTGGGGTCAGCAGACCATCATATCTTTGATTGCTTTTCAAAAAAGCAGCATTTTTTAAATTCATTTTTTATATGCAGACCGTTTTCCTTAAAAAAGAAAAATGAAAAGTTATTTTTTAATTTTTTAAGAGTTGACAGTGGTCCATGGGAATACTGCCTGCTCTAAAATAATGTTTTTTCCAACATCTACAAAAACGATGGGCTCCCTTGGGGACTCCTTTCACTTTGCGAATGGGTTACCACCAGCTTGGAGTAGGTGGTAAAATGCAAATGTTTTGCGACCACATTTCAGTCACAAAACATTCACACATACCATTACGATTCGGTATTAAGAAGGGACGCCCTAAACACATCCCTTCCTAATACTAAATCTCAAACCCAATTTGTGTTTCAGTAATAGGTTACAGAATCGCAAATTGGCCCTTTGTACATTAAACAAGTTTTTTTTGTGGGTGGAAACAGCCCAAATCTGTGAATCAGGCCATTTGTGACTTCAAAAAAGATTTGTACCTCTGGCCCTGTGTCTCTAGTTGGCAGAGGTAAGCACCCTGTCAAGTAGGGACCACAATCCCAGTCAGGGTAAGCTAAGTACACACTAAACGATAGCCTGTGCTCATCCTCTGGTTGCTTGACACAGAGCAGCCAGGCATATCTGAAGAGGCACTGAATAAAGTATTTGTGCAACACACACAAAAAACACAAAGTCAATAGCCCTAAGGGGTTACTTGAGGTTGCTAGGACAGGAGCAAATCCAAAGTTCAGGCCTACCGCGATGGAGGGCCGGCTGGCTACAGAACTCACGCAGGTCCTGCTGAGAAAGTATCTTGGATGGAGCAAAGCGTCAACGTCAAAATCTCAATGCATCCCAGTCGCTTCACACAGGTGTTGAAGAACCCCATGATGATGCAGGCACCTCGTTGTCGTCGAGCTGCACTGTCCATCGTTGTCGAGCTACGCAGTTCGTTGAGGCGGTCATCGATCGGTTCCTGTGTTAAAGGGCAACGCGTTGAGTCCAATCAGCACAAAGTCATCAATGCAACAATTTTGATGGTTCTGGACAGCATAAATCACATTATAAGCACCCAGGATTCGATTGTCACCACTTGACAGGGCAGTAATCACAGATGGCAGAGTCCGGGTGCTGTTGCAGTGTTGATGGCCCTGAGACTTCAGAACAGGGACCAAGCCTGCAAGCCCTTGCAGTCACTCTGCGTTCAAGTGAGATGAGTCCAGTCCTTGTCCTCAGCAGGGCAGAGACCAGCAGTCAGCAGGCAACTCAGCAAAGCAGAAAGCAGTTCCTTCAGAGCAGCAGTCGGATAGGGTGGCAATTCTTGTAGCACAGCAGTCCTTACTCCGGCCAGAGTTCTTCACAGGTCTAGTAGTTTACTATCTTGGTAGAGTCAGAGCCCCAGTACTTACACCCAAATGTGTCTTTGAAGTAGCGGTGAATTTGAAGTGCATAGGTCCCCTTTCAGCCCAGCCTTGTCTGCTAGGCTATCTGCAGGGGGTAACCATCTGTTTGAATGGGACACAGGAAACTGTCTATTCAGGTGTAAGTGTCAGCTCCCCTTACCTATTCCTGCCCAGGGAGAGCTATCAGAATGTAGTTAAATGCAGATGAGTTCTCTGTCACACCCACCCTTCCTGTGTTTGTGGCTGTCTAGAGGGAATGGACAAAGTGTAGCTGTCACCCATCCCAGATGTGTGTTTGAGACAAGCTGCAAGGCACACAGAGCAGCAAGAGCAGAGAAATATGCACCTTCCTAGAGTCTACAGACAAAATGTTCCAGGATGAATTACTTCAAATATACATTTCAATCCATTGGTCTCTCAATCCAACAATATAGTTAATATGAGTGGAGAGGTGTGGTGCAGCGGCCAGGGCAGCTGACTTCGGAGCACAGGGTTCACGGTTCGATCCCCGGCTCCGGCGGCAGCTCAGCTCAGCCCCATGTGACTCTGGGCAATAGCTCACTTAATTTCCACTACGGCCCCCAGTGCCTTGAGACCCGTAAGGGTGAGTAGCTGCGCTATATAAAAACGGACTTACTTACATGCAAAACAGATTATTCACAATATAACCAAAAAATGAGACTTAAGGTGTACTGATCTGAGAAGACCTTTCTTATTTGGTACTTGCAGTTTTTTATTGATCATACAAGAAACATATAAACAATGTTCAGGGTCAAAAATACAATCTGAAAATATTAATGCAACATCACTGTCTCACCCCACAAGATCAAACCAACAATTATAGAGTAATTCTACACAAGAGATCACTGGGGAGCAAAAAAATCCTCCTAAACGCATATGTTCACAAATACATTATCCAGTTAGGTTTCTTCTTCTTTGCTACAACGATCATAAGGACTGTTAAACAAAATATCACTGTGAATGATGTTAGAGAGGATGAACCATTGATGATTCATCTCTTATGGACAATTGGTGCATGTTGAAAATTACTTTACAATGCAAGCTAATTTACACATTGATATTTGATTGGCACTCAAATCATAGGCCATTCAGGGGATTGTCCCGATTTGGGCATTTCAATACTGTGTCCTGATGATGGTCTTGTGAACCGTTTGACCATAAGAGACCGAAACATCGACAGTTCCTCTTCTCTAACATCCTTTACAGTGATATTTTATCAGTCCATTTGATCGTTGGAGCAAAGAAGAAAGAATCAAGGTCAAACAGACACACCTACACTAACACATTTAGAAAAAACAATGTTCAACATCAATTAGTTTGTGCAAGTGGCCCTTACTAGGATGAAAGCCTGCACCTACATCAAATGGCCATCACATACTATGGTAATCAGTGTATGCACTGCACTTAACCAACTACACAATAACATAACCTACCAAGAGCACATTCCACCATGGTAAAGAAAAAGAAGTACTTCACAGTTTAGTTATAAACATTGCTAGGAATCAAACAATTGTGAAATGACATTATTGACACTACAAACTTGGTGAAAATAAAACAATATATATATTTTCGAAGCTGAGATGATTCTCTCAAAAATGATTTGGCTAACTGTCAGTCCAAATATTTAAAATGTCTCTTGCACTCCTATGCACTGGCTCAACAACTTGCCTCCTAAGGGACTGCAATGGGAACCTCATCAGGAAGGGGCATCTATGTGGTAGAACAGGTACCTCTAGATTTTGCATGAGAGGGAGTTGTGTGGGGTCAGTAGGGGGGTTTTGGGCTCAGGACGGGAAGGTGGGGTTGGGTTTTGGCTGGGGAGGTTTTTGCCTCTTTTTTATCTGGCCTTTTGAGCTTGGGAGGGGAACGGGTGGGTTTTGGCAGGGGAGCTTTTTGCCTTTTTCTTATCTGAACTTTTGGGTTTGGGAGGGGAAGTGGTGGGTTTTGTTTTGTGAAGGGAGGCTTTCTGTTTTTTTGGGGCAGTCTTGGAAGGGGAAGGCTTTCTTTTTGATTTGGGAGGTGTGGTTTGGGACATGGAGGGCATTAGGGCAAGGGTAAATAAGACATCCTTTCTGGGAAAAAGGGTGAGATGTTCGGGAGGGGTTGAGGTTTGGGAGGGGGAGGGAGAGGGATTGGATATCTCTGCTCTGTGTGTGCTCAGGGTGCAGGTGCCTCTGGATCTAGTATATGTGCTGAGTGTTTTGTAGTCTGTCGTTTGCTAGATGTGTGTTGCTTGGGTGAGCATTGGGTTTGTGTTTTTGAGGTGTGCTTCCTAATGTGTGTATGCATGTGTGTTGTGATGAGGTGAAGAGTGTTGGTGTGGTGCATGCAGAGGGGCTGGTGCATGTGTTGTTTGTTGCAGTGTCTGTCAGTGTGATGGTGGTGGGTGTGAGGGGTATGTCCGTGGTGGTGTGTGCACTGTCAGTGGGTGTGTCATTGGAGGGGTAGTGAGTGTGTCTGTGGTGGTGTGTGTGCTGTCAGTGGGTGTGTCAGTGAAAGGGGTGGTGAGTGTGTGTGTGGTGGTGTGTGCTGTCAGTGGGTGTGTTGGTGGTTGGGGTGTTGAATGCATCTGTGGTGTGTGTACTATCAGTGGATGTGTGAGTTGAGAAGATAGTGAGTGTGTCTGTGGTGGTGCTTGTGATGTCAATGGGTGCATCAGTGAAGGGGGTGGTGAGTATGTTTATGGCAGTGTGTGTGCTGTCAGTAGAGGGGGTGGATATTGTGTCTGTGGTAGTGGGTGTGGTGGATGCATGTTTTTGGCAGTGTGTGTGCTGTCAGTAGAGGGGGTGGTGATTGTGTCTGTGGTAATGGGGGGGTTGGATGCATGTTTGTCAGTGAGCCTCTGTTTCCTATGTTTTTTCATGTGTGAGTGTGTGTGTGTGTGTGTGTGTATGTATATAAATGCACACTTTTGAAGTAACCTATTGACTAGCCTCATCCCCTGTCACTTCCTACACTCACAAATCCAGCACAGTGACATCATGTACGCCAAAGCCAACCACATTTTCAGTGATGTGACCTACTTCAGATCACTGGAAAACATTTTGAGCTACTCACAAGGAAGCAATTTGCACTATGACAGATCTACCAGGAGTGTCAGTGAGAGTGTGCTCTTTGGGGATGTAGGAACATGTGTACCTATGGATGGGCTAACATTATTTATGGGTGGTAAAATCTTGTGTCACAGTACACACGTTTTTCCCTATGTGGTACTGTTACATGGATGACACAAACATACATTTGTATGTTCTATTTGTTTTTGGGTAATGTAAAGGTGCAGGAAATGGTACCATGTTAAGATGTGTTTGATAAAATTGCTTCTGCACCATAAATGTGCCCTAATAAAATGGACATACAATTGTTAGTTTGTGCCAATCATATAACAGTACCACATATGGTAAAAAGTGTTTCATGTGCCACAAGATTTTACCACACAGACTCACTGTCTGACTGCAGCCCACGTCTTCCCAGTGGCCAGTATTGACTATGCAATCAGTACTAATGCAAGACACAGCCCTTTTTTAGATGTGAAATGTATGAAAGTGCAGACAAATGTATTATGATAAGAAGTGATTTGCAGAACATTTCTCTGCACTTCAAAAATATCACATCTAACAAAGGGCTGTGTCTTGAATTAGAACATATGGCCCAGTGAATACAAGCCACTGGAAGTAGGTGGCCTGCAGTTTGGAAAGTAAACACTTCTGAATGGGAGTCTAACTGAAATGAAGTGTTTCTTCGAAAAGTGAGGTAACTCTCCACTTCAAATGTCCTCCTTATCTTAGCATACAGGGGCATTTATTGGCACACACCTCCAAGCGTCTGTTGTCATGGAACCAATTTTAATTACACTAATACCTCAGTGCTTTGCATTTGTGACTCAACCCCAGCCTGGCCCATGATTCTGACTGAGAACACGCCTTGTCAGGGCCTTATTTCTGCAGGATGCTGATCATGATGTCACTTGAACACAGTTTTCACTTTACTTTCATATGGAAAACGGACCTTGTGCCTATCGAATGACTTACGTTGAGGCTGTGTGCCACTCTTGAGGTGTCTGAGAGCTACTGGTAGTTCCCAAACTGCTGTTTTGAGTCCCCTGATCTAGGCTGAGGGTCTTGTGGCACTATACATATAGCAAACATCAATTTAATTTGGTATCTACATAAAACATTTACATGTACAGTCATAATTACATTACAATATATCTCAGATGTGGCTTTAATTTATTTCACATGTATTTAAAAGTATACATGGATATATCTCTACATGTACAGCCATAAAATATACTTGGGCTTTAAACACACAACACATAATACTTAATAGGGCCTTTTGATTTTTATGGGAAAGTGCTTACAAATTCCCAAGATTCTTGTGATGTGTGAGGAAAGTTAGACAGATTCACATACTCATTTCAAACATAAACCTGTTCCTCTGATGGGCCATAGAGTTGGCCATACAGGGAAAGGACCTCCCCTGCTAGCTTCTACAGCTCCTCAGGGAGGAAGGCAGGGGCCCTTTTCTCAGAAAATCGTCCCATCATAGCCCTGAGAGGTCAGAAACAGAAGCAAAGGTAGAGTAGGTCTTGATGGCTGCAGTATTAGGTGCCAAGTGAATTTTTTCCAAACTGCAGCGTACATGTATGCAACGGACGTGATCATCAGTGGTGACAGACACAGCCATTGGTTGCTTTAACACATGACAAGCCTATGGCTGTGTCTGTAGTGGAGTACAACACCCACCAGAAGCTCAAGTTGCACCACCAACGAGCACCCACGAATGTCCTGACGGCTAGGTCAGGCAGCAGCCATTTTAGGACTTCAAAAAATGCTTTGGTGACAGTTAATGCGTCACCATCACTCAATAAGGTGGCTACCTTCTATCCACTTTTTAAAAATCGGAGAACAGTCATGCTTATTTTAAAACTACATTTATATGCAGTGAGTAAGTGTTGTGACATGTGAGAGTAGCGCGCTGTTAACTTCTCCGTTGATGCTATTTTGGGGATTTCTTTTTAAAATACATGTGTAAATTAATCATTACAAATGTATTTATTTTCAAAATCTAATTTTTTATTAATTTTGAAAGACAAAACAGGACATTCAGATGTTAAGTGACAACCACAATTTTTACATTAAAAAAATATGTAGTGGAAGCATATATATGTTGTGCACACCATGACATTTGTGTGAATTAGAATACATTTATATGTGGAAAATGTTCTGAAAATGTCATTACTTTTTCAATTGCAGACAGTTGAACCCTGGCAAAGTTAGGAGATGACAGCCCCAAGTGTATCACCCATTTCTATACCTGGCCACCATGGAGGAAAGGCGTATTATAAAAAAATCTGGGTTGAATAGGCAAACTATTTATGTCATCAGCTGGAAACTGATCTTCTGCCACACAACAGAAATATCAAAACTATTACACCAATTTCCAAAGTCATGGCAGTACTACTTTTTGTGGCCATAGGATCATTCCAATACACTGTGGCAGTACCTGGTGGGATGTTACAACCACCTTTCAATGGTGTACTACATGAACTTTTCATGTCAATGATGAGACACATCAGCAACTTCATCAAGTTCCATCGACATGAGGGTTTGGCTAATTTCAAGGGAGACTTCTATGCTTTGGGTCAGCTGCCACATGTGAATGGAGCATTTGATGGCACACATATTGCCTTAGTGCAATCAAGCGCCAGGGAACAAGTATACCGCAATCACAAGCACTTCCATTCAATCAATATACAAGTTGTCTGCTTGCCTGATTTGTACATCTCAAGTGTCTGTGACCATTTCCCCAGAACTGCCCATGATTCCTTTGTACTACAGAACAGCCGCATACCCAAGCGAATGTTCCAACTTGGACCTGAGAGGGCCTAGCTTGTTGGTAAACACAATCAGACATGACATTGTTTGGGTAATCACAAGGTGAATAATATGTAATTGTGTTACTTATTTCGCCTAATTTGTACATTTCCATTTATGTGACTCAGCTTATCCTAACCAACCATCGTTGTTGGCCCTGCTGAGAAATCCAACAACACCAGGGGAAGTCCGCTTCAATGATGCCCATGGAAGAATATGGAGGCCATTTGAGCTGGCATTTGGGCTCCTGAAGGCCAGATTTCGCTGTCTCTACTCACCCAATAAGGTCTGTCATACCACTATAGCTTGGTGCATGTTGCATAACACTGCCTTGCGACGCAATATCCCCATCATTGCAGAGAATAGAGAGCATTTAGAGGCACAGGGTGAGGATGTTCAAATGGCAAATGAAGATGACAGTAGTGAAGAGGAAAAAGTTGACATACATCAAGATCCTATTTCCAACTTCTTCACCTGAGTGAAAGTATACATACATACGTACGTTTCATGACATTAAGCTTAAACCAACTTTTAACCTCATGAGTAGTACAGTCTGTACTGGTCATTTTCAGAGAGGGCACGCTTATGAAGTACAGTAGTTGACACATTGACTACTGGGTTAATTTAAAATGTTTCTCTTTGATTGGTCTTAGAAAATGTGAGCTCATTTGTAATGTGTTTTATGTGTTATGTAATTTTAAATGAAAATTTGTATTTTGATTTTTTTTAGGATCCTCTCCAAGTCATCTTCTTTTGGACATTTCAACGTTGGGACATTTGCTGTTATATGCTGCTGTTGCGAAGTAGAATGGGAACCTGGGTTGATCCTGTGGAAGACACACTCAGACTTTGGGTGCATGTATCTTATACTGAGACAAACTGCACAGTTAAGGAATGGAAGCTTTGAAGATTGCAGTGGACTTGCTTTCTGTTGAATGGTGGCACCAAGCCAATACGTGCTGCTTGATTTACTCTAACCACATGTGGTAGTTAACTAAAATCATAGCCATCCCCCTTCACATTGGCAAAATGCTAATTTTGTGCTCAGGGTATGAATATGTTGATGATTCTCATCATTGTAGAAAAAACATCTTGTAGCACACCACTTAAAGTTGGTTCTGACATTTCCCAAGATACTGCAACAGTGTATTGGACTGATCCTGTTTCCACAAAATTGAGTACTGCCAGGATTTAGGACTATTGGTGTTATTGTTGTGCTAATACTATCGTGAGGTAGAAGATCAGGCTCCATCTGATGACATAATCCAATACAATTTTGCCTATTGGATCTGTATCTTTTGATTATATCCCCTTCTCCCATGGTGGCAAGGTGTGGAACTGGAAATATAAAAATGGAACTGAGTATTTGTGTTATGTATGGTTTGTTATGTTTAATAAAGATTTCACATAACAATCTGTTTCAAATGAAGTGAAATACTAGTTGATTAATTTTTGGCATTTATATTTGGTTGTCATGGTAGACGTTAGTGAGAAACCTTATGTACTTGCAATTCACTTCTGAATATACAAACCTTTTGTTGTAAACATTTTGAAAAGTATGATGGAATGTATAATAATGGCATAAATACAAAACAATAACTTCCACACTAGTCTCATATTTTGTTATTTTTTATTTTATTGCATAAAGAGAAATGAATCAAAAATGGGGATGAAGCAAACAAAATAAGAAAATGTCAGTCATGGTGAATGAAACCATAATTGTTGAGCCAAAATTATTTGTAGTCTAATATCCTGCCCTCAGAAAGGTAAATGTGACCTGAAATTGTCCACAGAGTGAATGATAGTCACACACTGGATGAAATTAGGATTGCAGGTTCTTGCTGGTGGTGGGAGTCTTGCCATCCTCTCATGGTGGTCCGGGTGAATGTGTGCACCTACAGATGGTTAGTTGATCAACAGTTGCAGGGACTGAGGTGGCTGCAGGTATTGCCTCTGGTGGCATGACCTCTCTTTCTGTGTCTGAGGCTGATGAAGTAGGGCCAGATGGAGTTGGCCCACAGAAAAGGAAAGATGGTGCAGCAAAAGCCCTGCACAGATGAGTATAAATGTCCTGCAGCCTCCCAGTCAGGGAACCTGCACCTCAGTAAGGACTACCTGTCCCATAATTTCTTGGGACTACTGTAATGATTCCAAGTACTGGGTGATATTGGCCTTGGTGATATTGACCTCAGTAGCCTGACTATGCTGGCCCACAAAGCCACTCCCACTACCCCTAAACCCACTAACCTGGCCTTGATACAGTGTTCCCCATCCCACTGGTTCCTGCTTGACTGGAGGTGATGGTGGTGGTGTTGTCTCGCCACCAGGCAGGACTGCGGGCACAAGATAGTGCTTCTTGTAATTCGTCCACAGGAAGTGGAGGGATCAGTTGGCTGTGGAGTTGTTACAGCTGGGGTGGAACGTGTAGTTGTGGGCCAAGTGAGACTGGAGCGGTCTGCTCAGGCTGATGCGATGGCCCAGCCTTGTCATATTCATCTGAACTTTCTACATTAGAGACATCTCTGGAAGATTGCTTGTGGACTGGAGTGGAGTCATCTGGAGTGACACATATTTGGCCATGTGCTGTGGCAGTTAGACCTATCAGGAATGTAAGAGAAAATGTGTCATTAAAAAGTATGGATTGCACATCCACTGAGTTTTGAGTAACTATAATGTAGACACCTAAAAGGAAAAAGGACTTGCATCATGATTAAACCTTTCACTGTAAAATTTATTTAGTACACAAACAGTTTATGTTTCATACAAAAGTACAAAAGAAGCATTAGTAAGTATACCTGAAATGTAGCAACCATTCAACACAACACAATAGAGAGGAGAAGGGAAATTCAGCATTCCAAGGCCTAGCAGGCTAAGAGACCAACATTTACACAACTCAGAGAGATGTTTAGCATTAGTCCTCATATGAACAGTGCAGAGTTCAGTTTTAAGATATGCCACTTGTATTCCATATACATTTTTAGATGGCATTTATTGTTAAGGTCAACAAATATTGTTTTGTGGTGCGAATGGCCTCAATTCACTAACATGACAGGAAAATGACATGATCCTAAAAACACCACAAACTCTTTCCAAAAGAGAGCATTAAATAGAAATTGATGAATGAATGACACTTTAGCATATGGGAACATTTGTTGAAAATGGGGCACATGAGCTAAATTAAATTGCAATAATTTTCCCCTACACAGAAAGAAAGCATCATGGTAGTTGTAGGTCATTCAAATCAACATTCACAACACTTGCAAAATTGTAACTTGAACATGCCTTGTGTACATCTGCAGTAGTAAGAGAACAGACATTTACTATGGGATATATATATATATATATATATATATATATATATATATATATATATATATATATATATATATATATATATATATATATATATACCTACTGGCAGTCGCCAGTAGGTAGTTATAGTTAGGACCTTGTTTCTATTCAAAAAGCGTATTTTCTTTTACCATTATCTTTGGCGCCGTTTGACGAATCTTCACGAAATTTTAAAAACTAATGGTTCACTCAGGTCAGCTCCTGTCTTGAAAGTTTCGGGGTGATTCGTCAATCGGGGGCCAAGAAAAAAGGGGGGTCACAAAACACGTTTTCCCCATGTTGATTTCCATAGGAACTTTAGACACGGCTACAGCCCGAACTGCTGAACGGAATTACACCAAATTTGGCAAAAAGGTAGCTCTTGGTCCAGAAAGCAACCTTTTTTTAAAATGGTGTAAAACCGTTCAGTAGTTGCTGAGAAATTCCAAAAATAAAAAGTTATATATCTGAGCACCGAGGAGGAGATGCGACTCCTCCCAAGCACGAGCTGACTTCTGATTGGCTGCCAACACTCCAAACCAGAATGTGTTGGCAGCCACCTTGTGACTCGGTAACCAAGTCTCAAGACAACAGTACAAGAAAGGTGAAAAGCAAGAAAAGGGGGCAGGATAGAAACACCCCGACACCCTAGGCCTGCTCAGGGGGTCCCACAAGGACCCCCAAGAGCAAAAAAAGCATTTGTTTTAAAAAGAAAATTCCCCCAAATTCGCGCTGGGTGCGCGAATCCGCCCGAGACATTTTTTAAAAACGGAGCGCGGGCTCCCACGCTTCATTTTCCTGAAGCCCCCGGGTGGGCCAGGTCCCAGGGGCAATGCCCAATTATGTAGCGGGGTCCCGCAGGGGCCCCCGCAGCCCTGGGGACCGCCACCTCCCCGGGGCTTCATTAATGATGTGCTGTGGGGCACGCAACCTCCCCACAGCCACCACCTCCACGGGGCTTCATTCATGATGTGCGGGGCTTCAGTCATGATGTGCGGGGGGCACGCAGCCCGCCTGCAGCCCCGGGGACCGCCACCTCCCCGGGGCTTATTTATACAAAAAATGCGTGGAGGGGTTTCCTGCAGGGGCTCTGATTTAAAAAAAAAAATTGTGTGGGGGGGCTCGAGCCCCCCCACATGCCCTGGGGACCAACACCTTCCCGGGGCATTAATTATTTACATAGGGTGGTCCGTTGCGGACCCCCGGGCCCCGGGGACCACCACCTCCCCGGGTCTTTAAAGAGTTGGGAGAGGAGCCGCGTGGCCCACCCTCCTGGACACCTCTTTGGCCCTGGGGACCGCCAACCCCCAGGGCCAGTTCCTGCAATGTCCCGGGGTGCCCACCCCCGGGACATTGCTGTTTGCTATGGCAGGGCGGGAGCACAGCTCCTGCCCTGTCATAGCAAACTCCTGCTTTGCTTCGTTGAAGCGAGAGCAGGAAACCTGCTCTCACTTCAACGAAGCAAAGCAGAATTGCTTTTGGGCAAGGGGAGCTGCATGTCAGCAGCTCCCCTTGCCCAAAAGCAATGCCGGCTCCCGCAGGAGGTGGGGAGCCAGCAGGGACATAGGGGCATTGGGGTTCTCCCCTTGGTCCCCAACTTGAGGGCCGGCCCCAGGGGATGGGGTCCCCGGGGCCAGAAGTGGCCCGGGAGAGGGGCCAATGGCCCCCCTCCCCTTTAATTTAATTTTTTTTTTAAAACATAAGGCCTGCACCGGGGGATGGGGTCCCCGGGGCCATAATTGGCCTTAGGAGGGGGCCACATGGCCCCCCTCCACAAAAAATTCCAGGCTGCCCAGGACCCGGGGGATGGGGTCCCCGGGGCCAGAAGTGGCCCAGGGGAGGGGTGCAAAGTGGCCCCTCTCCTGGCAAAATTTAAAAAAAAACAAGGCCAGGACCTGGGGGATGGGGTCCCCGGGGCCAAATGTGGCCCAGGGGAGGGGGGCCACAAGGCGCCCTCACGGCAAAAATATACATAAAGAAAGGAGGCCAGGCCCCGCGGATGGGGTCCCAGAGGCCAATAGTGGCCCAGGGAAGGTTCTGTTTAATAAATAAATGCTCAGGCCCTGGAGGATGGGGTCCCCAGGGCCCAAAAAATGTTAAGCGAAGGGGGGCCACACAGCCCCCCTTCTAACAAAAGAAAAAAAAAACAGAAGCCGGCATCTCGCCGGAGGCCCCGCCCCCTCCCTGCACCACTCTGCAAACGCACCTCCTGGCACGTTTTGGGTTGGGGAGGAAGTCCCCTAGAATCTTATGGGTCCTTAGGGGCCAACTAGCCCACCAGGTACCTCCAGTAAGCCCCACACAGTGGGATTGCTGAGAGGTGGTCCGAGGCCACGCCCCTTTTTACACCACTCTGCAAACGCGCCTCTTGACGCATTGCTGGTGGGGCGATGAGGTCCTCTTGTGTCCTGAGGACCTCAGGACTAAAGTGGACTTCATCCCCCGAGCAGCAGTGCGCCAAGAGTCGCGTTTGCAAAGTTGTGTAAAAAGGGGGCATGGCCTTTGAGCACTCTCAGCAATCTAGCTGTATGGGGCTTAATGGAGGTAGCAGGAGGGCTAGTTAGCCCCCAGGGACCCTCAAGAGGAAAGGGGACTTCATCCCCCAACCAAGAGCGTGCCAGGAGGCACGTTTGCAGAGTGGTGGAGAATGGGGGCGTGGCCTGTGTCCACCTCTCAGCAATCCCACTTTGTGGGGCTTACTGGAGGTAAGAGGTAGGCTAGTTGGCCCCTAAAGGACCCCCAGCAGCGAAGGGGGCTTCAATCCCCATCCAAGAGCACGCCAGGGAGTGCGTTTGCAGAGTGGTGGGCAAAGGAGGCGTGGCCTGCTATGAGAATTTAGCAATCCTGCTGTATGGGACTTACTGGAGGTAATAGGAGGGGTAGTTGGCCCCCAACTACCCCTCTTGTTACCTCCAGTAAGTCCCACACAGTGGGATTGCTAAGACATCTTCGGAGGCCATGCCCCCCTTTCTGCACCAGTCTGCAAACGCGCCTCCTGGCAGACTACAGGATGGGGGATGAAGTCCAATTTACTCCTGAGGGACTTTGGGGGCCAAGAAGCCCTCCTGGTACCTCCTGTAAGTCCTACGCAGTGGAATTCCTGAGTGTTGGTCGGAGGCCCAGCACCCTTTCTCCACCACTCTGCAAATGCGACTACTAGTTAAAGAAGTGTTTGCAATGTAATAGGTTTCGCATTTGCGAGAGTTAGAGCTATTGGCGTTGTAAATGTAAAAGTTTTTTACTAATGTTTTTTGGAGTGGAGTGGATGTATGTTGTGTGTAGTAGAATTATGTGGTCTGTTGTGCAGTGAAATTATGTGGATAGAAAGTATGTGGTATTTAGTGTATAGGAATTATGTAGAGTGGGATTATGTGTTATGGAGATTAATTATGTGGTATGGTAGTCTGTGCCGTGGAGTGGTAACCTCAGGTTTAGTCTTCCTCGTTTCCATCGAAGCTCAACTATGAACTCAGTGAGACAAAAAAAGAAGGAATCACTGAGAAGCACTTGTGGACCTAGTTAGAGGTATGATCAGGGCCACTGGAATTATGCGACTGTTTGGCTGCACCGACTTTCGCACAATTATACATTTTCCGCATTAGCCACATAATTCATCATCTGCTCCCAAATCTGCAGATTTGAACAAAAAAAGCCTTGTTTCTAGCTCAAACGGCTCAAACGTTACCAAAAATGCAGCGACATGCGTTACAGCATGGTGGAAGGCCCTTTGCAAACCAAGAATGGTCACCTGTTACTTATTGCTAAATGTGGGTGTTAAATTGGTACTAATGGTGTGCAAGCCACTCTTGCTTCCTTCTGCGCCTCTCTTGCCTCTTTCTGCATTTCTGTTGCTTCTTTCTGCACATTTCTTTCTGTTTCTGCATGTCTGTTGCCTCTTTCTGCACCTCATTTGCTTCTTTCTGTACCCCTCTTGCCTCTTTCTGCACCCTTCTTCCCTCTTTCTGCAACTCTCTTGCCTTTTTCGGGACCCCTCTTACGTCTTTCTGCACCCTTTTTGCCTCTTTCTGCACCTCTGTTCCTTCTTTCTGTACTTCTTTTGTTTCTTTCTGCACCTGTCTTGCTTCTTTCTGCACCCCTCTTGCCTCTCTCTCCACCCCTCTTCCCTCTTTCTGCACTTCTGTTGCTTCTTTCTGCACTTATGTTTGCTTCTTTCTGCACCTCACTTGCCTCTTTCTGTGCCTCTATTGCCTCTTTCTGCAGTTCTCTTGCCTCCTTCTGCCCTTCACTTGCCTCTTTCTGTACCTCTCTTGCCTCTTTCTGCACCTCACTTGCTTCTTTCTGCACCCCTTTTGCCTGTTTCTGCACCCCCTTCTCTCTTTGTGCAACTCTCTTGCCTCTTTCTACACCTCTCTTCCCTATTTCTGCACCACTCTTGCCTCTTTCTGTACCTCTGTCCCTTCTTTCTTCACCTGTCTTGTCTCTTTCTGCACCCTTCGTGCCTCTTTCAGAACCTCTGTTGCTTCTTTCTGCAGTTCTCTTCCTCTTCCTGCACCCCTCCCGCCTCTTTCTGTACCCCTCTTGCCTCTTTGTGCACCTCTCCTACCCCTTTCTGCACCCCTCTTGCCTCTTTTTCCACCTCTGTTGGTTCTTTCTGTACATATTTTGCTTCGTTCTGTACTTCACTTGCCTCTTTCTGTACCCCTCTTGCCTCTTTCTATACCTCTGTTGGTTCTTTCTGCACTGCTCTGGCTTTTTCCTGCACCTGTTCCAAATTTCTGCATCCATCTTGCCTTTTTCTGCACCCCTCTTCCCTCTTTCTGCACCTGTCTTGCCTCAGTCTGCCCACCTGTTCCCTCTTTCTGCACCCCTTTTGCCTGTTTCTGCACCTCACTTGCCTCTTTTTGCACCTCTGTTGGTTCTTTTGCACTGCTCTTGCTTCTTTCTGCACCCCTCTTGCCTCTTTCAGCACCCCTTTTACCTGTTTCTGCACCTCTCTTGCCTGTTTCTGCAACTCTCTTGCCTCTTTCTGCACCCCTGTTGCTTCATTCTGCACTTTCAATGCTTCTTTCTGCGCCTGTCTTGCTTCTTTCTGCACCCCTGTTGTCTCTTTCTGCACTCGTCTTCCCTCTTTCTGTACCTTTCTTGCCTGTTTCTGCATCTCACTTGCCGCTTTCTGCACTTTTCTTGCTTCTTTCTATACCTCCGTTGCTTCTTTCAGCAATTCTCTTGCCTCTTTCTGCTCTTCTCTTGCCTGCATGAAAACGTCCCCAGCACACGTCAAAAGGTGTCTCATAAATTACAGTGCATGGACAGAGTAAGCATAAATTCTTTAAAACATATATGGATTCTCTTGTTTTATTTCTTTAAGTCTTCAGACAGAAACAGCCGACACGTGTTTCGTCGCAAAAGGGGTCAATATCCCGTGACTTTTTCAAGGCTGTGAATTACAAACAAAAACCAATGTATCTCCTTACATAAACAGGAGTACACAGCCATACATTCAAAAAATGACGTCAAGTATTTTAAAGTGTCCAAGGTGAAACATGCACAAGATGGAAAAGCCAAATTGTTGACTGCAATGGGAATAAGTTCCAAAAGGATTTTTGAGGACAAAAACACCACCCAGAGTAGAGATGGAGAATAGAAAAATTCATATAACAAAGATAAAGTGAATTCTCGCGTAATATAAGGTAAAGCCGTATTTCCTAAGTGCGCCAAAGGCTATGCTCCTACTTCAAAAGAAACAAGCAACCAAAAGGTTGGCATGATCGTGATGACATGTGTCCATGCTCTAAACGTGATGATTGTGTGATAGTATCGAGAAACAAAGGTGCGATAAGATTAACCCTATATATCCAAAAATTATTGTGCAAGAGAGGGATTCCATAAATACCTCTGTCCTTTCAGTCGATAACTCTGAAATGCAAATAAAGTATCGAATCATGAGTATAAACGAATGCTGCCGACACTATCTGAAACGCATCATGTGAGCGGTAGTCGGGTACCTACATAATCTGTGGTGATATTTCCATCCCACAGGGGGTTCTGTATCTCGCGACGTCTCTCTGTAATGGGTCTCGAATCCCAGGATTAAAATATGTCCCAATAACACCGAATCTAAGGCAAAGAATACCAAAATTATCTCTATCTTACAAAGGAATTCGTTTGGGACCCTTCCAAACCAAACCAATTATCACATCATGCGAGCACTCATTAAAGTGCCATCTCAAACATAGACGCCTATCTTATACGTCCGGTAGTCTTCTCACCGTGAACGTGAAGTGCCTTCGCTCGAACGTCGCTCTCCGTGTAATGCCGAGTACGGTACACGTGAGACTTCAGATTCTCGGCGCTTATCAAGGAAACCCTCTCTTCACGTATGCCGTCATTACGGAGGGACAGAACACTACGCCGTCTTCGATTCAAGAACATCGAGGACGGACTCCAATATATTTCTAATTATATGGCAGCCATTTTGGAGTGTAACATTTGTGATCGGCAATGCCCATAATTAGTATTATTCCATTCAAAATGGTATTTAGACAGAGTCCTGTCGGCAGGCTTGGATAAAATATGCCAAGGGTTACGAGTCTTCTAAAAGAAAAACGTGAGTGCACATTTATCTGTAAATATGTGGTCATTATTCTTATTAGCTCCATCCCTCCCAGGTGATGTTATTTTTTGTATATGCCCGGTGTTCAAATAAAACTCAATCAGGGCATGGGAGCGCAATAGAAATCGACACAAACAGTGCATATTAGGTCAAAAACGAAAACCAGAAAGGTGGATTACAAGGGAATACATATTTGCAACTTTCACTACATTCGAATTACAAAGATGCTGACATTTATAATTTTTTCTTCTAACGGAGTGTGGCTGCTCATGCATTCTATCTCCCCAGCAAATAATGTAATTCCTGATCAATGTTAAGCCCGATGTCGGTGCTCCACAGTCTAAGTATCCACAGAGCCTCTCTCCTACGTAGGGCTAATTCTCTGTTACCCCCTCTAGGATGTCGTAGTGTCTGTTCGATGCCAAAATACTGAAAAGATTTGTTAGTCAATTGTGCAGGGCACTGTGAGATATGCGCCGCAATGGGATATCTAAGGTCCCCTTGTTTCACAGCCCGCATGTGCTCACCTATTCTCTCCCGTAGCGTCCTTATAGTGCTACCCACATATTTTTTCTTACATTTACATTCAATGATATACACAACATACTTGGTAAGGCAGTTGATATTCGTCTTTATGTCATAGATCCTGTTACCTGGTCCCTCAAAATGGGTCTTCTTGCTACACGCCCATTTGCAAGCCCCACAGTGTCCACAACCATGGAAGCCTCTTGTCCGTTGTGTCAGCCAATTCTCTCTCAGCTCATCCCTTGGGTAGCTTGGACTCAGTAAATTCCTAAGGGACTTCCCACGTCTATATGTTATGTTGGGTCTGTCCGTAATATGTTTGCTCAGTGATTTGTCTGCCCTTAAAAGGTGCCAATGTCTGTTAAGACTGCGCATCAATACCCTAGACCAGTTATTATATCCCGTTACCATTCTTGGTTTATTGTCTGTGTTGGTGGGATTCGTCCGTTCCTTAAGGGTATCCAGTCTTTTAATTTTACTTATACGTTGTTCTGCCTTTCTCAGAGTATTGTTATCATAACCCCTACGCTGGAACCGGGTCAAGACTCCCTTCTTGCAATCCTCAAACTCTGGGTCAAAACTACAGTTTCGTCTCACTCTGACAAGTTCACCAAATGGAATAGATCTAATCTGGTGAGAGGGATGGGCACTGGAGGCATGCAATAATGCATTGCATGCAGTTTGTTTGCGGAAGAGTCTACTGTGGACGTGATTGTCTCTTATGTAAAATTCGACATCCAAAAAGGAAATCACGCTCTTGCTGTATTGAAATGTGAAAGCAATGTTGTACTCATTGCTGTTTAGATATTCAAAGAAATTAGTCAGCTTGTTTCGAGAGCCTGCCCAGATCAATAAGCAGTCATCAATGTACCTGCCCCAATATAGTATGGAATCATTCCACTCAGATCCCATGGGGCCCCAGATCCTCATCTCCTCGAACCAACCCATAAACAGGTTCGCGTACGAGGGAGAAAATCTGGAGCCCCTGGCAACCCCTTGCTTCTGTCTATACCATCTGTCTTTAAATAGAAACACATTATTATCCAAAATGAGCTCTATCATTTCAACAAGCATTTCCGTGGGACTCCATGCGCTCGCTGATCTTGTGTTAAGTGTCCTTCTAATGGCCATCAAGCCAATATTCCTCCTAATGCTAGTGTATAACGCAGTCACATCAAGGGTTACCATTGTCATATTTTCATCCCAGTTCAGATCTGCCATGATCCCTAGGATATGCTTTGTGTCTCGGATGTAAGATGGTAAGTTTACAACCATCGGTTTTAAGAAAGTATCCACATATTCCGAAATTCTCTCTGTGGGCCCATCATTTCCTGATATGATGGGTCTCCCAGGAGGGAATGGGAGGTCTTTGTGAATCTTTGGAAGTGTGTATCCCCCTCGAACACAGAAAGACCGTCACTCATGCCCTGGTCACCAGCAGGCTCGACTACGGCAACGCACTCTATGCCGGAATAAACAAAAACCTCACCCGCAAGCTACAGAACATCCAAAATGCCGCCGCAAGACTGGTCCTCAACCTGCCAAGACACTGCCACATCTCCCAGCACCTGCGCACACTCCACTGGCTCCCCATCGAAGCTAGAGTCACCTTCAAGATGCTAACCCACGCTCACAAGGCCCTCCACGACACCGGACCAGCATAGCTGAATAGCCGACTCAAATTCCACGCACCCCAAAGGACCCTACGATCAGCCCAGCTCTCCTATGCCGTGGTCCCCCGCACCAGAAAGACCAGATCGGGAGGCCGCTCCTTCTCCTTCCGCGCGGCCAGAGCCTGGAACGACCTTCCGCTCCACCTCAGACAGATAACATCGCTCCCCATCTTCGCAAGAAACCTCAAAACCTGGCTCTTCGACAGACCCCCTCCTTGATGGACTGGAACCTGCGAACCCCCCCCCCACACCACCTCAGCGCCTTGAGACCCTTACGAGTGAGTAGTCGCGCTTAACAAACACCTGATTTGATTTGATTTGTATATACACGGATATCTAGGTCGGTCCACCCTTAGGTATGTCAGCTCGTTGTCATCTAATAGCCCCTGTCCCTGCCATTGCTTCAAATGTTTGTTGATGTGGTCAGTCAGTATCCAAATGAGATTATTAGGGAGGAGTTCGTAACATCCTGGGTCATTAAATTGGGATAGGACGTCATTGTCGTAATCTGAGCTACGCATAATCACAATGTTGTCTCCTTTATCCGCTTCTCGTATGGTGATTTCTCTGTCACTCATGAGATCTTTAAGAGCGTTGCGTTCCCTGTGTGTTAGGTTATCCCTTTTGATCTTAATGGGATTCTTTCTGTCTAAGTGTTTGTCTAAGTCAGTAAGAACCAGTTTATGGAAAATATCAATGTTGTTCCCAGTAAACAATGTTGGAGTCCATTTTGATTTCTCTTTCAGATTGCTAGTAATACTGAAGTCACTTGTCACATCTAGATCTCTCATAATCATATCAGAAGCAATAACCTCATCCTCACAGTCAGTAAGAGATAGCAAAAGCCTTGTGTCTAAAACATCCTGAATAGAGTGTTCGCTAGATACAAACATTCCACGTTTCTGTTGTACATTTTTATTGCCGTGATCAAATGACTCAAAATGTTTCTTAATTTTCATCCTTCTTATAAATTTGTACAAATCTATTTTCAATTCGCACACATCGCCAAAGGTATCAGGGCAGAAACTCATGCCTTTAGTTAGCACAGATAATGTATCGGCAGACTGTCAGACTCACTGCCACTGGTCTGGACAGTATCTAGGGAAGCCGAGCTGGAACTGATAGATTTGCCATCTCCAGTCCTTGGCTGACTCTCTTTGGGGACTAAGTGATCATATTTTCTGGCGAACGTGAATATTCTGCCACTAGAATAGTCACGTTTGTCCCTTTTTAACTTTCTGGTTTTCCGTTGTTTAATATCTGCCAGATGTCGTTGTAAGATATCATTCAAGATGATATAGTTTTTTTCTGTAGCTTCTGATAGGTTTAGTTGCTTGATCTCTAGTTCTGTTTGATCTATTTCTTTCTGTAGTTGTACACCTTTTCTCTCACAATTTCCTATAAGAATTGTCATGAGCCTGTTAGAGTTATCAGTGAGTTCCTTCTCACAAGGTTTTGAGGAGGCGGGTGGTTCTCCTCACCCTGCTAGCACCGTCACCTAGATATTCATCCTAGTATATAATTGAGTGCTATTCTCCTTAGTGGCGCCCAGACACCTATTGAAAGTATACCACTGCCTTGATTCATTGACTTCTCTTGCCTGTTTCTGCACCTCTCTTGCCTCTTTCTGCACCTCCCTTGCCTCTTTCTGCACCTCACTTGCTTCTTTCTGCACTTCTCTTGCCTCTTTCTGCACCCCTGTTGCTTCATTCTGCACCTGTCTTGCTACTTTCTGCACCCCTGATGTCTCTTTCTCCACTTGTCTTCCCTCTTTCTGTACCTTTCTTCCTGCTTCTGCATCTCACTTGCCTCTTTCTGCACTTTTCTTGCTTCTTTCTACACCTCTGTTGCTTCTTTCAGCAATTCTCTTGCCTCTTTCTGCACTTCTCTTGCCTGTTTCTGCACCCCTCTTGCCTCTTTCTGCACCCGTCTTCCCTCTTTGTGCAACTCTCTTGCCTCTTTCTATACCTCTCTTCCCTCTTTCTGCACCACTCTTGCTTCTTGTTGCACTTCTCTTGCCTCTTTCTGCACCCTTCGTGCCTCTTTCAGCACCTCTGTTGCTTCTTTCTGCACTTCTCTTCCTTCTTTCTGCACTCCTCGTGCCTCCTTCTGCACCTCTGTTGCTTCTTTCTGCACTTCTCTTGCCACTTTGTGCACCTCTGTTGGTTCTTTCTGCACCTCTCTTGCCTTTTTCTGTACCCCTCTTACATCTTTCCACACCTCTGTTGCTTCTTTCAGCAATTCTCTTGCCTCTTTCTGCACTTCTCTTCCTTCTTTCTGCACCTCTCCTACCTATTTCTGCATCCCTCTTGCCTCTTTTTGTACCTCTGTTGGTTCTTTCTGCACTGCTATTGCTTCTTTCTGCACCTCACTTGCCTCTTTCTGTACTTCTCGTGCTTCTTTCTACACCTCTGTTGCTTCTTTCAGCAATTCTCTTGCCTCTTTCTGCACTTCTCTTCCTTCTTTCTGCACCCCTCCTGCCTCTTTCTGTACCTCTCTTGCCTCTTTGTGCACATCTCCTACCTCTTTCTGCACCCCTCTTGCCTCTTTTTGCACCCCTGTTGGTTCTTTCTGCACTGCTCTTGCTTCTTTCTGCACCTCACTTGCCTCTTTCTGCACTTCTCTTGCTTCTTTCTACACCTCTGTTGCTTCTTTCAGCAATTCTCTTGCCTCTTTCTGCACTTCTCTTCCTTCTTTCTGCATCCCTCCTGACTCTTTCTGTACCTCTCTTGCCTCTTTGTGCACCTCTTCTACCTCTTTCTGCACCCCTCTTGCTTCTTTTTGCACCTCTGTTGGTTCTTTCTGCACTGCTCTTGCTTCTTTCTGCACCTCACTTGCCTCTTTCTGCACTTCTCTTGCTTCTTTCTACACCTCTCTTGCTTCTTTCAGCAATTCTCTTGCCTCTTTCTGCACTTCTCTTGCTTGTTTCTGCACCTCTCTTGCGTCTTTCTGCACCTCTGTTGCCTCTTTCTGCACCCTTTGTGCCTCTTTCAGCACCTCTGTTGCCTCTTTCTGCACCCTTCGTGCCTCCTTCTGCACCTCTGTTGCTTCTTTCTGCACTTCTCTTGCCACTTTTTGCACCTCTGTTGGTTCTTTCTGCACTGCTCTTGCTTATTTCTGCACCTCTCTTGCCTTTTTCTGTACCCCTCTTACATCTTTCCACACCTCTGTTGCTTCTTTCAGCAATTCTCTTGCCTCTTTTTGCACTTCTCTTGCTTCTTTCTGCACCCCACTTGCCTCTTTCTGCATTTCTATTGCTTCTTTCTACACCTCTCTTGCTTCTTTCAGCAATTCTCTTGCCTCTTTCTGCACTTTTCTTGCTTGTTTCTGCACCTCTCTTGCGTCTTTCTGCACCTCTGTTGCCTCTTTCTGCACTTCACTTGCTCCTTTCTGCACCTCTCTTGCCTCTTTTGGCACCTCTGTTGCTTCTTTCTGCACTTTTCTTGCCTCTTTCTGTACACACAGGGCTACTTTTAAGCTGACCTCAGGCTCAGCAGTGCACACATGCAAGTGCAGAAAATGGCTGCTGGCCTCTAAACTGCCATGCCCTATTACATGCTAGGGACTTAGATGTAGTTTTAATCCCCATGCCCTATTATGTAGTAGGGCCTTACAGGGAAGGTCATGCCAATCACAGCGGTACCCCAACCCATAGTGTACCCTAGTGTATGTAGGTGTTTTCACTGTATCCTAAGTGTCTTTCAGCATAGCACTGGCTCCAGGCCTGGTTAGTCAGTCAGTTACCACCAGTACCAGTCAGCAAAAAGTTGGGGGCACAGGATGACTTTGCAACAAGGCCTCTTTCTGCACCTCTGTTGGTTCTTTCTGCATATCTCTTGCTTCTTTCTTCACCTTTCTTAGTCTTTCTGGACTTTTGTTGCCTCTTTCTGCATTTCTCTTGCTTCTTTCTGCGCTTTTCTTCCTCTTTCTGCACATGTCCTACCTCTGTAGGCATAGTTAGAAATTAGCATTTAAAAAACCTTTGAAATTCACTGAAAAAAACATAGGTTTCAGGGGCGTTATAGTTAGGAATTAGCATTTAAAAAACCTTAGAAATTCACTGAAAAAACCATAGGTTTCAGGGACATTATAGTTAGGAATTATCATTTATAAAACCTTTGAAATTCACTGAAAAAACCACAGGTTTCAGGGACCTTATAGTTAGAAATTAGCATTTAAAAAAACCTTTGAAATTCACTGAAAAAACCATAGGGTTCAGGGACGTTATAGTTAGAAATTAGCAATTAAAAAAACCATAGAAATTCACTGAAAAAAACACAGGTTTCAGGGACATTATAGTTTGTTGGACATTTCACTCGTACAAAACCAGAGAAATTTGGCCGTTATAGTTAGTTGAGCTAACTGTAACTCGCGCCCCCGCAATGCACTGCTGATGACGTCACATATTGCATAATTCATGACATGGTCAGTGACATCACTGATGACATCACTGACATATATATATATATATATATCCAAACAGCAAAATCGCTCTTACCCGAGCCTCTCTTCGACAGTGGTCTTGCGGCTGGGTGGTGAGCCCCTACAAATACCCTACGAATCCAAACAACCGCAGCTTCTCAACTTTCATAAAACAGCATTCCATGGACTCTTAGGTGTTTGCAAAGCGTGCTTTTAATCGTGGCACAACAACTATATATATGTTATTTGGAGTATAAGCACTTACAAACCCCATAACATCATGTGCAATGTGATGGCTATTGAAAACTGTTGTCTTAAATACAACTCAATACATTCAAACAAACAAGCAAAATAATATGTTACTGATGTATTTAGGTTTCTATGTCAAAACAATTGTGCATGTCACATTAGCATCAGCTAACACTAAATCAAATAGGAGATTTGTGTTTGGTGACACATGGAAAAGTATAACTTACCAGTCTACACTCCACCAGGGATTCCCGTCAAGCCTTCATGATGTAGGATGGACAAGACCTTCTTCTCCCAGAGTGAGATGCAATGGGGATCTCTGAGAACCACTACCAGTCCTCTTGGTCAGCATGTGCTGCTTGAGGGCCAAGGAACACACTTCCCCCTGCAGGTCATTCCAACGCTTCCTAATTTCATCCCGTGTCCGCAGATTGTTAGCTACAGCATTCACTCTGTCAACTATTCTGGTCCACATTATCCTTTTCTGAGACAAGGGTGTATTTTGGACTTGTGCTTCAAACAATTGTGCTCTACTTTTATGATTTCATCCACCATGTCTGACAATTCTCCCTCTGTAAAATGAGGATTTTTGGGGCCAGGCATTATAGAGAAAATTATAAACTTAAATGATATTAAATTAACATAAGGGAACAAATGAAACTTAAACAAAGAGGTAGAAGAAAGAGGAAAAACAAAAACAAAAAACCTGCTTGTCCTCTGGGAATCAGTTTCAATGTTGTGGTGCTGTGGAATGGCAAAGGATCATGGTCTGAAATTGGGTGTGTTGTATAGTGTAGTAGCCAGGTGTTCACAATTGGGCAATTGACATAAAGTGTGTGATGCTAGCATCACCATGACAACCACAGAAGCAGTGCATACTCACCACCTCGAGCGATGGACTCACTCCTTCAGCAGATCACCGCTATGAGACCGCCAGGCCAACTGTGTTATTTAAATAGGCTCAGCACAACACCGTCGCCCTGAAAGTGACAGAATACCATTAACCAACATTGGAGTCTGCCATGTTGGCGAGCCATGTCCATGACGGGAACCACTCCGTCGACGGCGGCTGCGAGTCAGCTCGCATACATCTAAATCCCACTGATGGTCCTCTGTCAGCTTGACGGAGTACTAGGGACCGCCGCCGTGGTGGTATTGTGGTACTACCATCAAGATCTAAATCAGGCCCTTAGTTTTCTTTCATAGTGACAAGTATTTTGCTCTCAATACTTCCACTAGCTTTAAGACAATTATGATGGGCTGCATATTAAACATGTTATGTTAGTGAAATCCGTAATGAATCTGCTGTCTTATGCCATTACTAGCTACAGTTTGAAAAAATGAACGCGCATAGTCATGATTTAGTATTTGATTTTTGGTCATTTGGTAGGCAGATATAGCAGTATGTGCTGTAATAGCTGTCAGTAGATTAAAAGTCTTAACGTGAGAAATAAAAAAGCTTTGTCAGCATTGGTGATGGCATTCTTTTTACAGTTCTAACTAAATCTTGACTAATCACACTTGCCAAGAGCTCAAGCACATGATGGATAGCAACAGAAGGCACCCCCTCCTCGAATCTTGAAGCAGGATAAATTGTGCCAATTAGAGGAAGTTTACAAAAAAACACAGCTTCGTTAAAATGATGGAGTAAACATTTTGCAACAGAAAACACCTGCAAATCTACAATATAAACAAACCAAACTTTTCTACAAGTTATAAATGGTATATATTAGATTTCAAATAGCTGGGACTATTAACCTAACCATGAACATCTTGTGGTTTTCACTTTAAAAGTAAATACCATTATTTATATTCAGCACTTTATATTTACTGATAAGGGGCTTTATAACAATTGTCACCCATGTTATGATTATCGCCGAATATTTATTAAATTTTATTCTATTTCCCTTTATTTTGTTTACCCATTGATTTCTTCTCCCTATGTTTATTGCTAATTTGACACCTTTTTACCAGCTGCTTTTCACTCATATTTAATATTTATCTGCTACTACACAATTAAATTCGTCGCCAGATGCTCCTGATTTTCACTTGCTCATGTAAATATTGTTTCTATGTCCAGTTAGGGACCAATTTTTCCATTCATAATTTTGTACCCATTTACTCTTTGGGTTCACTACCAAATAGTGCTCTGGTGCCCACTGGGCCTGATTAATTTTAATAAAACAAACAAATAAATGTGTAGTGCAATGGCAGCTAATCCTAACTTTTTAAATCACTCATAGATTTTCCAACTTTGGAACTATATTAATAATCATTTTTTAACTGTTCTTGTTTTATGCAGCCAGGATACAAAACCTGCTAGAAATGTCAAGTATGGATTAAAGCCTTTTCTCAATAACGTTCGACAGGATCACGCTTTGAATATTACATCTGCCGAGAGAACATTAAAACAAGATCACTGGCGTGGTCATGGTCAGAATTTGATGAGGTGTAATGCTTTATTGATATTTGAAATATTAAACAAAGCCTGCCTGGGCTCAATTGCAATTTTTTTTGCCAGAGGCCATCCACATTCCTACATGCCTTGTCATTCAAATCAAATCCCTGCTATGGTGATTTAAAAGTTGTGTTTTCAAAAGGGGCCCACACAGTAGACACAGAATGGGAATAAAAATCGTCTCTAGGGCTTCCAAGCTACATCCGCTGATCAACTGTTTCTATAGTATGCACTTATCTTTAATAGCAGAGAGTTAGCAACTTTAAAAACAGTACAAATGTGTCACCAACCTTCCAGCATAACTTTTAAAACCACAAAATTGTCTTATGAGCAAGACCACTAACTAATTGTCAGTGAAATTGCTCTCCCACCCTCGCAGCTCCACCATTGAGTGAGGCCCTCCCCGAGCCCCTGCACTCTTGGGTGTTGCTGGTGTTCGAGGCCCTCCTCCACCTGCAGGATCACCTGCGCCTCATCCCTGATGGTCCAGTGGACCTCTGTTCTCCTTTGTCTCGCTCCGCTCTCCTCTCCGGTTTTCACTCGTTTTTCTTTCTCCCTCTGTCTTTCTCTGTTCTGCACTTTTGCACTTTTTCTACCTTTTCTCCTTATTCCACTTATTTCCTTAGCCTCCTTCTTTCTTCCTTTCCTTTCCCGCCCGTTTCCTTGCCCCGCTGCTGCTGCCCCCGCGGCCACTCCCCCCAGCACGACCAGCGCGACCAATCCAGCTCCCCTCCCCGCTCCCGCCTCCCAGCTGTCCAGCCCTCCCCGACCCCTACTTAATGGCGGCCGCTGCAGGGACAGGCGAGCAAGACCACTGACTAATTGTCAGTGAAATTGCTCTCCCACCCTCGCAGCTCCACCATTGAGTGAGGCCCTCCCCGAGCCCCTGCACTCTTGAGTGTTGCTGGTGTTCGAGGCCCTCCTCCACCCCCAGGATCACCTGCGCCTCATCCCTGGTGGTCCAGTGGACCTCTGTTCTCCTTTGTCTCGCTCCGCTCTCCTCTCCGGTTTTCACTCGTTTTTCTTTCTTCCTCTGTCTTTCTCTGTTCTGCACTTTTGCACTTTTTCTACCTTTTCTCCTTATTCCACTTATTTCCTTAGCCTCCCTGGTGGTCCAGTGGAACTCTGTTCTCCTTTGTCTCGCTCCGCTCTCCTCTCCCTTTTTCACTCGTTTTTCTTTCTCCCTCTGTCTTTCTCTGTTCTGCATCTTTTGCACTTTTTCTACCTTTTCTCCTTATTCTACTTATTTCCTTAGCCTCCTTCTTTCTTCCTTTCCTTTCCCGCCCGTTTCCTTGCCCTGCTGCCCCTGCGGCCCCTCCCCCCAGCACGACCAGCGCGACCAATCCAGCTCCCCTCCCTGCTCCCGCCTCCCAGCTATCCAGCCCTCCCCGACCCCTACTTAATGGCGACCGAACCGCGGCCGCGCAGCTGGCGCGCCAAAGGCAAGCCCGTCTGCGCCCGTCCGCGACCGGACCGCGACCAGCGCCAGGAACACTGGACCTCCGCACCACCAATGCTACAGCCCAGCAGCACTCCACGAACTCAACCCAGGCCGCAACAACAACAACTGCAAGCTAGCTTCGCCGGCCGACACCCACGGACCCTTCAGCTGTCACCGCTGCTGACAAACCTGCAGCACCGACAGGAACACGGACCCAGCACAAGCCGACTGCAAGAACACACCCGAACTTCATTGTCACTCTTTGTCTCTGTTACTTCTTTTTTTGCACTGGGAAAACATTTTATACTCTTGTTTGGCTAATGATTGACAATCTTTTTTGCGAATATTCCAGGATAAAAATGTGTCCTTATATAAAATCAAACATTTTCGTCTTATGTCGTAATATACATGCTGGTATTCAATTGTATACAGTGAATTCACTGATTATTATAATTTGTTTATGTATTGATACTAATGAGAACCATTGTTTCTGGATAATTATAAACATGACTGCAGCAGTGGATTTTAAGAGCACATTACTGATACATGAAGAACCAGTAGACTGATCAAAGGAACTGGCCTAGTCTCATAAAGCGCACAATTAACAGCTATTTCTAAATGAAATTTTGTGCTTCAACATCAAATAGCCAGAATATGATTATATCTACACAGCCCACAGGTTAATATAATGGTTATGTTCTGTCTTATTTGTATTCGGAGAGTTAAAGGTACAACAATTTGCCATAACCAAGGGACTCACGACGACCTGTACTGAAAACCATGGCATGCTTTTCAGGAGAGAGAAAGGGAAAGATTTACTGAAAAAGACAGACTTCCAAGAAGCAGAAATGCCGCACCTTTTGAATTTGCACATCCAAGTATTTGTTAAAAATGGCATTATAAGAAATTGGGTTATTGGTTGAGGGGGGCTGGAAGCTCCACACAGGCAACAACCTCAAACCTTGACAGGGTGAAACACAAAAGTCACTAAATTAACCAGTGCTTAACCCTATGGTAGCTTGGCACAAATCAGCCAGACTTAACTTGAAGGCAATTTGTAAAGTATTTGTGCAGCATTTAAACAGTATTAAAGCAAAAACACAATACAAATCCCAAACCAATTTTGAAAAACACAGTAAATTTTAATGAATAAAATGACACCAAAACAAATTAAATCCAATCAATAGAACCAGAGTTATGATTTTCTAACGTTTTTAGTGCAAAATAGCATTTAAAAGATCAAAACACCAACCATGGTTATCAGGCCACGAGAGACCAAGGCAAAGCCAAAATGTAAGGCCGATGGCAATGGAGCATAGGTTGGATACACAAGGTGGATTGGGCCCGGTCTCAGCTTACCTTCCAACTTAAAAGAAATTTTGAGGAAAAGGTCCTGAGAAGGTAGATTTCAATGGGGCAATGCAATGGACATCATCCAAAAGAAGGTTTTGTCATCGGGGAGCAGCTGGACAGAGTTGTGGTGAAGATTTTTATCTTCAGACTTTGTCATTTGTCTGGTAGTCAAAAATCTCCATTGGGACGAAGCTGCAGGCTATAGAGGACGAGGGCTCCATGAGGCCGGATGCATTCGCCGAGAGGTCCTGCTGAACATGATTTGATGCTGTGCAGAAGAACGCAGCAGGAGCTACTGCGAAGTCAGGCCAACCGGCGATACACCTTGGGCGGCTAGTTAGCAGGTAGGTCCCAGTCTTCTGTCAGTTCTCAATATACTTTTTAGTGAATTTTTTTTAAGCCCTACATTTTAGGGTTAGGCAGGAACTGCACCTCTTACACCACTACCAATGGTGCAGGACCCACAGGTAACCACTTTGGGGGGTTTGAACTCACTCCAGCAGAAGCCAGGTGCAGGGCTTCCATCTTGCTATGTTCCTGTAGCTCAGCCAAGAGGCCACCCAACTAGCACTTGGAGTCACTTCTGGTGGTCCTGGGTTCCAGGAGAGTCCTGTTCTCCTTCAAGCAGCAGGGCAATCCTCTTGTAGCAGCAGGCCAGTCCACTGGAGGGTTCAGGCAGTCCTTCTGAAACCTTCAACAGGTCAAGGAGTGTACTTAAGCTGTGTCCTTAGGGTCAATATTTATACCTGGTGCCAGCCTTTGAAATCGGGGGACATCCTGGGCTACCCCTATATTTTGTTCGTAAACGTTTTTCCCTTCCCCTGCCAAGGCTCTAAGAGGTCTGGGGTGACAAAAGACTGGTGTCAGATTCCTTTGCAAATGCTGGTGAAAAGCCCTTGTAAGTGTAAGTGGTGAATGAAACAGCCCTTCCCCAGCCATCTAGGCAGGATGGCCCATCCTGCATCCTGCCTACATCCAGTCCTCTTTGTCTCACTGTCTGACAGGAATACACACACCCCAGCGGCAGAGCCATTCACAGGCATGTGGCCCAGGACACTGGTAAAGGCACAAAAAGTATTAGGGCAGGAAAACGCTAACTTTCTAAAAGTGACATTTTCACAATGGTGATTTAAAATCTGACTTTACTATTAAAAAGGATATTAGATTACAATTCATTTCATTTGAGTCTAAACATGACATGTTTACCTTGTTCCCAATCAAAGTTTAGCACTTATTAAATTTAATAAGGTAACCCAATGGTATACAATGGGAGGGGTAGGCCTTACAATAGTAAAAAAAAAATTTAAAAAAATGAGGTTTTCACTACCAGGAAATGTAAAACCTAAACCCACATGTCCTTTTTACATGCAATGCATCCCACCCTCTAGGCCTTTAGGACCTACTTTAGGGGTTACTTATATGTTAAAAAAGGAAGGTTTGGGCCTGACAAAATGTTTTTTTTCTGCCAGATAAAAATGGCAGTTTAAAACTGCACTACATGCTGCAGTGACAGGCCTGAGATATGTCTTAAAGTGCTACTTTAGTCGGTGGCACAACAAGTGCTGCAGGACTACTAGTAGCATTTAATTTCCAGGCTCTGTGTACATGCATTATCATTTTACTAGGGATATACAATTAAATTAAATGTGCCAATCAGGTGTAGGTCAATTTTACCACGTGTAAGGGAGTAAGCACAAGCACTTTAGCATTAGTTAGCAATGGTAAAGTGCACAGAACCCTAATGCCAACAAAATTAATTCAGAAAACTGGAGGGTTGAAGGAAAAATGTTTGGGGAAAGAGCACACCAAGGATATCAGGTCTAATAGGTGTCCACTTTTTGCCTAAAGAACAAAAGCTGGCAAGGGCCCCCATAGCTCAGGCTAGAGCTTAATATCAGAGGTCCTCAAAGGTTCATGATTAATCTGCTTCACTGGTCTCCACTGGCACTTGAATTTGGGTAGTGGGGCTTTTTTGCCATCCCAAGCGCTCCATTTTTGATGACACTTCATTCTACGATGCACATAGTAAAGCTGAAAGATGTGCGTCAAATGAACACTCAGACTAATTGCTGCTCTTTTGGCTATTGATGTTTTGAACACCATTAATGAGAGAATTGGGTTTACCCACAACATTAGTACAGACAAAATTGCATTCCTTGATGTGGAAATAACAATACAGGATTGGCGATTAGCTACCAATGTTTTTGTAAAACATGACAGGAATAATCTATTGTAATACAATAGTTTCTATCAAATGGCCCTCAAAAGACATTTACCTTACTCTCAACTGCTAAGATTAAAACTAATTTCATCAAGTGAGTGGCAGTACAAAAACAGCAAAGAAAATATTATCACAAGGTTTAAACAAAGAGGATATCCGAACAATGTCATACAAACAGCCATAGATAGACCTGAAATAAAAGACAGGATACAATTTCTTGAAGGTGAAAAATCTAAAGATAAGGGTGAAAGAACTGTGTTCGTACCGAAATACTCCACCAAAAGCCAATGCTACAAACTGAAATTGAATTCAAAGGCATCTTTAATCACCAGCCACTCTTCACTTACCAAAGGACAAAAAATCTGAAAGCACTATTATCCAAAACTATTGATCACACTGGCCAGACACACAAAGACGCTATACCTTGTCTTAACTGCGCAAGTTGTAATAACATCATAAAAGGTACCACCATCCTATAAAATTACAAACCGCAGCAACCT
This sequence comes from Calotriton arnoldi, assembly GCA_963921515.1. NCBI lineage: Eukaryota > Metazoa > Chordata > Amphibia > Caudata > Salamandridae > Calotriton > Calotriton arnoldi. The sequence goes on from CAWUFW010012263.1 coordinate 88,511, forward strand.
GCACTTACACAAATTTTGTCTAGTTGCTAAAGTGCCCATGCGGATTGGCATATGTGGGTAACTGAACGAAAAATTAAAGTGAGGTTGATCGAAGAAGAGCAATATTTGTACCAAGAACCCCAAAGCAACCATTGCTGTACATTTTAGTACACATAATCATAATGTGAGCCAATTAAGGTTCCTGATACTAGAAACAGTACCCATAAAGAAAGGAAGAAACAACCAAAAATACCTTCTCCAAAGCGTGAATGAAACGCCTAGACTCAGTCATCCTGAAGGGACTCAATGAACAATTAGATTTTAGTTGTAATTTAAAATTTGCATTAAGAGTTTGTTTACACCTTGCTAGACTTTTCAGAAAAAGTATCTCTTTATCATGAATATCATGTTGTTGTTTTCTCCGTTTTGAATTTGTCACCGGTTATTCTTTTTCACTTTTTATACTTTTTCACTTTCGTGTCAATTTCAGTGTATTTTAGTGTGAGCCCATCTTCTAATCATCATATCTTATCCTTTAAGAAGCTTACGCTGTCCAACAGGAGTATGGCACACTGCATAGCCCTGTATCACCGTTCGGCTTTACACTAGTTTATTATGGCGTCTCCATATTAACTTGCCTTGGGGTCGCATTTCTTCCTTCTTTTATTTTGTGTACTTTGGTTTGTGTGCATATTTCCGGCCGCAATGAACTCGGTGGTTTACACAGCATTCACTTTCTCGGACGTATTATAGCCTTATAGCCCGCCGTAGCGGGCTATACCAGCTATTAAAGGCCCGCTACCGCGTTAAAGGCCCGAGCCGAAGGCGAGGGACTTTAACAAGGTAGCGGGACTTTAATAGGCGGTATAGCCCTGCTAAGAAGGGCTATAAGGCTATTAGAACATTCTGCTACTAGAGGGCAGAATGTTCTCACAAATAAAACAAAGGCGTCTCGAAGCTTGAGGGGATTTAAATCCCCTCGAGCTCCGAGAGGCCTTTGTAAGACAGTGGAATGTTGCTCTGCGGGCCTTTACCGGCCCGTAGAAGCAGGGAGAACTCCATTGTCTACAATGGAGCTCCCAACATTCCAATGTTCTAATCATTCTTAAACGATTACCTGCTGTGTGGTACGTGTTAAACCACTTCTTCATATTGTGAATTACCTTAGTGCATGACTTTGTTGAAGGCACAGTGTTAGGTGTGTTGCCACGGAGGTTACTCTTTTGAGTTGTCACCATTTTTTTGCACAACAGATTTGTTTGTTGGGTACACGCTGGGTCACGTTATGAGTTTTTTCACTCAGCTGTTGATCACATAACCTTCACCGCAGAGTTGTCTCACTTTCATTTATGATGTCCGTGCACCGTGTCCGTGTTATTCTTCACAATTTATAACGATTTTCCACGTGGTTATCTTTGTATGCTGTACTTTCTTTTCACATCTTTTAGTTGGTTTTAGATGGCTGGCACAGTTGGAAAGCATAATACACTGGCTCTGATCACTTTTTTATTACTTATACCTGCACGTCTTTTCACATTTTTTGATGCTCTTGACATTTAGACGAAACTGTTTGTTTGGTAGTGCTTAGATTTATTTGATTAATTGAAGGCGTATTACTTTTTAGGAATTTTTCCCTGATGAAGGGCAAGCGCTAAAATGCATTGTGTTTTGTCAAACAAGAATAACTGAAGAATTTTATGCTTCATACAATGTGAATAACAACACTATACCATTGATGAGGTTCACATCAATAAAAATTAGATTAGATCAACTATTTGTTCTGATATGAATTCATATATTTAAAGAATTTTATAAATCTAAAACTGGGTTCAGGGTGTGCCAGGTGGGGACGTTTTGTCCTTTTCAGGAAGACGCATCATTTGCTTGATTCTCACGCCTTTTGATCAGAAGGCGATACTCACTGGCACCCATCAAATTGTCTACAACTATACAACGCGTTTAATCAGGAGTGTGATTGTCATTTTTTTCTTGTCTGCTCTGAAACACAAACATCTGAAAATCAACAGGTTTTCAATGTGTTGCTGCTGATAAGGGCTTGCTCCCCTACACCACCACTTGTTAAAAATATCAGGATTGTGCATATGTATATATACTGTTCATGGACATTATATGTTGGCAATGCTTTTCAATGTACCCTTATGTAAAAAAAATATTCCTTTTTGTATGGCTATCCCCCACATTTTTGGGCCAAGGCTACTTGATTCTGAAGTGCACTGGACCCTACTGACCAGACTGCAGTACATGTGCTCTGACCTCAAATGTGTATGTATAATTGGCTAATCCCTTACAGTCACAATTCCCCAGTATGTGATACAAAGTGAACCCAGGGCTAGTAAGTTAAATCGCACAAGTGGTCTGCAGGATTTATGCCACCATTGCAGTGATAAAGTAAAAACATGGCTCCTGGGCTGTCATCGCAGCCTAGTCAGGCTGCTTTCACATGGCCAACCTGACATGGCAAAATAAAGTCCTTTGCCAATTCAAAACCTGTTTTGAATATTTATAAGTAGACCCTACAGAATGGATTAGTAGTGCACAAGACAGGGTGCTAAATATTGAAAAGAAGGGTATGTTTCCTTTGTACTTTACATGTCCTGACAGTGCAAACTCAAAATTGTTATTTTCACTGTAGTAAGGCTGGTAGCCCCATGGTCTAACATGGAGTTTCACTAGCCCATGGGCTACGTGCTGACTTACATTTGGGACCACCAAACAAAGTACTATAAGGTACCAAATTAATTGTTACATTAATCCTGAAGTGTTGCTAGAGTGAGATTTAAAGTAACTTTTAACATAAAGGTTGCTTTAGAAAGTCACCATGTTGTATTCCAAAGCCCTGGTAGACTTTTCTGCTCCATTAAAAGAATGACCCCCTGAGACAGTCTGCTGCTCCCCTGCTGGGAAGTGTGAAGCACCACCAGCAACAGGGAGTAAAAGGTACTAATAGTGGGATGAGGTGTGACCTCCTACAGCAGGATGGCCAGAAGGCAGTGACCACAGATGGCCCAGCTTCAAAGGGTCTACTGCCTCTGGAAGCAAATGCAAGTCACACCTTATTCTGCCCTTTCCATTGCGTAGGTAGACAGACTGGAATCTCCCCCAGAGGGGGAGAGTGTGTTTCAAAACTGGTTTTCCAGGAGGGGTTGCTGATTATACAGGACACACATCAAGGGTGTACCCCTACCTGTGAACCAGGGAAGAAGGATCCCAACATCTTGCATTTGGGCAGAGTGACACACTGTGGGATAACTTAGTCCAGCCCCAAAGGAAATGATATAAGATTGGGTAGGATTGCTCTATGGGAATTGTGGTCACATTGGCTAGGGAGTATTCCCCACCAATAAACTCAATATTGGGATTAAAGTGGAACCCCTGGCTACCAGCATCAGAGCACTGATGGACTCAGAAAGGACAGAAGGAGGACTGCACCTCCTGAATCTGTGAACCATAGAAAGAAAGGATGCATAAGGGAAGCTTGCACCTGCTGCACCTTCTGAACCAATACAAGCTAGTTGGCTAGCCTCCTGTTAAGCTTCAGGGGAACAAAAGCAAAAGGACCCTGCATCTGCAGAGTGCCCAGCTGACCAGTAGCCAGTGGACATGCCATGGATTCTGCTGGAGTAGCCCACGGGATCAAGTCCTAGCCCAAAGAAGTGCATCCCAGGTCCTGGACCTTTGGCTAGTGCTAGGGTGTACTCTTTCTCTCCCAGACTGGAAATTGCAAACCAAAGGCAAAATATTTTTTGGGCACAGAATCTGAGGCTCATAGGCTACTGCTACTTGTTGGTTTATAGGTAGTCTCATACGCCGCAGGGAACCAAGACTTTAATGGACGGCTGGACTTTGCCTGTCTATCAACATCAAGCCTAACACCGGCCTCAAGCTGTAGAGGACCAACAGACCTCACCGTTGATTACAAAAAGAACCAGAAACGTTTCTAAGTGCAAACGTAACATCTTAACTGGGACCACCCTGCGTCCTCATCTGAACCCAACTTCATTGCGGTCAGCCTGAAACTTTGACTTTGCCCTTGCATTCGAGGCTCATAGACTACTGCTAAAAGTGAAAAGCTGTGATTTACAAAACCTTTTGGAACTTTAAAAACATTTTTGAGTGAAAAGCAGTGATTTATGAAAATCTTGCATAAATCATAACTCTGGTTCAATGCATCTGATTTTTGTCATTTTTGTGTCTATTTAAAGATAAAAATAGATACGGCATTTTTATAAATTGGAGTCAGATTTTTATTGTGTTGTGTTTCTTACCTATTGACTTCTTTGGTACTGGAAAATGCTTAACACTTGTTTTCCCTTGAGTTAATCTTGACAGCTCTGTGCCACAACTACCCAGGACTGAGCTAAGGTTTAATTTAAAGAACCCTAATTGGACCCGACATGGAAAAGTGACATTATTACACAGAGAGGTCTCACAACCACCCCATTCAATATTCCACTGTTTTCACACCTTATATTTTCTGAGATACAATAAAAGATTCTGCAATATGCCATAGGTGTATGTAGATTTTCTTCACAAACACAACACAAATGTCAAATATAACTGAGAGGCATGCTTTTTTCTCATTTAAGCTGCGAACTAAATCAATATGGCAAAAATAAACTTTATCAAATGAGTGAATGTAACCATGTGAGGGTTAGTTTGCATATAATTGAGGATAGGCAAATATATGGCTCTTAGACACAATAACCTGTGTCCCTTGAAAACTAACTGTTCTATTTTGGGACAGAGTTTAAGAACTTTTTGCATTAGCTTCCTCTGTTGGCTGTCTGCAGATTTGTTCATGAAGAATACAGATGCACACAAAGCAATCTTGTATGTAAAGGCATCCATGATTATGTTTCCGCTACAGCCTGCAATTTTCACTGAAGAGATGTGGCAACAGTAAGTCTGACTATGTACAAGATTAATTCATGAACCAGAGTTGTAAATTTGATTATAGTAGCCAGAGTGTCCTGCGCTTACTTCAGAGTGAATATATTTTATAATTCAGATGCAAATGTATATCTGAGCTCACAACACTGGTTCTGTTGCCTAATATGAAAAATGTAGCTTGCTATTACTGCACCTCTCTTAATATTCCTCACATAAAACATCTTTTAAATGTTTTATTTAAAAAATATGGACCGAATAATACACCAAAATTAACAGTATTTTATTCTTAACAGATCATTGAAAAGCAATGCATGTCCCAAAATGGATTTACATTTGTTCCATTCAATTTCAATTTGTCTAGATTTTTCGAAAATGTTTCCTTTTTCCATGCTTAGTAATATAAAAGGATTATTTAGGTTGGGCATTTTTCATATACGCACAATGGTAACAATGTAAAATGTATGGTAATACAATGAGTAATATTATAATTACTCCAAAGTAAAAATTACCTTTTTACATCAAGTAATAGAAGTAAATATGTTAAGGTTAGAATGGACTGCCATCGCCCTATTATTGTAGAATATGGCATAGCACTCCATAAAACTGATTAATCCATAATGCATCAGCTTCCTGGGGGCCCCTTTGGACTGTATGGTGGAAGAATTTTGGATGTAATATGTCCTCCATAGGCCACATTAGGTGAGGTAACTGTTGCCCAAAAGACCTCGTTCAACCAATGTGTGGCAAACATGACTGTACATGAGCATGTCTACATTCACTGTGCAGTCATCCACCACTCACCAACATGCTTTTAATACTCACTATATATGTTCTAGTAGACCATGTTTTGGGGGCAGGCTGGGTGTTGTTACCTGCATCTATAATATCAACAGGAAGGTGTGAGTCTAGGTTTGGTGACAAGGCGGTGAACATTTCAAATGCTTATCTGAGCTTTTGGGGTTATGTAGTGTTTGTGAAGTGATTCTTGTTAGAAATTGGAGTATTAGTTGAGGGGGGTAAGAACCCACATCAAATAATGAACATAATCCTAGTCAGGGTGAAACACTAAAGTCACTAAATAATTATGACAAGAAAGGAATCGAGAGGGACCCCTTAAAAGCCAAAGGAATAGGGTTCCGTATTCAACAAAAAGAATATGCTTTTTCCTTTGGCAGACCAATTGTACCTAGGTGATTACACCTTTCTCATTTATCACACAAAACACTCACATTTACTAAACTTCAAACAAAAGAAAATATATTTTCAAAAGTAGTATGCCACTACGCAGATGTAGACATGCGATCATACAATATATTTATTAAAAACAAATAAAGTTCTCAGTTCACAACGTTAGAACCTGGGCTTCTATTGGAATTCTATAGGGCATATTATCAAGCCCCTTATCGCCGCTTTAGCGGCAGTTTCCTGTCGCTAAAGTGGCGATAATGTTTGCGCCGTTCTTGATAATATGTACAGTACAATGATAATATGGCCCTTTGTCATTCACAAAACCTATTAGTGACACAATTAAGTTAAGGCTAGAACCCCATGATAAATAAATATTTCATCTGCTATGCCAGCCCACGTCACAGATCAGGGACGATTGTATTGTCCAACAGATCCTCTTTTATCACAATACATGAGGACTACTAGCACAATCTGATGGGGTTAACCCGATAGGTGCATGATATCGATGTTTTTATATTAAAAAACGCATAATGAGAGTTTAAGTGATGGTCTTGATAAAGATGGTGTAGACTAGGATGTACTATTGGAACGCGTCGATGCTCTTGGTCCCTAATCTGAGACGTGGGCTGGCATACCAGATGAAATATTTATTTATCATCGGGTTCCAGCCTTAACTTAATTGTGAATGGCAAAGTGTATTGTCTAATACATATTCTCTTCTACTCGTTATTTCCTTTCTTATCTTCTTCTCTCTCTAGGGATTTTTTATATTTTTATTGTACTGTATAGACCCTTATGCAATGTTCTGGTGAATGACACATCCCTGTATTTGGTTTCTAATGCTGTGAACTGAGAACTTTTTTAATTGTTTTTAATAAAATATATTGTATGATTGCATGTCTACATCTGCGTAGTGGCATACTACTTTTGAAAATATATTTTTCTTTTGTTTGAAGTTTGTAAGTGTGAGAGTTATGTGTGATAAATGAGAAAGGTGGAATCGCCTAGGTACAATTGGTCTGCCAAAGGAAAAAACGTATATTCTTTTTACAAAATAATTATGTACATAATTATCTGGCATATTGGCACAAAGCAGTCCAGGTAGATAAGGACCCAGGCAATGTGTAAAGTGTTTTTGCAGCACTCAAACAGTAAGAAAGCAAATATACAACAGAAAGAGCCAAACCAATTCTGAAAGATAGAGAATATTATAAGAAATAAAAGTACACCAAAGTGACAAAAATCCAATAAGTACAACTGGAGATATTAATTTTTAAAAGTTGAATTAAAACTAGTACTAAAACGCACAAAGTGCCAACCGCGGTTAACTGGTGCACTACACCAGATCAAAGTCAAAAGTTAAGGCCATTAATGATGCAGCGTTGGTCAGATACAGGGACCATGTTTATCCAGAAGGAAAGTTTACCTTCTGACTTAGAAAAGTTTATTGAGAAAAAGTGGCAATTGATGATTTGTCGGTGGGACAAGCTGGATGCGAAGTGGGACTCGATGACTACAGGTTTCTTAAGAGCAGGGTCCCAGTGTGGTCATTGAAGAAAGTGGGAAAGCTCCAAGTGGGCGAAGTCTGTGCCCAGGAAGGCTTTGACATCAAACAGCTGCTGCTTGGTGTCCTTCCCTTTGAAGACCTTTACGTTCGGACTTAGAAATCTTTCTAGAAGTCAGGCCTCCTTTAGTGAGGCAAACTAGTAAGCTGATGCTGACCAGCAATTTGACATTAGTTCTCCAGGCAAAAAGATGGCAAAAGTTCCAACTTCTTGCAGTTTGAGGACTGGAGGTGTACACTCTAACTTCAGGAATGGGTCTAGGACCTGGGGAGGGCCACTTTGGGGGTTGGGACACACCTCAACAGATGCCAGAAGCAGGGTCCAGGACAGGTCCAGTTGGAACTGGACAGTTGTAGGGAGAGAGACATCTTAAAGCTTTTTGTGTCCTTGTAGCTCAAACAGGAGGTCAGCCAACTGACCCCACTTTTGGGGGTCCCGAGTTCAAGGCAACCTAGTTCTGGCTTCCTTCATTTTCTTTAGACAATAGGGCAGTCCTTCATCTGATTCTTCACAGGTCTCGGATGAGTCTGAGGAAAGGTCTATGGGATCCACTTTTATGCCATGTGTCAGCCTGTGGGAGGAGGGCAAGCCTTCGCCTACTCACTAAACCAGTTCTGGTCAGTTCCTCCCCTTCCACTGTATTTGATGTCATCCTCACTAGAGAGACAAAAGGGAAGTAGACCTAGGTGTGGGCTTCACCTACCAGTAACAGGATAGACATCTTCTGCAGCTCAAGAACAGGCTGGGCACAGCCCCCAGGCCATCTTCTCGAAGGGGGAATCCCCCTACCCACATCCAGTCCCTTTTGTATATATTTCACTATCAGATGCTCAGTTGACACCTGGAAAATAACAACTTTTTAAATTACTATTAAAATGAGTCCTTGAACCATTTTTCTAGCTATTCCCAAACTGAATTTAGCACTTAAAGGTAATAGTGTAAACTACTGTTAACATGTGGAAGAGCCAGCCTTGCCACAGTGAAAAAAGACTTTGGGGGCTTTTCACTGCCAGGACATGTACGTCCTACTTTTTAAATACCATGCACCACGCCCTACAGGTGTTTAAGCCTACCGTAAAGATGACTTACACGTAATAAAAACGAAGGTTTAGGCCGGGCAAAAGGTTTGTTTTGTCAGGTTGAAATTGCAGTTTGAAACTGCATACCTAGGCCCTAGTGTCAAGCCTGGAGACATACTTTAGAGTGTTACTTTAGTGGGTGGCTCAAAGAGTACTGCAGCCCATTAGTAATATTAAATTTACAGGCTCTGGGTACCAGTGGCACCATGTCATGTGTTTCTTGTATGGTCCATTGCTGTTTTCCCTGTGTTAGCCTAGTTGTACGCATTGTAGGCCACATTTCTTTTGCACACGTTACTACATAAACATGCATGCTTTTGTGTCACATTGTATTTTCACACAGAACCTGCATATGTTTTTCTGGTCTGGGGTTTAGTCTGAACACTATAGACAAGATCAAACAACAATGCCCCTTATTATTCTTTCTGGTTGGACACTAGCATCTAGACATACCATGAGAATGCAGCTGCTGTTTGTGAGCACACATTCCTTGTCATATAGCAATCCATGAGAGCTCTAAAAAGCACACACTGATCGAAGGTCTTGAGTAGGCCTGGGCGGTAAATTCCGTTCTGCTCGCGGAATTTGGGTAATTTCGCGTTCCGCGGAGAACGCGAAATTGCCCAAAATTCTGCGATCCGTGGCTTCGCGGAATTTTTTGCTTGTTTGCGCTTTCAAAATGCGTGTTCGCGAGATATTTCCCCCAAGCACGCAAACAGCGTTCGCGAACAGGAAAAAAGCATTGCGAACGGATGGAATAAGCAATTCCGCGTGTTCGCGGAACTCTTGCGTGCTCGCGGAGATTTTTTACCGTTTCGCGGAGCTTTGCGTAGCACGACTACGCAAATTCCGCCCACCCCTAGTCTTGAGGCAAGATTACCACCAGCATCTGAGATGTAGAGTGTCCATCTATATATGCTAAGGTACGGGGTCCACCACTCCTCCCAGAGATCTTTGATATATAATCATTTAGCTTCAGTAGGAAGGGGGGGATGGCTAATCTGTGTTGTAACATGACAGGGCTTTTTATGATACATGGGTTATTAAGTATGCTAGTGATATTTTTTTACTATCCATTTGTATTTTAATTGTGGCACAAATACTACATCTTAGAGCACAATAGTTTAAATAAATGTTCTAAACTTCCTTCATGTGTCTTGTTTATCTTATTGGGGACAAATATGAGTGAGAGAGCTAAAGGGTGTGTCCTGGTACTGTGATTCCTGAGAGGATCGAGAGTGTTGTTTTCTGGGGTGCCAACTCACTTGTTTCTCTGGAAAGGTTAGGAGGGCAAGTGAGGCACTACAGCTAGTCGCACTTGGGCTCATGGGTACTGAGGTAGTATGGTGACTCAGTCCCTACATGCCGATGTTCCATGGTCCCAAGCATAGGTCTGTTCCTGAGCAGACTCCCTGCATCACTAGAAACTTACACAGAAATTCAATGTGCCATTTAGGTATATGCCAAATCTAACATGTTTAGAGAGGAGAGCGCAAGAATATTACAGTGGTTAGCAGGTGTAAAGTGTGCAAAGACTGATGACCAGCAAAAACAGGTTCAGCAACAAATATGTAACATCTAGGGAGAAAGAGAGAGGCTGAAAAGGGCCCACACATGCCTCTGAAGTAACTATACAACACAAAAATTGGTGTGGTGAACTTATGATAAGAGCGTCTGGGGAAAATACCAGTAGCTACTCTAATGATCCTCTTTGGAATCTGCTGGTGTGTCTTCTATTAAACCTGGAAATTCCAAGATTTGGACGCGGTGGGCTCACTCACGTAATGTGACATGCTTCCTCATAGGCCACCTCGTCCCACACTATACCTCTGGTATAACCATGATATCAGTGCATCTACTTTTTTTCATGAATCAATAACTAATGTTTTCATCTTCATTATTTCTCTAGCTTAAACTCTGCACATGCTTACAGTTCTGAAATTAATAGAGGGAAGCTGGGGGGGGTGGGGAGGTTGCAATGTTCCTACAGGATAGCAACTTTTTAATTCATTGGAGTGTGTATTACACACATTTCTAAATGTTTGAAAAATATGCAAATTAAAAACATTCTAATATCTGATGCATACCATAATGATATAAAAATGTCCCAGTGCTCGATGAAAAACAAAGTAAATCGGGATCACTAGAGCCCAGTTTTCCTTTTGTTCCAGGCACTACCTTTGTGATCTCTGTGGTCAGGGATCACAAGAGCAGTGCCATTACTTCCAAGGGTCAAGCTGGAGTAGTAGCTACTAACCCTGGCAACCCATTAAATGATGCCCATGATATGCTGCAAATATAAAGTGTTCTAGATTATACCATTTACTTTATTTAAATAGGAGTAAGCAAAATTGTCAAACCAGCTATCATGTTGTATTTGCCACCACCCATGGTACCCCTTATGTGTGGCTAGGCAAACTGTATGTGAAAGGATGATAGCCACAACACATTGTTTTAGGAATAAAGTACTCTTCCTCAGCTGGGCTGCTCATCTATGCAAATCTTCCAGTTGGACACCCAAGTAATCAAACTCGGGAACCCTCTGCAGGACCTCCCCATCTAATAGTATGGTTCATTTTAAATTTTATCTTACGATCTCTGAACACCATGTACTTTGTTTTGTTGATATTAATTTCCAACCCATAGTCTCTACAATATAACAAGAACTTCTCTAGAAGTGTGGGTCAACCCGAGGGGCCATTAGATAACAGCAGGGTGTCATCTGCAAACAGTAGACCAGGTGTTTTCAAGTCTTTGATCTTAGGGGAATCATTCTCAGCGTTTAAAAGATACAGCAAGCACTCATTGATATATAAAAGGAATAGTGTGGGAGCCAATACGCACCCTTGGCACACTCTTCTATGGATTGGTATTTCATCTGTCAATTTGCCTGCAGGTCCCCACCTGACCCTAGCATAATTGTTCGTACAAAGCTCCTGGATTAGGGTCAGCAGGCCTCTTGGGACCCCTATCCTTAACAGTGTTTCCCATAATGTAGCCCTTGGGACAAGGTCAAACGCGGATCAAAGATCCACAAAAGCCACAAATAGTCTCCCATTCTCAAGGTCAACGGTTCTCCACTTTACAGCTTTCTGCAAATAAGAGCCCAGTCTGTTGAAAAAGTTGTTGTGAGTAGCCACTATCTGTCCTCGAGTAAGTTCTTTTTGTAACAGTACATTAAATTTGCTTGATACAAGTTGATATAAATTGGCTAGTAGTTTCTCAGAATTTAAGAAAACCTCCCATTTGACAGTGTGCTTATTGCTGGTAACCACCACAGAGTTGATGGCCTCTTGTTTATCTAGGTCCCCTTTTCCCTTCCAGATTTGATATCTCATGCCATATTCTTAAATCCAATAGGATGTAATCGATGTGACTGCTGTAACTACCTCTAGTGAAAGTGGGTTTTGCATCGCGATCAGAAGGAAATCGCCTATTCCCAGGTCTTAAACTATGCTAGACCATAATATCTAAGAATTGCAGCGCTGCTGCATTTATATTACACAGTTTAAATGTGGGTCTAAGAGATTGAAACTGCCATAGATGGCCCTCTTCCTTGATGAGGTCCAAGTATGGTGCATATGGCTCAAAGCAAAAATTAAAATTACCTGCAATGATTGCTTGACGTGAAGGGAACAGGTCTACCAAGGACGCGTATAAGATTTGATGTCAGGGAGAAGGAGGTAGACCTGTTATAAATATTATCACCAGATAGGAGGGCTTATTCTCAGGTGTTATGCTGAGGGCAAGTATATCAGGGGATTCGATGTGTATTCTTTTTATATCACAGCCCAATGAGATTTTTGACCATATAATGAGCCCCCCGCAGGCCTACCCGCCATGGAGTATATGGCATTGTTGTTATATCAGTTGAATCTCTGCCTGCAAACGTTGGAGGTAGTCCATGTCTCCTGAAATAGACACAGGTCAAAATTATCTATGTATGTTGCCCAGTCTGCATCCTATAGCTTTGTGCTTATCCCCGCGATGTTCCATGAAATGAGTAACGGGGGCGCTCAGCAATATTCCATGGGAAGTGACCCCTTGAGATCGGCAAATCAGGCTGGAGAGGGCCTCCTGGTGAGACAAGTCCATCTTTAATGAAACATACGGGTTCCCTCATGTTCGATATAGTAGGAATAAAAGAAGCATTTGTGTGAGCCGCACCAGACAAGCTGGTGCTTGCAGGCCCATGTTTAATGGCAGTAGAAGTATGGTGTGAAGGTTCGGGGATATCAGACCAAACTTCATGAGGCAGGAATCCTTATTAATCGGGTGTCCTGCCCCGAATTCTCCCATTCGGTCGGCTGCAAGGAGCCTCCTGCCAATAATGACGATATAGCCTCATCAATAACTGCCACTCCCTCTCGCCTCGAGCCCTCAGGCATCACTATCTGCTATTTAAATACCCGCTCCATGGTCAAGCACCAGCTTGAAATCTTCCAGCTCATTGATTCTGACAGACCAGACATCCTCCTCCTTTCGGAAACATGGCTCACTTCAGAGTCTATCCCTGATATTTTGGCAGCAGTACCCGCCAACTATTATATCCTTCAGGCCAATAGGCCCCCGGGGAAAATTGGAGGAGGGGTAGCTGCCATCATTCACTGCAAACTTCAGTTTACTTCTCTGGGGGTTACAGGCATTCCCTCAGTTGACAGCCTTATACTGAAATTTGAATCCCCTCACTCCGCATTTATTTGTGCCTTGTTTTATAGACCCCCCGCTCACATGCCCTCGTTTCCTCTCCTATTGGGCGATATGATCTCCCATCTAGTCATTAATCACGCCCGCACTCTCATTATTGGAGATTTTAACTTTTGGCCTAACGATGCCCGGGAAAGTGCTACTTCCTCTGAATTCACAGACCTTCTCCTTGGGTTGAATTTTACCCAGCACGTGAATGTTGCCACGCACATAAAGGGGCACACTCTAGATCAGGTTTGGACATCCAACCTTGACATTTCTAAACCTTTAATTTCGCCTTGTACCTGGTCTGACCATTTCTTTATAACATTTGCGATACCCAGGGTCGCCCTTGTCAAAAATTCACCGACTGGAAACTTTTTGGCTAGAAGCTGGAACCGTGTTAACATCAAGGACTTTTGTTCTTTATTAGCCACCACGGCCCCCAAGGCACAGGAACCTCTTGACAGGCAAGAAAATAATCTTACAACATGGCTGGAGTCGGCCAGCGATAGCTTTGCCCCTCTAAAAACATTAAAAGTCTGCGTCCTCACGATGCTCAACGTTGGTTTTCTAATGAACTTAAGTCTAAGAAACTCGCCTTGAGGCAAGCTGAACGCAGTTGGAGACGCAATTACTCCTTACCTGGAAAGGCCGCTTTCGTATCTTTACTTAAAGCTTATAAACAAGCTATTCTCCAGGCTAAGGCCGAATATTTTTCCTTTAAGATCATAAGTTCGGCGAACAAATCCAAGGATATTTTTTCCATCGTCGACTGAACTTGCCAACCCTGACAGAGTCATGGTAAAACCTGTCCCCTCACAAATCTTATGTGACTCTCTCAATTCGTATTTTATTGATAAAATTGCCACAATCAAGGCCAGCATCCCCCCTCCTACCTCCTTTATAGCTCCTTCTACCTCTCGTCAGAATTTTTCCTCGATTGACCATATTCCTCCTATTTCAGAAGACACCTTTGCTACTCTTCTTAAAAAAGTTGGCTCCGGCTCCCCTACCGACTGCTGCCCCTCCCACATTCTACATGAAGTCTTCCTTGCCTGCCCTGACCCTCCCCTGGCATTCCTTAATAACTCTCTTAAGTCCGGCATTGTTCCTAACACCTTCAAGAGTGCCGAAAATCTCCCAATTTTGAAAAAGCCTAACCTGGATCCTTCGGTCCTTAGTAATTATCGTCCCATCTCGTTGCTGCCCTATCTGGGCAAAGTCTTAGAGGCCCATGTCACCAGCTGTCTTAGCTCCTTCATCGAACAGTCGCGCTTCCTGGACTCCCATCAGGCAGGTTTTAGACCTACCCATTCAACTGAGGCAGTCATCCTTGCAGTTATGGACGAGCTTAGAAGGGGCGCAGACAAGGGATATACTCAAGCTCTGGTACTCCTTGACTTATCCGCCGCGTTTGACACGGTCGATCATGGTCTCCTGATCGACCGTGTCAGTAATGCCGGGATTCAGGGGCCAGCATTGAAGTGGATATCTTCCTTCCTCAGCAATAGACATCAAGCCGTCCCTCTCGGCAATTTCTTTTCTAAAAAAAGTACTTTGATCTGTGGGGTTCCACAGGGGTCCTCGCTGTCTCCGCTTCTTTTTAATTTGAATATGGCACCCCTGATTCGAGCTCTCCGCGAAAGAATGGTCAATATTTTTAATTACGCTGATGATCTACAGCTGGTTTTTGTTATTCACTCTTCTACTTCTTCAGTGTCCAACTTTCAGGCTACTCTGAGTTTTATTTGTAACTGGATGAACAGCAATCAATTAAAGTTGAATCCGGATAAAACAGAACTCATCTTAACTGCTGGACTGGCTAACCCGTGGAACTCCAACTTCTGGCCTTCTTCTTTGGGCAGTCCTCCTCTCCCTGCAGCTTCTGTTAAGAGCTTGGGGATTGTGATTAGCAGCGATCTGACGATGAAAGCACAGATCAGTTCGGTGGTCTCCGCCTGCTTCTTTCATCTGCGCAGAATCCGTAAGATTGCCAGATTTCTAACCACTGAGGCTCTAATTCTGGTTACCCTTGCTCTGGTAATCTCGCGGATCGATTACGCTAACTCTCTATATGCAGGCATTCCAGCTTACCAACTTCACCGCCTGCAGCTGGTGCAGAATCACGCTGCCAGACTAATCGCTCGCCAGTCCAGCCGATGTCATGTTAAACCTCTGATGAAGAGCCTACACTGGCTTCCGGTAGGTAAACGCTGTATTTTCAAGATGGGATGCACCATCTTTAAGGCCCTTGCCGGTAATGGCCCTGCTTTTATTTCTTCCAAATTGCAGCGGTACCCCCCTCCTCGAGAACTGCGTTCCTCCACTCTCAACTTATTGACTGTCGTACCTTTCAAGCGTAAAAAGCATGGAGGACTTAGATTTGCGGTCTTAGCCCCTCAACTTTGGAATTCACTGCCTATTGAAGTAAGATCAGTGACCCTTTACTTCCAGTTTAGGCAAAAGCTCAAGACCTGGCTGTTCTCTCAAGCTTATCAGTAACACTGCCTCTTCACTCTCTGCACCGTCCTCTCGCCCTGAGCGCCATGAAACCGTTTTCGGTGTAAGTGCGCTTTAACAAGTACTTTTAACATAACATAACATAACATAACATAACATAACATACATGAGTGATTGATGAGGTATCTTTTTCTTGATTAGGAATGGTGTTAACACAAATGTTTTTTGTGCAGGTGCTGAAGGAGGAGACTAGCTCTCCACTGTCTTTACCAATGGGAGGTCGGTTTTTACTAAATGGCAATGACTGGGTCACACGTGTGTGCAGTAGCTGCCTTCTCAAGTCAATCGATATGGCTGAGAGATGAAATACGGCCATTTATGTTTCTATGGGCTTGAGATCTGGTATATTTGAACTGTATGTTGGAGTGACCTGGAGATGATCCTCTTTCTAGTGCAAGTAAGTTGTTTGCAAATCAAGGGTAGGCTGAATAAACTCTACAGTGTTAAACTCACTACTGGTATTTACTGATCTTATTACACTAATGATGTTATCTCCAATTATTGAGATGCAACCCGAAACACGGCGAATCCAGTGTATCACCTTATTTTTAAAGGAGATTTCTGTCTCTATGGCTGAGTGTTTAGTCAACTTTGGGACGTTGGTCATCGTGATATAGCAGAGAGTTGTGTGTTTACTCCTACCTAAATGTACGTTGTTCTTTGGGTCTCTTCCATATCGTCCCCTATGGGCATATGCATGAACAAAATTGGATTCATTTTCCCTTAGGTGCTGGGTGGCAAATCTGCTAATATTTTGATTAATTAATGTATCAGCCCTCAAAGTGTTTGATCTAGGCAAAAAACTCTTCAGAGCAAATATGGGAACTCGTAGATGACATCTGTATTAAATGTGGTGGCCCAGGCAGAGGCATGGGTTGCTGTTGGAAAATAGGGGCTACTGGGGATCTATTTGAAGCTAGTAGCAAATTTACTGTAGAGGACAGGTAAGAGACTAGAGATTTTAAAGCACCCACTTCCTACTTCAAAGATTTTACAAGGGAGCTCAGGAGGGCCTTGTTAGTGATAGGGCACCCAGGCAACATTGGGTCACTGAATTGATGTGCAACATTGTTGTCCACATTGGTGAGGTCACTGTTGATTCTCTGCTCGACCTGCGGCTCGCACAAGGGAGCAAAGAGGTTACTGAAAAGAAAAGCCTGCACATATATCAGCGGAGGGGGATGAAGCTGGCGTAGCAGCGGGAGAGGGCAGGTGCGGTGCAATCTGAGCATTGACAATTACATCACATCCCTTCTTCCTGGACCTTAAGAACATCCCAGGTATTCCCTTATTGTTTTTCACTATGTGACGGGTAGTAGGACTTGCGGCGCTAGGTTTGGAATTAGTGGGGTCCAACACGAGAATCTGTTCACATTCCACCAAGAGATTATCAATCTTGTCTAGTACACAATTGTCCCCTGCATGTTTGCTAGTTTTCTTGGATTTTTTATTTCGAGCAACCCCTGAGTCTCCCTTCATGGCCTTCCATTTCCCCTATTCTGCTATCAGTAAACAACCACAAGTAACATTAAAAGTTACCAAGAAAACATAGGAAGAAAAGAGCAACACAGTTAATTGGGAGTCAGTTCCTCAGAGTCATTAAAAATTTGTTTGGCTGGTACAAAATACACACAAAAAAGCTGGGATGATGAAAAACAGTACCTTAATAAATTAAACATTATGAGGTGTCATAAGGAGTGGATTTAAGTTGATGTGTGAATCCGCCGCTTAATGCAGAGAAGTTGAAGTGGTTATTGGGTCCGTCATGGCCTAAGATCCCGGGTAATCTAAGAGAAGTAAAGTAAAGTTACAGTATAGAAGACACTGGATGTATTTGACTGATGTGTTGTGGTGCTTGTCGTGAGACTTCGTCATCATCTCTGGAATAGGGACTTAATTCTTGCCTGAGTGTTAGCTGTGGTTGGTTAAGTTGATCTCAGTGCACAGGGAATAACTGTTCAATCTGAGTGAAATCCTGCTGGTCGAGGTTTCATTTCAAGTGAACGCTTGAATAGGTTGGAAAGTATTGTTCAAATTGTCTCTTGTATATATGAATAATCTTTCATGTCTTTAGTGAAGCAGACAGAGTTAGTTGTTGAATTTGCTTGCATTGCTTTGTGCAAATTGCTTAGGAAAACACGCTCGGCAGCAAAT
Source organism: Calotriton arnoldi (assembly GCA_963921515.1). Lineage (NCBI taxonomy): Eukaryota > Metazoa > Chordata > Amphibia > Caudata > Salamandridae > Calotriton > Calotriton arnoldi. The sequence goes on from CAWUFW010012263.1 coordinate 106,596, forward strand.
GAGGAGTGAGACTGACGTCACAGTGTGCCACTCTGGTATAGGTCAGTTGGTGTAGGGCAATGCTGTTATTGGTTGAATACGTCATAGAGAGCCGTGCTGGGATGAATTGCCATCGCTGAACAGGGAATTGTGGGTGAAACTTTATTTCCTGGTTCTAATGGAAAGTAATTTGTGAATTCTGCATATTCTGATCAAAAATGTCATTCTTTAAGGATTGCAAAGCCTAGTGAAGGGAGATAGGACCATGCCTGTTAGAAAGGGAGTAAAGGCCCCACCTGAAGATATGCAAAGTTGAGTTATGGCAATAGACGCTGGCTTTCACACATGTGTTTGGATTGAACAATGGAATATGATCACTGAGAAAGATGGTCCTTTAGCATTCCCTCGTTATGGGAAATTTAATTTGAGAGTCATGGAGCATTTTAGGAGGATGCTGTAGGAAATGAAGCCGGCTCCTGGACCTACACAATATGAAGCACTTAATGCTTTGGAACCTATGGCACATCTTTTGCGCAAAGAGAGACATCAAAGGAGAGTCAAGATAGCCATACGCACTTGTGCTGATGCTAGATGGGATGCAGAACAGAAAGCTTGGAGAACTGACATGATTGAGGGAGCCAGATTATATCCTGCATTGACAAGTGAAGGAGAGGTGAAATGTAAATGCAAGGAAAATAAAAAGAATAACGTGCCAGAAGACACAGAGAACAGAGTTGAGGAAAGTATTCTGTGACTGAATAATTACTCCATCTCCATAAAATGAAACACAGACTGGTGGAGCGCGTAACGTACCTATAAGTAGGACTTTTGATGTGCCTGTGTCGGAGAAAATTTGGCAATGACAGTCCCTTCCAATTCACATGCTCTGAACGCCCCAGGTACATTGACTGTTCCCGCCACAATAGGTCCTGTAGCACCTTTTTATAAGCCCTGAGCAACAGGAAACACTGCACACATTGTGGCTGTTCCTACTGGGACACACGCCGTAGCTAACAATTTAACAGTTTCAATGCTGAGACAGATCCTTCAGGCACCTATGGTTCCAATGCAAGAGAATACCACAAGAGTTTTGAATGCAAATCTTACTAGTAACTGAGATTTATTGGTCCAGCAGATTTCCTTGGAGATCATCACCTTTTTTCCTGCCAAACGCAAATACCCCTCCAAATGTGAATTACAGTGTCCCTAGGACAGAGGTGCCTATGGGAACGCCAATATGTCCCTTTTGTATTCACCGCCTGGTCCAAGCAATGTTACCTCCAGAGGATAAATAATTCTTCGTACCCCAGCCGTACAACCAGGTCTGATTGCCCGAGAATTTGATGATTGGCTCAGAAGCACGGAGACCCCAACAAATAATGCAAATCTCGGAACAAATGGGACATCCACTCAAGTCCCAGAGAGAGAAAGAGTCATGGATGTGGCAAAATTGAAAATAGAATTAGAAGAAATGATAATTGGAACCCTTAGGTTGCCTCAAATAGATGCCTATCAGGATGAAGAAATGCTATTCCTGTGTAAAGACATTACTGGGTGTGCAGGATAGGCTCATGGCAGATTATCAGAATTAGCTCAGAAACATGGGATTGCCATACAGATGTCAAATGTACTACAGAGAAGCTATAAATTGAGTTTCAGTGACCGAGATTTTGCGAACATGCGCCCACCTGGAATGAAATAACAGATTAGAGAATTAATTATTTAGGTCCAAAAATGGAGAGAGCTGAATGATGGGAAGGTAGATGGTCAAAGAAAAAGGAGCCAAAGAAAGTCAGGGTACAAAGGCCTCCATCTGTGACCCAGGAGGATGATGGAAAATGTACATATGCTTCCCATGAGAGAGGTGCCTGCAGGAGAATATGTACATACACCATGGAGTAGGTCTGATCTTGCATCCTTCACAAATGATTTCCCAAAATTGAGAGAGAACTCAGTGGAAGGGTACAGACAGGTTGATCAATTTGTGAAAATATCAAAGGTTTTATGGAAAGATTTGGATACCTTATTTTAAATTGTGGTTCCAGGTGATTTGTGGGTACAATGCAAACAAAAATTATGTGGATTGACCTGAAGTAGAACCATTGAGACATCCCAAATCACATGCTCCATCCCCATTGGTCATGAAGAAATGCAATTAGGTGATTATCTTTTTGAAATCGAAAATTTATCAAACAACTCAAGACTGACAGCAGGACCCAAGAATCCAAAGAGTCAATTCATGCTTACTATTCGAGATTGCTGCAGTAATTTGAACAGTTCAGGGAGACAGAGACGATCAAGGCAAAGGATATGGGACATTTAGTTTACAGGTTTGTGTATTGATTGAACACTGATTCCGCAGCATTTGATTTTTTTGGCAGAGTAAGCCCATTGATGAAATTTAGTGCTACACCAAATACTGCAGCAATGAATTGAAGATGAAACATGAAAAGCTCAAGGAGATACTTATGATTGCAAAAATGAAAGCTGCACAGAGAGGTCAGAATCAGCCATTTATTGAGAATACTGTTCCTATGCAAGGAGGGTATCAGCAGTGACATCCTGTAATGCAAGGTGGCAATGGGGTTCAACAGCAAGGATTTCCACAGCAAGGTAGAGGATGAGGTGTCTTGATTTATCCAAGAACAGGTGTTGATGTGCTGACTTTGAAGAAAAGTAACCTCTGCCACCTTTGCTGCAGGTTGGGGCATTGGAAACACAAATGTCGATTTAATGCTCGTAACACGATTGATGACAATCAGTTCAGAACTGAGGATTTGTGCAGTCTCAAGGGAATAATCTGGTTGAGACACAGCAGGGACAGAGACAAAGAGTTCAGAATCCCAATGTATCCCAAGCTCAGGTGATGCAAGTCAAAATAGGGTCTTTCAAGAATCATCACATATTTGAACTGTGTGAATCTAGTCCTGTCAATCTTATTGGGCGAGACCTTTTATGTAAGCAGAATTGTTCCATTTACTCTACCCCAAATGGTATTAAGTTCCATACTCATGATGAGGAAATGGTCTTCAAACTTGCCCAACATAGATCAGATATCAGAATGTACCCCGTACTGACTAAAGATGATTTGCCTTTAGAATTGAGAGACACATTGCTACCTGAAGTCTGGGACTTCAAAGTTAAAGACATCAAACTTATCAAAGGTGTTAAAACAGTCTTGATCACTGTAAAGCCATATGCTGAGTTTCCAAGGACCCCGCAATGCAATTTGACTCCTGAAACCATTGCTGGGATTACTCCTGTGAGTGACTCAATGATTGAGCATGGCATCATGAAGGAGATTTTAGAGAGTCCATGTAACTCACCTATCATGGGTTTACGGAAATCCAATGGAAAGTTTCCTTTTTGTCCTCTAGTACCCAATCCAGCTGTGATTTTGTTTCAGATTTAATGTGAGGCAGAGTGGTTCTCTGTCATTGATTTGTGCCAAGCCCTCTTTCTTTTTCTATTGCATGAGGATAGGCAGTTCCATTGTGCTTTCTGTTTTCGCAGCTGTGTCTTGGCATGGTGCAAAATCCCACAAGGGTATACGGAGAGCCCCTTGATTTCAGATCAGATGCTCAAGAAGAATTTAGAGTCTTTAGGTATGCCCCATCACTCAGATCTTGTTCAGAATATCAAAGACATACTGGTGACGTTGAATACGCCTGAGGCTTGCAAACATGACACTATTGCTTTGCTGAACCGCTTAGCTAAGAATGGACATAAAGAGTCCATGACAAAGATTACCTTTCTGCTAAAAGGAAGTCCTGTATCTAGGATATCACATTGAGAAAGGAGCAAGGAAGGTGTCTCAAGAGTGAATTTTTGCGGTTCTGAAAATAAATCTGCCAACTACTCAGAAAGAAGTCAGAATGTTCTTGGGAATGGTGGGCTACTGTCGACAGAGGATTCTAAACCTTTTACTGATGGGCAAGCCTCTTCAGAGGCTGACAACCAAAGATGTTTTAGATCCGGTACCATGGGATGAAAGCTGCATGCGTGCCTTCTCAGAGCTGCGAGAATATCTCTGCCGAGCCCAAGCTGTGGGAATGCCTGATTATCACAAATGTTTTGCTTTGTTTTGCTGTGAAAGAGAGGGCTGCACTCTTTCAGTGCTTACTCAAATACACAGGAATGCCAAAAGGTCAGTGGCCTATTTTTCTGCAACACTTGACCCTGTAGCCATTGATTTGCCTGGATGACTTAAAGACGTTGCTTCAGCTAGTGGTAGCGTAGAGCAGTGCGAGAGCATTGCTATGGGTCACCCTTTAACTGTTTTCGTACACCACTCAGTTTAGGTGTTGCTCACTCGTACTCAGGTCCAGCAGCAAACCATAGTCATCTTGCCAGGTATGAGCAAGTCATACTTGGTGCCGATAATCTGACCCTGAATTTTTGCACTGTACTCAATCCTACTGCCTTGCTGCCCCTTCCTGGAAATGAGGTGGTAGAAGATGAAACTGAACATGACTGCCCCAATTTTACTGAACTATGCAACAAGCTGAGACCTGATACAGAAGATGTCCCACTACCTGAATCTAATCATGTGCTATTTGTTGATTGCTCCTGTTTACGTGACCAAGATGGAAATTTAAACGCAGTCTATGCAGTCTGTACTGTCTCATGCTTGGTCAAGGCCTCCTGGCGTCAAGGAGTATTTTCAGCACAAGTGGCCAAATTGATTTCTCTTACTAGAGCATGCTGTGCTTCAGACCAGCTGAGACTGACAATTTTCACTGATAGTCATAACGGCTTTAGTGTGGCTCATGACTTTGAGCAGTTATGGTCCCAACCTGGATTCATGACCTCTTTTGGGTCACCAATCCACAATGGGGGAGAGCATAGAAAACCTGTCACAGTCCTTAACATTACCAGCCCAAATTGCATTAGTAAAGTGTGCTGCTCATAAGCAAGGCACTGTATACGTGACAGTGGGCAGCAGATATGCCGATGAGACAGCTCGCTATTGTGTGCTAAATTCTTGCACCTTTATTGGGGAATTTGTCAATGAAAGTTCAGAAGTCACAAATTGCAATTTGTTGATACTTTGGAAGAAGTTAAGAGATTACAAGAAGAAGTTCCAGAAGCAGATCAGCAAGGTTGGGTCAGAGCAGGTTGTTTCAAACAAGATGAGGATAACATTTCGGGTTCAGCAGACAAAAGGTCTGTGTTGCCAGACAGCTTGCTACCACCTATGGCAAGGCACTACCATGGCCCGCACATTTAGGAAGTGATGCAATGGTGCCCCTCCTTAGGCAGATGTGGTTCAATCCACGATTCTGATTGATGGCTGAACGGCTGTGTCACAGATGCATTGTGTGCCAACAGCAGAATGCAGGCAGAACACTAGCCACAATGATTCACGTAGGGAGATCAGAAGGTCTCTTTAACAGGATGTAAATGGACTTTATTGAGATGCCCATTTGTAATGGGTTAAAATATGTCCCAGTGATTGTATGCATCTTTTCACAATTGGTTGAAGCTTAGCTGACTAGGAGAAATGACAGTCTCACAGTAGCTAAGCTGTTGTTGAAGGATTCAATACTGTTTTTCAGCTTTCCGACTTCTCTTCTCTGGCGTGAGACCGAGGGACTAATTTTAATAATGAGGTCCTGAAGATGTTATGTGCAGCATTACAAGTTGAACAGAGACTACATTGCATTACCATCCCTAGGCTTCAGGCATTGGCGAGCAAGTAAATGGCACACTGAAATCCAGATTGGTGAAAGTGTGTGTTTCAACATCTCTGAAGTGGCCTGATGTGTTGTATCTTGTGTAGATGAGTTTGCGCAGTCCTCCAGACAGGAGGACAGGACTGTCGCCCCATGAAATCATCATGGGGAGGGCCATGAGACAGCCAACTTTGCCTGCGAATGCGCTTATGAATATTACAGATGATATGATTCTTGACTACTGCAACCTAATGGCTGACGTGGTGTGTTCTGTGTCTCACCAGGCCAGAGAGGCTACCGCCCTGCTTCAACAGAAGCAGTGCCATGACCTCAGTCCCGGCGACTGGGTTATTGTGAAAAAGCAGGTGCGCATTTGTGCTTGGAGCCTCAGTGGCATGAGCCATAACATGTCTTAGACCTGGCTCTGTTGACAGTTTTCTCCCCAAACATTTTGCCTTTTGCCTCCTATTTTCTGACCCTGTTTTTGTTGGCTATAGGATTCTGGGCACTTTACCACTGCTGACCAGTGCCATAGTGCATATGCTCCCTGTATAAATTGTGACAATGATTGGTTAGCCATGATTGGCATATTTGATTTACTGGTAAGCCCCTAGTAAAGTGCACAGTGTGTGCCAGGGCCTATATATCAAATGCTACTAGTGGGCTTGCAGCATTGGTTGTGCCACCCACATGAGTAGCCCTGTAAATGTACCTCAGACCTACCACTGTAGTGTCTGCAAGTGCAGTTGTGTACTGCCATGTTGTCCTGGCAAGTGCACCCACTTGCCAGCCCCAAATCTTCCTTTTTCTTATATGTCAGGCCCTCCTAAGGTAGGCCCAAGGTACCCCCATAGGCAGGGTGCAGTGTATGTGAAAGGTATGACATGTACTACTGTGTGTGATATGTCCTGATGGTGAAATACTGTGTAATTCGTTTTTCACTGTTGAAAGGCTATCTGTCCCATAGGCTTATCATTGGAGTTGCACTGTAACATTTTTACATGTGTAACTTGCAATAGGGACAAGATAGGAAAATTAAGTATAGACTCTCTGAACTCAGAATTTATTTACGCGCCTTTTGGTGAAGGTGGTTTTTAAATCCTGTGTTTGAAAATGCCAGTTTTAGAAAGTGGGCATTTTCTTACTTTACCATTCTGTGTGCCTCCGGCTGTTTGTGTATTCAGCAGCCTGTGTGTGAGTGACAGGAGCTGGGATGTGCATTCACTTTAGACAGTCACTGGGGGAGGTTGAGGTGTGCCCTGCCCTGCCTTGCCAGGGTGAGTCACCGCAGGCCTGAATAGACCTGGTCTGCATTTAGAGTGGTGGGAGGAGTTGTACTTACACCTGAATAGGCTGTGTCTCCCTTTGCACAATGCTGTCTCCGCCCCCTGTGGTCATGCTTCACCAGTGAAGGCAGAACTGGTTTGGACTGGGTTCAGAGACCCTTGCACAAAGAGAACAAAGGCTTTTGGGGCTATAAGTATTAGACCTAAAACCCCAGAAAATTAGATTACTTCCAGGAACAAGTGGACCCTGCCAAGAAGAAGAGCTGGAGAGCTGTAAGGAGGAGTACTGCCCCTTTGCTGTGTGCTGTGTGTGGTTTGCCTTCAGTTGCTGCTTCTGTCTGTGGTGGAGGAAAAGGACTGACTCTTTTGCCCTGCTGTGGCATCCTGCTTGTGAAGGGAATCTTCAAGGGCCTGTGAGTGCTGGCCTCCTGTTGTGGAAGACTCAGGGACATCAAAGTCTTCCTTGTGCTTTTTACTTTACTGGAAGTTCATTGTACGTGCTGGAACTTCCTTAGGCTTTAAGCCCTCTCTGAAAGCTCCTGACTGCAGTCCCAGTGGACTATTTGTTTTACAGAGCCCAGTATGCTTCTGGGAGCTCTGGTGGTATTCCAATACTGCACCGCTGTGGGCCCGAGTCCTGGGCAGTGCCCAAGAAAGAGGCTTTTCCTCCCTGAAGCAAGAGGCGCGGTGCATCTAAAGTACCACACAGGCCGTGAGCAAGTCTATTGCAGCAGGGCCGGGGCCGAAAAGCTGCAGAGGAATAGAGTGTGGTTCTGGTGGGCGGGGGCCGGTGAGGGAGGCCACGCCTGCCACGGCTGAGAGCCGTTCAACAGAAATCCCGGGCATTGCCTGGCTTCCCTTATGGAAGCGTGACACTGGGGGGCTGGCAAGAAAGACCGAACCGTGCAAGAAAAATAGGAACTGGCTGAGGCCACATTCCTCTATGTTGGTTAGCTGCCGAAGCTGTGGACGGCGGAGGTGCCCCTCATAGTTGCCTGGGGAACGACTACACGCTGTGTGCGTGTGTGCCAGCCGCTACGGGACCGAACATAAGTGTCTCACTGGTATCCCCGGAGCAACAGCAGGTTCGACTTGGATGACACAGGCCTCACAAGCGGGACATGCTGTATTTGGGAGCAGCTGGGGGCACCTCGCAGCGCCACCACATGGTTGCGGGTGGCGGCCCTGTGTCCCGTTGCTACCATGGGGACCCCAGCAGGGTCCCCATGCCATCCTCCACAAAGTGTGCCCCGCCCCTCCGGTGCCAATTGAAATCACACCGTGGGCAGTCTCAAGCGCCCTAGGGGGACTTGCCAGAGTCCTGCAGACGGCTGGAAGAAAGCAAGATTACCGTAGCCCTTGTAAGAGTCCCGCAGGTGTGGTTACGTTCCATGCATGGTGCCAGTTGACATATACAAAGGACCATGATATTGTGCACAATGTCATTTAGGTGATGGTTTCCTTTGGAAGTGTGCAGCTGATAGCTATTGAAGAAAGTGTACCACGTGTCTTGCCACCGACCTTTCCTGGTTGGCAAGCTGATTTATGTGAATGGGGTCCGATATGTATTTTATATATTACAAAAGTGATTATTGCCCTAAATGTGATATGACAATTGCCTAGTTGGCAAAGTGATGGTTTATGATCTAGGTGCATTTTGATGACAAGTGCTTAGTGGCACAAGTAATCTGTGTAATTGTGGTCTAATGTGTTTGGACCTACTACCAAGTGATTTATGACCATATGTGCATCTTTATGACAAGCGCCTAGTGGCGCAGCCATTTATGTTATGTGGTCTAAAGTGTTTTACATGCTATGCAGTAATTTATGGTCTAATGTGTCTTATGTTTATATAATACAAAGGATATTTTTTATATACCCTTGTGTGCAGTCTCTTTTGAGGTGAGCCTAGTGTTTTACTGGTATGTGTGTGTGTGTTGCGCAAACGCTTTACACATTGCCTCTGGGATAAGCCTGACTGCTCTGCCAAGCTACCTAGGAGGTGAGCAGAGGTTATCTTTGGTGTGTAACTCCCTTACCCTGACTAGAGTGGTGGGTTCTGCCTGGCTTAGGTGTATACCCTAGCCATCCAGAAACCCCATTTCTAACAACAGGTAATACTGGTCACCACAACTGCTGTAAAGTGTGGAGGTCTCCCTAACTGGGTACATGCCACACATACTTGCAGAGTCCTGTGTCTCCTTGATAATATAACAGCACCTGTTCCTGGCAGTTACAGTGAGATAGAGGGAACAGTTTAGTCAAGCTGTTGGGGATCAGCAAGCATCTGGGACAGCCCTTGTTCAGACTGAGAGGGGTCTGCGAGAGTCAACTGTTGTCAGTACAAAAGGGTCCCATCAAGTATCACTGACTGCTCCAGATTCAGACCCTGACGAAGCTACAGTAACACAAGTTGTACCCGGAGACAGATGGCCCAGAAGTCAAGAGAGAGGAAGATGCTGCCTGACTGAAGTGCATGTACCGCTCACCATCCCAGAGTGTGCTAACACAGTCTGCCTGAGTGACAGTGATGAAGAAGGGCCAGAAGTGAAGAGATCAAAGAGCGCAAGAGTGCCTTGTCAAAGGAATTCCTCACTTAAATTGACTTACTTAGCAGCCAATAATTGGGGGACAGTGTTCTACACTTTTTACGCTAACAATTTGCATCCACCTGAAACTCATTTAACTGAATTTTATGGCTGAACTGAGATACAAAATTGCATTGCCACTAAATAGAGTGAGTCACCTTATTGTGGACGCGATCATTAGCAAAGTTGAACTGCACACTTATTAGAGACTGTCTCTATTAGCTATGCCCAAACTACAAAGAAGAGTAGTAAGGCCCAAGTTGGTGAAGGATCCTAAGGTTGTCCCTTAGAAGAACACAGAGGAGGGCTAAGGAAGTCTCACAAAGATCATTACACATATTTTGAGGAAAAAAGCATTTGAACTTTGCTTTGCTATCTGTCTAAGTGGAAATTAATTGCAAAAATTGTGCTGCAATTTTCTTGCTAACAGTCGGTCACTAGAGAACTCATGAAGTCTAACACAAAAGCCCTTAGATGCAAACTCATATCTGCAGGAATATTTGCCATTGCTACAATAGTGCTAGTTGCTTTGCTTATAATTTTGAATTTGATACATCAATTACATGAAGAAGAGTTTAAGTCTACACATGCCCTGCAAACACCGTCCCCTACTGACTATAGCTCACCTGCCATAGATGAGATAGACTTGCATGCAGATGCTTCTAGAGGAAATTATTAATTTAATGTATATTCTAATCTGTTATACCAATATGTTGCCACTGTGGAAGCTAGGGATTGCTACGTATGCATGGAAATTCCTGAATCATTTGCTGAGGGGTTTACTTATCACCATCTCACCTTGACATATGGATTTTACTGCAGCTTATTGCCTAGCTTATTTTACGGGAAATGCCATTTCCAATATTATTACGCGAATCATAACTTGGTCTTTTCAGAAGTTCAAGTGCTAAAACATTTCATTAAACAGCCTGATTTTAAAAGTGCTGAGATAATGGGACATTTCTTAAGACCCACAATGACACTGGACACAGCTTATGCATAGAGACACAACTTGACTTGCTCTTTAAAAGCAGTAGAAAAGAAATTCACAGATTCAGTAGAGGATAGAAGGAGAGACCGTTTAGTAAAAGCTACAAATCATTCAAAAGTACCACCCTAGGCTAAAGAAGAAAGTAAGCACAGAATAGTGGGAAACATGGCAGCGCTAGGTTTAGATTGGCAACATTAAGGGATGTTATGCACATTTGTTAGAAAATCAACAACCAATACAAATTTCGTAGGGACTAGTGAATGTGACCATACATTTGAAGTTCAAGGAAACTGGGTGTTAAAGAAAGAAGATATGGAACCGGAGGATAGGCATATACTACTAGGATGACATGCAAGTTCAGGAGGATTCCAGAAGGAGAATGGTGAAGACAACCACATTGTTATCCGACTATCTGAGAAGATATTGATGTGATGGCTTGATTCGCCACCAGAGGGGTGATGGATGCAATACAAAGCTGTCCACTCTTTACACATCACAAAACATGATAGAAAGTGTTCACAGAGATGTGACATGAACGTACACTTTGCATACGTTTCTTACTTAATTCAGTGATTCATGAGAAAAGTTATACTCAACATTATTAGTAGTCTGCATTTATTGTAGAATTTGAGAATATGTTTAACCGTGCTGATTAAGATGTTTTAATGAAGTTTGACTGCTGTAGAAACCATCCTCATTTAAAACTAAGATTCTTTCACTGATTAAGAAACTCGACTTTCCTAAATGTGTACTGCATTGTCTGTGTAACCTTTAGTGATCAATTTATTTGTTAACAACCATCCTCACATGTGTCAAAGATTATTGCAGGCTAAACGAAAATACAAATGTAATGTATGCATTAATGTTACATGTACGTACTTTCAAACATGGGGGGTGATTAGGATGGCGGGCGGACTTTAGTCCGCCCGCCACCCTAGCGGTAACGGGACCGCCCGCCTGCCATGCGGCGGTCCCGCCACCCTTATTATGATGCGACCGCGGCTGCAGCACCCGCCGCAATGCTAAAATGCCATGTTGTGCATTTCCATGCACAACGTGGCAGGCACCACGCGGTGCCTGCCACCTTGTGCATGGACTGTACCCCGAAGTGCACCCCCCACCACCCCGGGGGCCCGCAACGGGCCCCCAAAGCAAATCCCCGCCAGCTTTTCCATGGCGGCATCGCCGCCATGGAAAGGCCTTGAAACCCCACATCCTAATATGGCTGGCGGTGCCTGCTAGGCACCGTCACCATATTTGGGCCCCAGCACCGCCCGGCTGGCAATCGTAACGATTGCCGACCGGCGGAAAAGCGGAGGACGGACTTTCCGTCCGCCGCGATACCCACCGCCATCGTAATATGGCGGTGGGTAATTCACGTTACGATGGTGTAACGGTCGCCACCGCCGGCTCGGCGGTGGCGATCGTTACGCCATCGTAATGACCCCATAGTTCTCAGTCATACTTACCTTTGGCTAATTTGAATTGTTTACAGTTCGATTTATGTAATATGCATTTAAATATATGTTTGATTGTGTTAATTTGTGCACATGTATGTTAACTGTGTGACATTGAATTGAATGTTTAAATTAGCTTTACTCTAAAGGCCTATATTTCTACATGCTGCATTTCACAAATTAATGTGTTCCCATTCGGCTAACTCAACAATTGATGCAGGTATTCTCACACATTTTTAGTTTGAAGTAGATACATTTCTGTACTAGAGACAGATACATGGCTTGAGAAGCAGACCTTGAGGACGAGCGCATGGGAAATCTACTGGCTAATAAAGAGGACTATTATTTATGGGCCTGAGTGATGTCATTTCTATGTCTAGTGTGGGATTTTGCCTGGATGTTGTAGTTTGCAACATGGAGAATGTAACAGAGGCAATGGACATATGTCGATGATGTGACAAAAGGGGTGTCACCTACGAACACTTGGACTATGATATACCGCTCATCTTGGCTGTGGAAGCAGACCACTTCAGAGCAGAGATCGCTTTGGACTTTCCTTGAGGACTTTGGTGCAGACTTGTTTGCTGAACCTTTTCTGCAGACTCTCTGCAGAACCTTACTTCGACTCTTTTCTGAACCTTTCATGATTCCTGATTGCCTCTTGAATGGACTTTGAGAAGTCGAAACTTCTATGTTCCCTTTGACTTCTGTTCCAAGTGTGGTATATAGAGGTAAAGTGGTTCTGTCGGGAACAGAATTGCTTTCTTGTTTATTCAATAAAAACCTATCTATGTATGTGTGCAGAAGGCCTTATGCAAACATTTTGGTCTCATTCATAATTAATGAAAAGAAAAAAGGAACACACCAAAGTCATGGCAAAAATCAAGTGTAATATTCAAAAGGAAAAAAACATTTTTTGTTGTTAGGAGAAGAAATAACTTTTTTTCTTTTTGTGCTTTTTTACGTTTTCTAGTATGTGGAAAACAATGCAAGGCTGTCGCAGACAATATACATACATAATCTGTGCAGGTGCTGAAGTGACAAAGTGCAAGGGAAGTGATGATTGTGAAGATGTTATATACAGTGATACAGTGCTTTACAAACCATAATTTTTAAATGACATCTACCCTAATTGCATGAATCTCTGAACCACTGGGAGTTTGATTTTCCTTTTGGCGTAGAGCTGAGAAATTAGGGTCAGGATTGTTTCAGGCACGTCGACGTTTCGACCCAGATGTAAGCGCGGTTTGTGCGTCTTGGTGGGTCTTCTTCAGGACAGGGGATGCAAAATAGGACAGCCTATAATTGAATATGGAAGATTAGGGTGTGTTCCGAAGTAGAACATGGATAAGTGAACCACCCAAGGGTGTTAAAAGAGGTACGGGATGTGTGAATTCCCGGTGGGCCGCCATGCAAAGATAATCATGTGCCTTTCACATGAGGTCATTTGAAAACGTATTTAGCGATCCAGAGTGGTTGGTTGAGATAGTGAGAGCTAATCAACAACAACACGCATCAGTGTGGTTGTGCCACTAAGGTTATAAGAATGTGAGGGCCCGTCAGGGGAGGGAATACATGCTAGAGGCTTACCTAAGGACGAATCAGAGAAATTAGAACAAGGATCCACCATGGGGTTGGAAACAAGTATGCGATAAGAATCTCTGCAAAGAGGAGTCGGTTAAAGGGGGTGTTAGTACCCTCCAAACGACTATAATTCAAGATGTGTATCAGAGTGTGCACCCTAAATGGTTTGACGATGCTCACCTTAATTAATGATAGACGGATCCAACATCCGGTCAATGTTGACAATCAATCTCAAGGTATGGGGGTCTCTGGGAGGAGTAGAGAAGGGAAATGATTACGAAATTGGGAATCCTGTCCCCTTGTGGAACAATAATTCGTGATTAAAAATGGGGGGTGAGGTGGGAGGGGGGCGGTTAGCGCGCCGCCGCTAAAGGTCGCGGAAGGGTTGATCTATACCACCCTCTACAGAAAGGAAACAGAGCGCAACACTCTACTCAAATTCTCCTCACACCACCCAAGAAGCCTGCAGGACAATTTACCTTATGGACAGTTCCTCAGGCTGAGGAAGAACTGCTCACGTAGGATTGACTTCTTCAATGAAACAGACATCTTGATCAAATGAATGAAAGAAAGAGGCTATCCAAAAGGCTTGCTAAACCACGCAAGAAAGAGGGCCTGGTACTGTCCAAGAGAAATCTTATTGGAGGTAAGCCGGAAAATGGACACAGAAGAGAAACTATTCTGTGTGACGACTTTCAACACTCGAAGCCAAGAGACAAAGAGAATCATTAAAAAATACTGGAACTTGGTGGCTTCGGATATCAATATCGCCGGTGATCCAGTCTTTGCGTTTAAAAAGGCAAGAAGTGTATGGGACCACGTTGTGAGTGCATACCTGGCACCACCAGACCATCCTGACATCAGAACACAATTACAATTACCTGCACTCACTGGTCATTTTAAATGCAGCAGATGCAAGGCGTGCAAACTCACAGTCGAGGGAGCTACATTCACCCATCAAGGACGCATATTCAAACTTTCTCAATTAACCAACTGCAATAGCAACAATGTCATCTATGCAGTTAAGTGCCCCTGTGATAAACTCTACATCGGTCAGACGACACAAAAAATCAAGAGCAGAATCCTACAACATTGTAGTAGATTACGCTGCAAGACCCAGGGAGCACCCTTGGTAGAACATTTCTCTGAAGAAAACCATACAACAGATGACCTAAGGTGGGGGGTACTTGAAAAGGTACTCCCCCACACAAGGGGTGGAGATATGGCTTCAACCCTCAACTTCAAAGAATGCAGGTGGACTCACTTGCTAGACACTGTAAACAATTGTCTGAATGAGTTGAAAGAGACCAATAGACAACTCGGACTTCTGCGTAGGAGATAACCACATCCTATCATTAATTTCTGTACACACCGTAGTTCTCCTAGTTTCATAGGTCTACATTCTAACACACCCCTTGAATAAGAGCAGGCTAATGTACTTAGGAGGTTGTTCGTACATTGTCACCTGTTTAGGTGGTGACTCAAGCCGGTCCACGTACCACCATTGTTCAACTGTTGAGATAGGATCATCCTGACTGCAAAGCGTTCAATGTTTGTGTACATATGATTGATTGTGTACAATGCTGGATTTCAATTTATCTTTATTCAGCGTTTTCAATGCACCACATGCGTCCCATTGTTAACCTAAATACCATCATAATGTACTATTGCCGCTCTCCAACCACCCCGTATCAGCATGTTTATTTAAAATATTGTCTTCAATTGTATTACGACTAGACAAAAGTTGCTAATGTACTCAAGGAGTTTACTCCTACATGGACTCAAGCCGGTCCAAGTAACACCGTGGTTCAAATGCTGAGATATGAGCATCCCTTCACAACCATCTCTGATCAGCATGTTTATTTAAAACAATACTTTTTATTGTATTACAAAGTTGCACATTTAGATTTACGTTCACAATTGTCATACAGAATAATTATGTCGTAGAAATTTTGTACCTGAAGAATATGATGTTACCAACCCAATGTATGTCCACAGTTATACTATTCAGAATTTAATCATATGTTTCGCATCTGAATGTTGTCGGATGTTCCCATCCTTCAGAAATTGTAAATAATAGTAATGTCATATTAATCATGCACCTTAAATAACGGAGCAGCTATATTGTTCTTAGCCACAATTATGAATGCTCAGAGCTAACTAAGTCAGAAATGAATCACTAGGTACGATGCACTCGATCGTCCATCCATTCGGAGCACTTTCACTTTGATGGATAACTCGATTTGGTCGTCCTGCCACCGGTCAGGCAGCAACTAGCGGCTGCACGATAGCGTGCATGTAAACGGTGAGTCAGCACCGCGGCCCCTTTATATCAGCTGCATTTGCGTGCCGCGCTTGACACTGACAAGTCACTTGCGTCTGAAGCACCTGGCGAGTGTCTGCTCTACGCTGCAGCTTGGACCTTCCTTGACTACGATCGCGTTCATAACCCATCGAATATACGCGCCGTGTATCTTCTCAATTGATATCCACTCCTTACTCTTTCCTTAGACTCGTACCTCTTCAGATTTATTCTTCACCAGCACCGGATGGGGGATCTATTTGCCATTTATCCAGGTGAGTGGCGGCGCACTACCGGCCCCCTCCCCCTGACCCCCTACCCCACCCCCCATTTTTAATCACGAATTATTGTTCCACAAGGGGACAGGATTCCCAATTTCGTAATCATTTCCCTTCTCTACTCCTCCCAGAGAACCCCATACCTTGAGATTGATTCTCAACATTGACCGGATGTTGGATCCGTCTATCATTAATTAAGGTGAGCATCGTCAAACCATGTGGGCTGCACACTCTGATACACATCATGAATTATAGTCATTTGGAGGGTCCTAACACCCCCTTTTACCGACTCCTCTTTGCAGAGATTCTTATCGCATACTTGTTTCCAACCCCATGGTGGATCCTTGTTCTAATTTCTCTGATTCATCCTTAAATCAATCAATTATGTGTTTGTTAAGCGCGACTACTCACCCGTAAGGGTCTCAAGGCGCTGGGGAGGAGGGGAGGTGCAGGATCCAGTCCATCAAGAAGGGGGTCTGTCGAAGAACCAAGTTTTGAGGTTTCTCGTGAAGCTGGAGAGTGATGTTGTCTGTCTGAGGTGGAGTGGTAGGGCGTTCCAGGCTCTGGCCGCGAGGAAGGAGAAGGAGCGGCCTCCTGATCTGGTCTTTATGGCACGGGGGACCACGGCGTAGGAGAGCTGGGCTGATCGTAGGGTCCTTTGGGGTGCGTGGAATTTGAGTCGGCTGTTCAGGTATGCTGGTCCGGTGTTGTGGAGGGCTTTGTGTGCATGGGTGAGGATCTTGAAGGTGATTCTAGTCTCGATGGGGAGCCAGTGGAGTGTGTGCAGGTGCTGGGAGATGTGGCAGTGTCTTGGCAGGTTGAGGACCAGTCTCGCGGCGGTGTTCTGGATGTTTTGTAGCTTGTGGTGACGTCTTTGTTTATTCCGGCATAGAGTGCGTTGCCGTAGTCAAGTCTGCTGGTGACGAGGGCGTGAGTGACGGTCTTTCTGTGCTTGAGGGGGATCCATTTGAAGGTCTTGCGTAGGAGGCGGAGGGTGTGGAAGTAGGAGGATGCGACGGAGTTGATCTGCCGGTCCATTTTGAGCTCGGAGTCCAGGATGATTCCAAGGTTGCGTGCGTGGCCCGTGGGGGTGGGTGGGCTTCCGAGGGCAGGGGGCCACCAAGTGTTGTTCCAGGCATCGGGGTGTGGGCCCATGATGAGTACTTCTGTTTTGTCGGTGTTGAGTTGTAGGCAGCTGCTTTTCATCCATTTGGCGACAGCTTCCATGCCTTCTTGGAAGTTGTGTTTGGCTGCGTTGTGTTCGTTGGATAAGGAGAGGATAAGTTGGGTGTCGTCTACGTATGAAACAATGTTGAGTCCGTGGGTTCTGACGATGGGGGCGAGCGAAGCCATGTAGACGTTGAAGAGCGAGGGGCTGAGGGAGGACCCCTGGGGGACTCCGCAGGTGGTTGGTGTAGGGTCCGAGAGGAAGGGAGGGAGTCTGACCCACTGCGTTCTGCCGGAGAGGAAAGAGTGGATCCAGTTGAGGGCCTTGTCCCGGATCCCTGCATCGTGGAGTCTGCGTGTTAGGGTGCGGTGGGAGACTGTGTCGAAGGCCGCTGAGAGGTCGAGGAGGATGAGGGCTACTGTTTCTCCTTTGTCCAGTAGGGAGCGGATGTCGTCTGTTGCGGCGAGGAGGGCGGTTTCTGTGCTGTGGTTTTTTCTGAAGCCAGATTGGGAGGAGTCGAGGATGTTGTACTCTTCGATGAAGGTGGCGAGTTGGCTGTTGATGGCTTTCTCGATGACTTTCGCTGGGAACGGGAGCAGGGAGATGGGTCTGTAGTTTTTGAGATCGGTGGGGTTCCGCCGAGGGCTTCTTCAGGAGGGGGTTGACGTCAGCGTGTTTCCAGTCATTGGGGAAGGACGCGGTCGCCAGGGAGCAGTTGATGGTGTGGCGAAGCATGGGTGCGATGGTGTCGGCGGCTCTGTTGAAGATGTGGTGGGGACAGGGGTCCGTGGGGGCCCCGGAGTGGATTGACTTCATCGTCTTCAGTGTGTCTTCGGAGGTGAGGGCTGTCCAGCTGCCAATCGTTGGTTTCAGGGTGTCGGGGTGGCTGGTGAGGGTTCAGTGTGTTGGTTGTCTTCGTCGAAGTTGTCGTAGATGTTCTTGATTTTGTGGTGGAAGAAGGCGCTGAGTTCGTTGCAGAGGTCTTGTGAGGGAGGAATGTCAGTAGACTCGCTGTAGGGCTGAGTGAACTCCTTGATGATGCTGAAGAGTTCTTTGCTGTTTTGTGCGTGTGTGGAGATTCTGTCTTCGATCGCTGTTTTTCTCATGTTTCTGATGAGTTGGTGGTGGGCGTTGGTGGCGGTTCTGAAGTTGTTGTGGGCTTCTGTGGATTTGGAGTTTCTCCAGGCCTTTTCAAGGTGGCGGCATGTGCGTCTGGACACTCGGAGTTCGGTGGTAAACCATCTGGCTTTCTTGGCGTGTGTTTTTTTTATTTTTTTTTATGGGTCCTCATTCACCTCAGACCTTAGTGAACATACAAGCCGCCCGTGCAATTACTCGATGTTGAAAAGATGTAGGCCATTGGATGGGGACCAGATGGGAGCGCCCCGCCTACCGGTACTACAGCCGGCTGGAATGACACTAGCCCCACAGTAAAGGGGGTGGTCTCTCTTCCATTCGGTCTAGATGACCCTGGCGACTATTGATGTTGGCTAGAGAGGAACTAGGGGTGCCCAACATAGTCAGAAGAGTTTCAAAGGAGGCATAATCATAGGACCTGGGTTACCATATAACTCATTAATGACATGAATGAGTCGGAGGGGGGGGATTTCCTATTCCCTGTCTCCCTGAACTAAAGATTTGACCATTCTAGTAAGAAATCCCATAGTACTTTCTTTTTGCTGCTCTGAGTTCTACAAAGATCCAGTCTTGACGTCGCAAACAATGAAGATAACCACTCAGAGTGCAGGGGGTGCTGTTTCTACCCATCTTTTACATATTTCCCTCCTGGCCAACAATATAGCATAGAAAAGGAAAGATCTAGCGGGGTCCCTGATTTCACTGGATATTCCGAAAATTAATAGAGTGAGATTGATTTGAATT
The DNA here is from genome assembly GCA_963921515.1 of Calotriton arnoldi. Lineage (NCBI taxonomy): Eukaryota > Metazoa > Chordata > Amphibia > Caudata > Salamandridae > Calotriton > Calotriton arnoldi. The sequence goes on from CAWUFW010012263.1 coordinate 125,785, forward strand.
GGGAAACCTAGAATATCTGTGATGGTGCAACCTACTCTTTCCCAAAAATCTGCTATGGCCGGGCACTCCATAAACATATGTACATCCGAGGCTCTCTCCATTTGGCATTTTTTACAGCTGACTGGAGATCCTTTTGACATTTTAGTCAGCCTTAACAAAGATAAATAGGCCCTATGAAGCGTGAACAAGTGGTTCCTCCTAAGCCAAGCTGGTTTTACAGTGGCAAACAGAATATTAAATGATGTCTGCCAAAGCTGTTCCCACTGTTGATTTGGTATGGAGGCTTCCCACAATTCTTCGGCCAATTTAAAATCCCCATCAACAGCCTCTTCAATAGCCCAGTATAAAAAGGAGACCTCCTTCCTCCCTGCCGGTCTTATCATTAACTGCTCCTCAAGGTTGTTGCCTATGCCTATGGGTTTTTTCAAATTTTGGAACCAACTCTGCAACTGAATGTATTTAAATTTGGACAGACCTTCTCCCACCCTGCTGTGTAGTGATGACCAAGATACGAGCCTGCCCTCATGGGCCAGATCCCCCCACACCTTTAACCCAGCCTCTCTGAGTGGGAGTGCTAGCCTATCCTTCAGGCAGTCTGGAGTGTCTGGAGAATCCCACAGGGGGGCAAGGCACGAGAAATAGTTTAATCCCGTCAGCCTTTTAATGCTAGCCCAGGTTTTAGCCATTCGCTGGAGGATTTTTAACTTGATCTTTTTGAAAAATTTCGGTTCTCCGAATTTAAACAGAAAACCCTCCTGGGAAAGCACAGCGCCCATTATCATTGCGGAGAACATGGCCCCCACCCCTGTACTCTCTGGGGTTTTTAAAAGCATCCTGGAATGTGATAGTTGAAAGGCCCATGCGTAATATTGCAGATCTGGCAATGGGAGACCTCCCTTCTCCCTCCTACGTCTCAACTTCTTCCAGGCAATTCTAGTGCCCCTGTATGCCCGGACAAACTAATTAATTGCCTGTTGAAGCTTCACTATAGCTGATTTATCAAAGTGTAGTGGGATGGCGTTAAAGAGGAAGGTGATTTTTGGAAGCACCACCATCTTTACCAGGTTAATCCTCCCAAGGATGGTTAGAGGGAGGTGAGCCCAGGACTTCATAAGTTTCTGGCACTCCTTTGAGACACTTGCCATGTTGGTCCCTGAGATCTTATCGATATCTTGAACTATTCTGACCCCCAGATACCTCATGTCACGCTTGGTCTGATGCTGGCCCTCGCCATATTCCAGGTCATGACCTCAGTTTTCTCTGTGTTCACCTTGTAGCCAGATATCTGCCCAAAGTCTAGTGCCAACCTAATGACCGCGGGAAAGGTCCTGGCAAGGTCCGCAGAAAGGATCAGGATATCATCGGCATACAGGGCCACCTTCGCCTCCCAAACCCCATGCTTGAATGGCAAAATGCTGGATTCCTCCCTTAGCCGCTGTGCAAAGGGCTCAATGTACATGTCAAAGAGAAGGGGAGAAAGAGGGCAGCCCTGCCTAGTGCCCCTAGTGATCCTGAAGGATCTGGTCAGATTGCCATTAACCAATAGTCTAGCTGACGGATCTTGGTAAATCAGCTGGATGGCGCGAGAAAACTTCACCCCCAGATTATTTTTCTCCATGACTGCCGATAAGTAGACCCAGTTGACCCTATCGAATGCCTTAGTGGCATCTAATGTTATTGCAGCGAGGGGGAGCGAATAAGTCATAGCCAGATCTATTGCCCCAATAAATTCATAGGTAAGGTCACATAGGTTCCTGCCTGTAACAAAACCTTTTTGATCAGTATGGAGCATGTCTCCCGCAACCGAACCCAGCCTGCTAGCCAGAATCCTGGCAAAGATTTTGTAATCTGCATTTAGCAGTGAGATGGGTCTATAAGACCCACAACAGGCTGTGTTCTTCCCTGGTTTCAGGATCAGAATAATGGTAGCCTCTCCCCAAGAACCTGGCAGCCTTATCCCATCCACTAAAATCTTATTAAAGAGCTGTGTTAAAGTGGGAACCACAACCTCCCCAAAGATCTATAAAGTTCTATAGGCAGCCCATCAGGCCCAGCCGCTTTCCTGCCTTTACAAGCAAGGATGGACTTTCTCACCTCTTCCTGGGAGATATCTTGCTCTAGATCTTCCTGCTGAGATAGGTTCAGGGGGGTAAGCGTACACCCACTCAGCCACTCCATGGCTTCAATTTTGTCCACTGCCCTATCTTCCTGATACAGATATTGGAAGAAATCAAAGAAAACGCTCCCTATCTCTTCATCTGTGGACAGAGTGCTACTCCCATCCGTGCTAACAATTTGTTTAATCAGGTTGCGCATCTTATCAGATTTAACCTTCCACGCCAGGAACTTGCCTGCACTCTCTCCATACTCAAAATGGTCAAGTTTACTTGCCTCCCATCTGCGTGCGACCCTAGTCTGAAGGATAGTGTCTAATTGATTTTTTAGTGTTCTTAATTTAAGCAAATTTTCCTGCTGTTTCTCGGAGCCAATACCCCTATTCAGACCCATCTCTACTAACTTCATTTCCGCCCCCTTACTTGCCACCGCTTCTCTGTATTGTCTGTTCTTGTTGTTGTTCTTCTTGAGGGGGGCTATGGTGTTGGCGCTGTCGGAGATACATTTGTGCAGAGTTCAGGCTGCCGTGTTGGGGTCGTCATCTCTGCGGTGGTTGGGGTCGAGTTGCCGAGTGAGGAGGTTAGCTGGTCGTCGGTGATTTTGATCCAGTTGCTTCGTGGGAGCAGGTGCTGGGGTCTGTGAGTGGTGGGTGTTCTGAAGGTGAAGTGGATGCATCGATGGTCTGTCCACGGGAGTTCGGTGGTGTGGCTGAAAGTGATGGAGTTTCCTGATGTGAAGAGGGGGTCCTTAGGTAAGCCTCTAGCATGTATTCCCTCCCCTGACGGGCCCTCACATTCTTATAACCTTAGTGGCACAACCACACTGATGCGTGTTGTTGTTGATTAGCACTCACTATCTCAACCAACCTCTCTGGATCGCTAAATCCAATTTCAAATTACCTCGTGTGAAAGGCACATGATTATCTTTGCATGGTGGTTCACCGGGAATTCACACATCCTGTACCTCTTTTGACACCATTGGGTAGTTCACTTATCCATGTTTTACTTCAGAACACACCCTAATCTTCCATATTCTATTATAGGCTGTCCTATTTCGCAACCCCTGTCTTGAAGAAGACCCGCCGAGATGCACAAACCGCACTTCCATTTGGGTCGAAACGTCGACGTGCCTTAAACAATCCTGACCCTAATTTCTCAGCTCTACCCCAAAAGGAAAATCAAACTCCCAGTGGTTCAGAGATTCATGCAATTAGGGATAGATGTCATTTAAAAATGATGGTTTTTAAAGCACTGTATCACTGTATATAACATCTTCACAATCATCACTTCCCTTGCACTTTGTCCCTTCAGCACCTGGCAGATTATTTATGTATATTTTCTGCGACAGCCTTGCATTGTTTCCCACATACTAGAAAACGTAAAAAAAGTACAAAATGAAAAACATTTATTTCTTCTCCTAACAACAAAAAATGTTTTTTTTTTCCTTTTGAATATTATACTTGATTTTTGCCATGACTTTGGTGTGTTCCTTGTTTTATTTTCAGTAATTATGAATGAGACCAAAATGTTTGCATAAGTCATTCTGCACACATATATAGATAGGTTTTTATTGAATGAATGAATGAATGAATGAGTTTTTGTATAGCGCAACGTTCACTCCAAGGAGTATCTTGGCGCTGTATGCGGAAAGGGGGGCACCTACCAGGAGAGAGAGCTGAAGTAAATTTAGATAGTAGAGGTTCAGAGAAAAGCCCAAGCAATATTATCTGGAATACCAAAAATCCATGTTTTTAAGGACTTCCTGAAATTGAGTTCAGTTTGTGTATGTCTAAGTTGAGTTGGCAAGGAGTTCCAGGCTTTGATCCCTATGGCCGCCAGTGTCTTTCCGCCCCTGGTTTTACGTTTAAAATTGGGTGTTGTTAAAAGGTTCTCTGAGGATGACCTTTTAGTACGTTGGGTAATGTATGGCTTAGTTCTGACATTGAGATATTCAGGTCCAGTATTATTAGTTGTTTTATAAATGATGGTCAGAACCTTGTAGAGAACCCTCTTATGGACGGGCAGCCAGTGAAGGGTTTTTAGTGCTATTGCTGAGGAGGAATCTCTAGGCAAATTGAGTACCAACCTCGCTGCGGCATTCTGGACCACCTGTAGTCTCTGTAGGACTTTTCTATTAGTTCCTGCATAGAGACTATTACAGTAGTCCAGGCGGGATAGAATTAAAGCTGCTACTACTGTCTTTTTGGCTGACATTGGGAGAAAATCGAAAAATTTTCTGAGAGTTTTTATTACTTGAAAACAGGTACCTGCCACAACAAGTGCTTGTTTGTGAAAGGATAATGTCTGATCGAATTTTATTCCCAGACTTCTTACAGTATCTACTGTAGTGGGAGGTGGGGCCGAATTGGACGGCCACCATTGGTCCGGTCTGAAAACGTTGGTCTTGCCAAACAACATTATCTCTGTTTTAGAGCTATTGCATTTCAGGTGATTAAGCTTCATCCAATCCATCACTGCTGTTAGACAGTGGTGAAATTTCTCTTCAGCCGCTGTCGAATTTTTGTCTAGGGTAAGGATCAGTTGAGTGTCATCTGCATATGCGATGCACTCCACATCATAGATGTCCATCAGATAAAGCAGTGGTGCCATGTAAAGGTTAAAGAGGGTTGGACTCAGGGCCGATCCCTGAGGGACTCCTGATGCCAGCCCTCTTTCTTGCGATCTATATCCTCCCAGTGTTACAATCTGTTTCCTGTTTTCCAAAAAAGATGTAATCCAGGCCAGTGCCTTGTTAGTAATTCCACTGCATGCAAGTCTGTCTCTCAGAATATCATGAGAGACAGTATCAAACGCCGCCGACAGATCCAACAGAACCAGTACCGCATCCTTTCCCTGATCCATAGCAAGTTTTAAAGATTCAGTGGTGTGCAGTAGTACTGATTCTGTTGAGTGACCCGATCGAAAGCCAGATTGCTTGGGATGTAAGATGTTGGCTTCCCGAATAAAATTATTGAGTTGGTTGTTAACAAGTTTCTCAGCAATCTTACTCAGGCATGGCAGCAGTGAGATCGGCCTGAGATTGGAAAGGATTGTTGGATCTGAAAGTTTCTTTTTTTTAAGCGGTTTCACAGCAGCAATTTTCCAGCTGTCGGGAATTTTAGCTAGTCTAAAAGTAGCATTAATAATCTGATTAATGATGGGGTTGATAGTATCTACCAGTGCATGCAAAATATTTGGAGGGCAAGGATCAAAAGGTGAGCCAGCTTTACAGGAGAGAATAGCTTGCCTGGATTGTTCTAGGTTGATCTCCTTAAAACATATCAGTTCCTTATTACTTTTTCCTGTGGTCTGACCGTTTTGCATTTGGGGAAGTGTTTTAGTAAAATCTTTTTTATATCCAGAATTTTTTCTCAAAAAAATCGGCGATACAGTCACATAAGTCCTGTGAGGGAGGGATTTCCTGTTCTAGGTTTTTTGGATTAGTAAATGTTTTTACTATATTGAAAATAGTCTTTTGATTATCTGCTATGTTAATTAGATTAGAGTAGTACGTCTTTTTTTCTAGTTTGATGTGTCGGTGATAGGATCTGAGGGCTGATTTAAAGATCACCAGGTCTTCTATTTTATAGTATTTCCGCCATTGCTTCTCTAGTATTCTACATTTTCCCTGCGAGGCTTTTAAACTAGGGGTCAACCAAGGAGCTGATCTTTTGTTTCTACTGTTTTTCTTTAGGGGGCCAAAGTGTTAGCCACTGATAGCATCCATTCATTAAATAGGTTATTATCTATTTCAGGGTCATTCGTAAAAATGTTTTTTTTGCTTCTGCTATATTCTGCAGATTGGGATTAGAGAGCAAATGTTTCCATTTCCGTGTGAGACCTGGTTTCTCAGGGGTTTTTCCTAATTGGACATTGTTAAGATCAAGCTTAAAAGGGATTAGCTTATGATCTGACCAAGTGATCGCCACTGGAGGAGAGGTGATTAAGTTGGCTGCATTTGTACATATTCCATCCAGGCTGTGCCCCGCTAGATGGGTGGCCCCTTCTGTCATCTGTTTTAGCCCTAATGTATTTATAGTATCTAAAAAAGAATTGGTGTTCGGTATGTCTGCTGTTTCCAGATGTAGATTAAAATCACCTAACAAGGTGAAGTTTGAAAATCTGGCCACTAGGGAGCTTATACTTTCGCCCAACGTATCTAGAAACTTGCAGGCAGAGCCCGGAGGCCTGTAAATCAGGGCCCCTGCAAACGTGGTACAGCTATCTAATTGAAAACTAAAACCGAAGTTTTCTGCTTCCTTTAATCCCGTGATATCAAAGATGGAACACTTCAGATGGTCCTTATATAATATAGCTATGCCGCCTCCTTTCTGCCCACTTCTATCCAGTCTGGAGATGGTATAACCAGAAGGAAGTGCTTGCGCTATATCAGGGTTGGAGCATATCGTTAGCCATGTTTCCGTTATAAATAGGCAATCGAAGTTCCAGCCACTCAGCATGTCATAGACATGCAAAGCGTTTCGCTAGAGATCTAGCGTTTATCAGGCCACAACGTAGCTGATTAGATTGTACAGAACAAGGAGGGAAAACAATCTCATTAGGTATGTAGTTGCTAGTATATTTACATGTAAGGCAGGAGAAAGGACCTTTAATGCTTTCTGTAGATGTAGGGGTTGGCAGGTAATAGCTATTGTATTAAGTGCTAAAAGTTCTTCTCTAGTATATGTGCGACGGTCTGGTCCTAGACTTGCAGCGTTTCTAGCCCTAGCCGCGTTCCGGACACGGATGGGCGCAGACGGGCTTGCCTTTGGCGCGCCCGCTGCGCGTATCCGCTGAATTGAATAAACAATAAAGCAATTCTGTTCCTGACAGAACCACTTTACCTCTATAACTACATACCCAGGTTCTGAGGGGCACTGGGTCACCCCATTATACCAGACACCAAGTGTGGCTTAGGCTGACACTTATTTCTGACCTACTGAAGGATCTTTACCGAGCTTCTGAGATGCTAATGCCTATCCTACTTATACTCCCATGTCTTGTCCCTATTTCTTCCATGGAACTCTTTGATTTCTGAACTCTTTAGCTACTTGTACCATTCCTGTACTTTGGACTGTCCTTGGAAGAATTAGATTACTAATGTATAGAAAAGCTCAATTGAGATTTTTTTCTGAGCATCAGATTTTAATGTTATTGTTCTGCATTGCGACTACAGAGTTGCATGTCTGTTTAATTCTGGTCCACCTCAATTTCTTCAGGAGGCTAGGCTTACCGGTTGTAATTCTGTATCTTTACAGCAATACCAATGTGTAATAAACATTCTTAAACTTGGCTACTGATGCCTGGTCCTCATTGTGTAGCCAAATGGATACACTGTGAGTTGATAGGACGTGGAATACTAACTCTCTTTCTCCTCAGTGCAACACAAAAATATCTATAGGAGGACCAAGATAGAAAGTAAGTAAGAGAAGAGATACAAAGTTGTGGGCCTAGAAACACTGGCTCAGCATCCTTACATTGCATTATCTAAAGAGTCACTGTTTCTCTTAATGTTATGTCATGTTACTGTCCATTTAGAAAGCGCACATCAACCAGACGGTCTCTTGGCGCTAGGTAGCGAGTCAACTTCAACCTCCCTTAGTGGTAAGCCTGTTTAAAAAGCAGTGTTTTCAGGAGTTTCCTAAATGTAGCAAGATCCAAGGAGGACCTTAGCTCCAAAGGCAGGCTATTCCGTACACGAGGGGTGATAACGGCAAACCGACGCCCTCCGATCCTTTGTTTTTTCCAAGGCGGAGTTGTCAAGCGGTGCAAGTTGCTAGATCTTAAAGCTCTGGTTGGGCGGTATTTTGTGATCCTAGACTTCACGAAAGCAGGGTAATTCAGGTAGAGGGACTTAAAATCCATGCAGCATGCTTTAAACATGGATCTCTGGAAAACTGGCAGCCAATGAAGGTCCATTGTTGCCTGGGAGATGTGTCAATGTTTGGGCAAGGTGTATAACAGCCAAGCAGCCTGGTTTTGAATTAGCTGGAGCCTGCGCAGGTGGATTTTAGGAAGGCCCAAGTAAATTGATTTAGCGTAATCTAATCTAGACATAACTAGAGCTATGATTACTTGGATCAAAGCCTCCTTAGTAAGGAATTTGTGTATCTTTTTTATGCAACGTAGCTGGCAGAAACAAGCTGAAGTCACGGCTCCTACCTGCTGCTTAAAAGAAAGTTCTGCATCTATTATGACATCCAAGCTTTTTACAGCTTTTTGGGTGTGGGGGGAGAGCCCATCTTGCTAGGCCAGAATGATGGGGATCAATAGTTTACCTTACTTTTTGTGAGAATGATCTCCATATTATCCGGGTTCAACTTCAGATGATTGCTGTTCATCCAATCTCGGATGAACAGCATAGTATCCTGAAACAAGTGGCGAGATGAAGGGCTGTCATTAATCGTAAATAATAGTTGCATGTCGTCTGCATAATTGAAAATGTTGATTTCTTTATTTTTGAGGGCATTACTCAGGGGGAGAATTGAGATGTTAAAATGATGGGGAGACAGCGAAGAGCCCTGAGGAACCCCACAATTCAGTTGCACCTTTGTAGACGAGTAAGGAGGAAAGCTAACTGCTCGAGATCTATCCCTCAAGAAGGAGAGAAGCCAGTTCAATGCTGAGTCTCGGAAGCCTGCTGCCCTAATCCGTTCGGCCAGAATGATATGGTCGACAGTATCAAAGGCCACAGACTGGTCCAATAACACCAAGACTTGGGTGTTGCCATTATCTACCTCTTTACGCATGTCATCAACAACAGACATGATCACTGCTTCTGTAGAGTGTGCTGGTCGAAATCCTGCTTGTGCAGGATCCAAGAAGCCTGACTCTTCAATAAATAGACATATATGACGGCCTATGTGGGCCTCGAGTAGTTTAGCAAAATAGGGTAGAAACGAGATAGGCCAGAAATTTTTCATATCCCTGGGATCAGAACCAACTTTCTTTATGATTGGAGCAATAATCACTTTTTTAAAGGACCTAGGGACCACCCCCAAATTGACAGATTGATTAAGAAATGACAGTATACGGTCAGGCAACCAAGTACATACTGCTTTAAAGACCTTTGGGGGGCAGATGTCAGTTGGTGAACCAGACTTTGCCTTTGTCAATAGGAGTGCTAGGTCCTCTTGCGTTAAGTTCGGGAAACAGGTAAGCGTTTGACTATTCACCACGTCCACGGATAGATTTTTAAGTGGTGGACAGGGAGGAATACTGTTCATAATGGCCTTAATCTTGTTTACAAAAAAGGCATTAAGAGAATCACACAAATCTTAAGTGGGTAAAACCGGCAGAGTAACTCAGTCTGGGTTAGCAAGATCAGAGACTATCTTAAAAATCTCTTTAGATTTATTAGAGGCATTCATGATTCTGTCTGTAAAAAAGCTTACTTTAGTTTGCCACAAAAGATTTTTGTCATTTCTAAGTTGTTGAGTGTACTCTATTTTCAGGTCTGGCACGTATCTCCACCACCATTTCCTTTCTGCTTGCCGGAGGTTCAGTTTGGCAATTTTCAGGTTGTCCGAGAACCATTTATTGGCATCATGGCACCTAGGTGCTCTAGTTCTACGGAGGGGTGCATGATCATTACTGGCCACTGTCAGCCAGCTCGTAATGTCCTACGCATAGGCTTCTATATCTTCCTTCGGATCTGGAGGACAGTTTCTTAAGTCCTCACAGAAGGCTGTGAGGTTAGCCCGAGCCCAATTCCTAGAACAAATAGTCGGACCGATAGGGGACTTATTCCATTTAGGCAGAGACACAACAAAGGACGTCTTCAAGTGACGTCTTTGAAGTACATATTCAAAATTGTATGTGTTCTAGAGCCTGGAAAGAACATTTGTAACTGTGGCATCGCAACCATTATAAAGCAATGTAATAGTCTCTATTACTAACATGCAAAATTGCAAATAACATAATACTATTGCTTGGCAAATAACTGTAACAACATCACTATGCTGAAAATGCAGCATTTCCCAATATTTAAAAAAACATTTCTATCGGGATAACACCCATGGCACATTTTTAAAGTCGTTTTTTATGTTCAAGCAGGTTCTGACTTTCAAAAAGGAGAACAGTAAGGCTTAGCAATCAGGAACAGTTTTAAGTTTAATTAAACAATAACGGCAGGAAATAGCAGTCGCATCTATTAAAGTTGTAGGTTGGAATTCAACTTGCATTAGGTTCATGGTATGCTTTATACTGTACAACGAGTGCAATAAAGAGAATCCTGTCCCCCTTTGGGCAAGATATACTGGCACAGTGGGCCATAAATTGTGTGTTTAGATGCATGATTCCACCTTGATAGAATGGGCCATAAATATCAACTGGAGGTCAAATTCTGAGGTGGTCCAGGTGGTCGGGTCTGTCGTGTGGGTTATTTAGGGTGACGCTTAATATTGGGAATTGTTTGGGCCTTATCTTATGAATGAAACTGACCCACTATTCTGGTATCACGTTTTTGGGCCTAATGCTGGCCCTCTGCTCTGCATTTGTCTGTGTTTATGAGTGTGTGCATCTGAATCGTTTCTTTAGATATTACATCTTCGGGCCATATGTGATTTATTGTTGCAATCTTCCAGGTGTGTTTGAGGCTTGTTCCATAGCTGGGTTATGTTGATTTGATAAATGGTCACTCTGAAACTGTAATGAGTGTTTTATTGTGAATTTGGCAACAGTTGCTCTGCGATTTGCTGGACTCCTAAAAGTGGGACCTTTTTATAAATCGATCTAATGCTAACAGTTAGATTGAGGCGAATGCAAGTCTCCCAATGTGCATTAAAAAGCAGTACTGTTTGCCAGTAATTATTGCAGACATTGTCACTCCAGAAACTTCTTCACACCACATTATGTTATACAACATGTAGCAAGAGTTCTGCCAAAATGTGTTGAAGGAAACCACTGATCCCACGCAAAATTATTGTTAGATTATGTTCCGTGCACAATTTACTGCACATTTACACAAACTCCATCCCCAAAATTTCAGATTGTACCAGAATAGCAAAGGGATTCCTTAAAATGGGAACAGGATTCTTTACAAGTTACCTAAGTTCTAAGAATGACTATTCCTCCACTGCACATCCTATATCAGCAAGAACCAAGACATCCAAGTACAGCAATTAAGTTAAATAAAATACATGATCAATAACAAAGAATGGCTTCTAATGTGGTCACATGTGTATAACAAGTGTGCACTACTCTTAATCAGCACCTTTGTGAGTGCCTTAAACAAAGGTTAGATTGTATCAAGTCAATTTGGTTTATTATGAGCGATTGATTCTTATAGGGATAATATCGAAGAACTCACCTAGAGTTCCAATGAAAACTGGGCCAATCAGCCCAAGTTTAGTCTAAGTTATATTGGATATTGCACTAACTTTAATTTCAAATATTTCCATCAAATAGGAAACAAAATGTGTTTAATTTATTGCCTTGTCTCTCAAATAATGCAGTACGACAACATATTTGGAAAGCAAACTAAACTCAAAAATGTAGCAGATATTTGATATAAGAGAGGCAACAAGTGTGTCAAACTTACCTGCCCAATGTTCATCACACACTGTAAACAGGGTGGTTTTATTGGCTAGCTCTGGGAACATGCTACTGCACTCCATTACTATGGCTTGAGGAATCATTATGACACAGGACACGATCCAGATAATGACAATACTGTTCCTTGCTCGCTTGGCTGTGCTTTTGAACATCAGAGGGTGGCATATTGCATACCATCGATCCAGAGCAATGCAACTGAGAGTCAGCACTGATACGGATACGGAGACAGTCTGCGAAAAAAGAAAAGCATTTGTAAGCCATTTAGTTATCCACTTTAAACACGGTTTTATGTTATTGTTCACAATCGCAAACGTTAACGTAGATACCATTACATGGATGAAATCCCCCATCTCTAGGGAATTCGGGTTCAAATTACTGAATGAAGAGATGTCACCTGCTCAGCTAAATAATACAATAGGTTAGCGAGGATTGTTGATGCTGCCCTGAAATAGAATAGCATTAACTTGCTGAAGATTGCTTTAAACAAAGGCACTTTGAAGACAGTAATTATCATCACCGCTGCCACCTACGTGGCATACCTACACATTATAAAAACATCAGAGCATCTGCATCTTCCTGAACAGAATCATGCATTCTAAAGAGAGCCTTTAGGCTGTCAGTTCTGACACTGAAGTCAAAATACGACTAATCAGAAGACGGGAAGTGCTCCAGCTCTATTTGTCCCGCAATCGAGATTTTAGTGGTGACACTTTATTTGATGTGCCAGTTATATTTAATGTGATGATCTCTAGTTTTAATGCTAAACATGTTAAAATGTGTCGCATACAATATTTTAACAATTAAAAAGTGTACCCATTATATAAAAAATGGCTTTTCATTTTTTTCAAAAGTCACGTGGCAAGAGAATTTAATTCCATTGTCCACTTCCCTTTGCTCTTAGGTATCAATAATTGTACCCACATGGTTCTTCAGCATCCGCAGATCTTCAGTACGGCATTTTCGTAATGGACACCACCAACACTCCATCAACGTGTGAGCTATATGCGATGCCTGGGCCTGCTTCTCCGATGCATTTACTGGGTGCACACACAGTAGCTACATTTTTGACAGTGGTATACCGCACATCATTAGGTTGCAGGAAATTTTGGTAACATGTGGCTACTCTATAGCTATACGTAATTGCCGCATGTGTATTTTGGAAATGGCTCCACAAATATTTTCAATCATAACTTTACCCCACCCCACCCAAATACGCCCATGAAAGTAACATTGACAGCAGGCATTTATGGAATGCCCATAGATTTCTCATGCTACCAACTGCAAAAATAAATATTTCCTGACTTTGTTGCAGGTGATACCACGTATAACCCGTCTCTCCACGTGTAACCTCATTCTGACATTCAACCATCTTGATTCAACAAAGGTATAACCGGACATATAAACGTACGTGAACCATCGTTGAAAGCGCTTTTGCTACCCTCAATATGCACTTCAAATGTCTTGATCATAGAGGTGAGATGCTCCAGTATTCCCCAGAAATAGTGTGTAAGATCATTGTAGCCTCCAGCTTGTTGCACAACATCAGCATATGTATGTCAGAATTTGAGATTGGTTGTAGTTTCTCAGGAGCATGATAACCTGTCTATCCCAGCCGCCTCACCATGACAAGTAACACACCAGAAGACATTGCTACCCCGGGAAAAAGCTGGGTCAGGGGAGAGAGAGAGGGGCGATGGTAAGACAGCTCATCATGTCTCAAAATTTCGCAAACACTTTCTAGACATTTAAGTTTCTATATTGAAAGCATACCACACATCAGAAGCAAATAGATAACAATTAAAAATAACTCCAAATCCCAGACTCAATATGGTGCTTACGGGATCAAGTAGGGGAAGCTGTGCAACTAGCCCCCCAGCTACCACGATACAGCCAGGTAAGAGAGCCAAAAAACAATGGAGGATTGCCAACAGTACAGTTAAGGAATAGAGAGAAGACAGAAAACTGACAGAGTCCTGCCTAAGAGTGAGTTAACTATTGAGGTGACCAATGATAGGGAAAACATAAAAAGGTGCAGAGCTTCCAGGACTTTGCATCTTGTTAGGACTTCTAGAAAACGATGTCCTAATGGGCTGGGAAGGTATTTTTGTTGGCCAGACCCCTGAAGCACCTGAAGTATTAGACTGACTCCTGATTGTTACGGGACTTAAACATAGACATGAACCTCAGTCTATGGGAACATCCTGGTTAGCTCTGAGGCCTACAGATGAGAGGTAAAAGTCTGCAGGTGTCTGATTGACTAGTGAGTGACCACATGGTGCTTGAGCTTCTAGTTTTTTGTTAGATCCCAGTGGTTGGATAATATTCAGTCAATGATGAAAGACAGGCAATGACAGCATCCACACATATCATTCCGAGACACCAATATTGTACATCCATGATGTTACAGCCAAAGTTGCTATTGTAAATGTACTATGCACCTGCACACACATCACTCACTTATTCATCAGTATATTACAATCACACACATCATTCACCCAACCCCGTATGTATGTGTGATTTGTGCATAAATGTATGTCCTTGCATAGCGCAAACCTAGGCAAAATGCAGTAAAGTGCTATACAGGGTCAAATGCAAGAACATAGTCAACTAGTATTTAGAGGGATAGCTGGTTTCTGGAGGCAGAAGTATAATGTTGCTGCAGTGTAATACATTGTTCTTTAAAGGATGGATACAGGGATGCTGATATAGATCCTAGGTGAATGAACTGAAAAGGCTTGTTTACTTGTTTGTTTTTCGTTTTATACTTCTTTGTCTCTGTCTGATGCTGTCCTGGCTGCAAGTGCACAGAAGGCCACCAGAGATGGTGAGCTTGTCAGCCAGGACAGGCAGGGTTGCTGATCGTGGTGGCTTTGCAAATGACGCTGTTACTTTTTTAAGATAGTTCTTGTCAGTAAGGGGGACCAGTGCAGTTCTAATGACATGAGGATTGTGTGATCATATTTCTTCAGGTCATGGATGAGACGTGCTGCAACTTGTAGGATGCCATCAACTGTGAGCCAGTGTGGATTGTAGCAGGCCATGCAGAGGGACGTTTGCATCATCCAGAGGCAAGAGTATGAGAGCTTGAACAGCAGGTCTGATCTTGCGTTCTGTGAGGAATGGTTTACCTTACTTCAGTAGAGAGAGATGGTCCAGGCCATTTTTATTTCCTTGACAATGGGTAGCTTGAAGTTGAGGTTGTCCTGTATGAATCGAAGTGACTGTCCACTGGTTGAACGTTGGGGCTTGAAGTCATCAAGAATCATGTAATTGAGGCGGATTTGCTCGATTTTTAATTACTGTTCTAGGCAAATAACATATTCTGCCTTGGTGGGGTTGGGCTTCTGGTAGGTGATGATCGCCAACATCTGGAAGAGTTCACTGGAGCATTTGAGTCACTAGATGTTTGGATTGGAGGAGACATTGAAGTGCAGTTGTGTTTGGCCAGCATATTGGTGATTTGATTATGGATTGCTTTTTAATCATGCTTTCGAAGAATGGTAGTCGAGTGATGGGCCAGTAGTTCAAAAGAATATCTGTGTCTAATGTAGGTTTCTTTGGGAGTTAGATAACCTAGTCTGACTTGAGAGCTTCTTGAAAGATGCCTTAAATGAGGGATGCATTGACAATGTTGAGAAATTGTCAGGGAACTTCTTTGAAGAGAACTTTGATGAAGGACGAGGGTAAGACATCATCTTCATAGGAGGTGGATTTGAGGGAGTTGAGTATGCTACCATATAGGAGATTCCCTCACATATCTTAGTTTACACATTTCACTAATTTTTTTTCCCAGTCTGTAATTTCACTGCCAAGTTTTGTGTTGTACCACTAGGGTGCCATTCTTCGACTTAGGCATGTTGCCCCATTCCCCTCTCAGTTTTCCTAGTTTCTATACCTTCATGGCTTAGAACTATCTAACAGAGGCAGCTTTCTCCCCCTCTACTAAGGAGATGTATAACTACGTAGCAGAGACAGATTTTTCCACCAACCGTGACAAACAGGAGCTTCTATAGTGGAAGCAGATGTATGGCAATACATAGGCATAATCTTCCTCCATCCTCCTGCTGGATGGATCCTGCAAATCACCCAAAATGGCTATGAAATGTGAGGAGAGGACTATCAGCATTCCTCAGAGGAAACTGCGGACATCAAGGGGTGAATGCTGCAAAACTGATCTCAGATCTGTGGTGGCATGGGGCACTAGCTGAGCAAGGGAGCCTTCCTGGCAATCCGAGCACACATGCCAGGCAAAGCAGTGTAGAGGGTGGTCACATAGGTCAAGCCAGGGAGTGCTTGAATTACTGAGAGGACCTTCGACATGGGGCACTTTTAAAATCACAGGACATGATGCAAGCCCTCACAGCAACATAGCCTCAATCCTTAGATCTGCACACTGTACAAGAGAGTTCTTAGAAGGTTCAATAGACTTCCAGGCTCAACTGGAGTCTCATCAGTAGATGCAAGGCGGTATGTCAATGAATAATGAAATTCTACAGCTTCATCGTGGATATTTGTGTCATGTCTGCAACTTCCTGTACAAATCTTTAGCCTCTGTCACATTTTATTGCTAAATTAACATAGGATGTTTGCTACTGTTTACTTGACTCATTGCAGGCACATATCATAGACAGTATGAATGATACTTCTCAGTCATTCTGACATTGTAATGCTCTCAAATATTTCAGTGTTAATTCAGGCACAATGTACACTTGGACATAGCCATTATCACATGTCCAGCAACCAGTCATGCATGCCGCTCTCATTACTCATCACATATCACTCATCATCTGTTGCACTAAGAACCACGCTTACTTTCATGTGTTTCATCAAAGGCGAAAGTGAGGGTGGCATTTATTGAGGAAATGAAGAAATTGTATATGCAAAAGTGACGTTTATATAGTTCCCTCTTTATCACAGTGACTATTTTAATAAGGATATTGTATTTATGTTCTTCCATCATGACTTTCAAGCAGGAAGCCATGAACAAAGTGGTAACTGTCAGGACAAGGGAAGAAAGAGACCGAAGGCATGGGCTGCTCAGTGTGCACTAGAATTAAGGACCGCCAGTACTGTTGAGGGAGGGGACATGAAGGGAAAGTACGCCCACCCAAAGAGTGACATAGCCAAAAGTCTCCTACGTCAAAATATCAGGAGTTTCCAGACGATGGGGCTCCTTCTTGCCAGGAACTAACATCTACGGTGGTGCCTCAGGAACAGTTCCCTCCATCATGAATTCCTTAAGGCATCCCCCCACCCCCATCTGACACAAGGCTCACACAACACTCAGCCTGCAGCTGCAACCCCTGATAACCTTCCTACTATTAATTTTGCCTGCCAGGAAGCTCAGCGGCCAAAGGGGAGATTTTTGACTAACTTCCTTGAGCCTTTCTTTTGACCCCACCCCTCAGGTTATCAACCTCTTCAAATTCCATGGAGGTCATGAGCCATCTGCTGGCTGGTCACCAGGCAATCACTAGGGTCCTTACAGAGAAGTGGCAGAGCCAGGGCCCACCAAAAGGTGCAGGCTGACCAGCAACAGGAGGTATGCTGTCCCCTGGACATCAACCATTTCAACTTGTGGCCAAACCCACTTCCTCCCCTCCCACTATCTATATTAGCCTGGTTATGTCTTCCCCTTCTGCCCTCCAAACTGCACCAGCGTGTAATACTCTTCAGAAGGTGCCAGGCCCAGCCCCACGCCATGCAATGCCTGTGCTTGAGGAGGAGCTTCTTAATGTCCAGCTATCGGAAGTAGGGGTTGGCCTGGTACTTGTTCCCTCACTCATGGCAGCAGGGGGGATAAACTCTATGGGTTGGGGGAGTACATTTTAAATTCATTTGGACTATTAGGGCATTTTGTTGGATTTTGGATGTGACTTTGGGATTTTCTGGTTTTATTTTCATGTTTCATTTTGACATTACACTTGGTTTGCTTCATTTTCCAAATTGGATGATGTATACAAATAAATCTAAGCATATTTGTTTCTGCTGCCCAGACCCCCCAACCTGACTTTTGAGTACAGTCCCATAGTCAGGCTCTTTTTTGGTTATTTCTCCTCTCCCCAGGACAAGTCAGATCAGACCTTGTCACAGCCTTTCTGGCACCCAGGCCCAATTGTCATTCCTATTTTGAAACAAATGTAGGTACATAATTATTTTGTTAAACTTACTAGGGTGTATTGTGACTCTTAGAACTGTGTAGGCATGGCTGGATATCAATGTGTGTTTGTTGATATAAGGGTAGTTAGCAACCTGATAAAGATTCTCCAACCCTTTTCATGACATTACTCACTCTTATAGACCTTCAGGCCCAGGCACACATGAGGTGACACACAGGTGGAAGGTAGGTGAAATTTAAGCAAATTAGTAAGTCTGGAGGCAGTAACTAGAGGTTGAAGTCATTATGGGGTGGTTGTCCCTGCATATGAGATGTCTCTCCATGCACCAGCTGAACAACTTTGACCCACACTGGGTTGAGGATAAGATTGAGCACTGAAAGCGGGTGGCTTGGTGGTAGGCCCTGCAGATGGTTGTTCATTCTTAGTTGCTTGAGGTGCCTGGTTTGGCTATATAGCTTGAGATGGCCTTGAAATGTGCCAGCAAATGGCAATAAGTGGAACATAGTCATATTTTCCATCTCCTGAGAACCAGGACAAGATGTTGTGGCTTCCTCAGAGAGGGCAACAGACCAGGTTCACCCAGCTCGAAGTTGTTTGCCACATTGAAATCATGTTCAGCAGGATCCTGTGATGAAGGAATTCAGCATTGCCCCTGATGGAGGCTGAGAATAAAAAAAAGTGAATAATGGGCTAATTTGGAGTTTGGCTTCTGCTGGAAGCACCGGAAGCACCCATGCTTCCAGACTCTCCCAGCCAATCATAACACTGCAGGAGCAGCGTTGTGATTGGTCTGAGAATCTTGTTTCGATGCTCAGGCTGTGTCTGGGAGCCTGGGCATGTTCTCCACTGGGCTGTGCCTTGCTGCCTGTGGCCTTCTTTGTACTTCAGAGAACTATCCTGCTACCTAAAGCCTGCCTTGTTCCCTCAGAGGACTGCCCTGCTGCTTGAGACCTGCTTTCCTGCTTGAACTCAAGATTTTCATAGTCGCTCCAAGGGCTATTTGGCTGGCCTTCTGATCAGAGCCTCAGGGACAGAAAAGGCTTCAACCATCTTGAGCCTGCACTTGGATCCAGCCAGAGTAAGTCCTGACCCTCCAAGAAGTGCATCTTCATTCCTGGACACAGTGCACATCACTAGGGACTTTACTAGTAAAGCAAACATACCAATCACGGCCAACCAATTACCATTACACTTTACACAGGGAACACTTGTACTTTGACACTGATCAGCAGTGGCAAAGTACCCAAAGCATCTAAATTGGCAACTCTATGTCAGGAAAACGGTCTAGGGGGAAAGCAAAAAGTTTTTGGAACTTTAGGCAAAAAGGCCAAGTCCTACAATTATCATTCTCAAATAAACCAGTATATGAGGTGATTTAACTAGTGTTATCAATATCCTAAATTCATATTTACCCACATCTACTAACAATTGTTTTTGGAATATATTTAGAATAAATAATGTGAGGCAAATGTTGGTAGTTAATACAAATGTGAGTTATTGAACTACAGTGAGGTAAGAAAAATGCAAAAGGGGGCCCCACCAAATGGCGTGCTGAAATTGGAAGCTGATCGGCCGCTGGAGAAGAATCATTGCGCAATGGGGACGCTAGCCCTCTTTGGTGACAGGTGCAGGCTTGCTAAAATATACTTCTGGCAAATGCTGCTGGCTGGGGGGAAGCTGGGGTGTGATCTGAACCTTTTAAAATGTGAGAATCAGTAGTCTTGCAGTCTATTTGCCACAAAAGGTGCCTCTTGCCCACGTCCTGACAGGTCACTCACTCTTTTTCTTTTTTTTCCATCCCTCCTTTTTTTATCTGCTTACCAGACTGCTTTCTCCTCTAGAGTTGAGCTGCTCCTGGGCAACTACCTTCACTCACACTCGCTGGCATTTGGAGACCACTGATCACCTGCTTTCTGGGCATTCCTCGCCTTTTCTCTTGCCTGTGGCATGCCCCCTGCCTTCCTGTTCAATAGTGCTGTGAACTGATGCATTCATGCATTCTATTTTGAGTGCACTGCCTAGGAGGGAGGCCCTTATTGTGCTGCTCTGGCTGTCTGCGCCCAGCTTTGCAAGATTTACACTGTTTGGGAGGAACGCAGGGCTGGGATAGTGTACGCGTGTTCTTTCAGTGTTAAACTATTCTAAATGCCTTCATTAAAGTGGAAGGAGTATAAATTAAGGGGTCTTTTTTTTTAGCAATTGTTGGCTTTTGTTTCCTGGGTATTGTTTGCAAAGTTTGTAGCGGTTTGTTTGTGATAAAGGTGCAATTCGTACATGGTGGTGGAGCAGCTCGGTAGTACAGTAACAATTTTTTGTGGGGAATCTGCTTCTTTATGCTTGTATCATTTGGGGTTATTATTGTGCCTAGCATCAAAACAAGCTATTGCTGGCTTTATTATGCTATTTCTTTTGCTAAGTTTACTCCAAGATATTATGCCTTCCAAATCTGTGAAGACAACAGCAAAGAAATCCAACAGGAAGCAGGGCAAGAGAGTCTGGATTCTATCTAACAATCTTTATCATAGATGTGCCATCTCTGGATGGGGGAGATAGCGGGGTACAGTTTGCCTTTCAGCAATTATGGTGAAGCATGAGCCTAGAAGGTTGGGTGATCTATGAAAAGCTGCTTTCTCTCCTCTTCTCAAGATGGAATGTCAACAAGGGTCCAATGGAAGGGCAGGTTCTGCCCATGTGCAGGATAGTGCTATTATAGCAAATGCACAAGTAGCATTGCAACCCCTGTGTGGTGATAACATGTCCTCACCAGTCAGGGAAGCTCATTGCAAGTGGTACCTGTGGCATCTATCACTGTCCCTTTGGCTCCTAGTTCGACTGCCTCCAGGGAAGGTATCGCTTTTTCACATATCTTCAGCCAGCAATAATTTTATGCTTCATAATCTTAGAGCTATCTGTTCACCTACAGTACTGGGCCAACTGCCACTTTGGATGCAGGCAAGTCAACCCAATTTGGTTTTGAGTTTGGCTAACATGCTGACCTGGTTGTCCAAAGTGGGGGGTCTATCTCCTACGGTCAGTATTGGTTTACCAGAAGCAGGCTCAAATGAAGGCCTGGGCCTTTCAATATCCCAGCTATGTGGTTTGATATTGGTTCAGTGGATATCCCTGGGGAATGTGGCGATACTGACTGCAACATTGCTCAGTGGTAACCCTCGACCCATGGGGCCTCTGCGGAGGTGGGCTAGGTCAGCAGGTGTACTCACCAGTGAATCAGTCTGTAGAGCACATCACAGATATGGCCCTGCCTACATAGGTTCTAACAGTGCAACAGGAAATCAGAGACAAAGGTGGTACCAAAAAAAGTGAAACCACACCCTTGTTAGCGCTAGGTCTTGGGCTTGTTAGGTCCCCAAGAGATCAGTTTGGTATGTATTTATCAGAGAAGACCTGCGATAAGATTTGCAAAAGGTGAACTTTTGGAAATGTTTGATTGGATAACAGAAACACCCATGGCTGAGGAAACTGATCAAAAAAACAAAATAAGGAATGTCCTCATAAACAGTGTAGACCCAAGGTTGAGAAGTTGCTTACAAACTGAGTAAAGTGCTTTATCTTTTATCCGGTGGTACCCAAACGTAAGTCCTCAATTATCTTGTTATCACAACAACATATTCTATGCGCAGGAAAAATTTGTCAGGAATTGCTGGAAAGATCATTTTTAGCGATTTTTGAAGGCAGAAAGTTATCTATTCCAATTTATGCTGTGGTCACACAGATATAAACACCTTGTGGCATGTTGGGCACACAATAAAACAGCACACACCAACCTTATTGGAACATATAAGTTCAAGCATGACAGTGACTTCTGTGGTATTCCAGCACACCCTAAATTCAGGTGTTTTCAAATAAGGCAAATTATAAGGGCGACAAGAGGCAATGATTATGACTAATTACTTGTCAAGATCCCCCCTTCCCAGTTGATTTGCAGACAGTTATTCCCTGACTAAACCATTTATCCTGACTCCCAGGTGATGCAACACCTTTACTGGGGTTTGGTTTTGATTTTAAGATTTCCATGCATGAAGTGCTAGGGAGAATTAAATGTAGGAATCAGCAGTCCTTGCGGGCAGAAAAGGATGTTGCAAAGAGAAAGATGGAGAAGTGGAGCCGGGAGATTGTGGCTTTCCATTTTAGTTATGTTCCTCTAGCTTTTGTCTACTCACCATTAGGGGTGGTAACAAGAAAGACAAAGGTGTAATTCATAAACTTTCTGCCCCTAGGGAGTAATATGTTAATGATGTTATTGATCCTGCCTTATGCTCAGTGAAATACATGTCTACCACTATACATGGGCTACCACTATGCTTAGGTGTGTGGCCTTGGGGAATTCTTCTTACGAAGGCTGATATTGCGTCAGTTTTCAAACTTCTTTCAGTGCATCCTCATGATGTCCATTTGTTTGATTTCAAGTTGAACGATCCCTTATTAGTTGACAAATGTATGCCTATGGCAAGCACATAGTCTTGTGCTTGCTTCAACAAGCTCAACACTTTCTTGGACTGGGTTTTCAGGATCCATTTGAATTTTGCATTACTTTGATGATTTGTTGTTGCTTTGACCCCAGATTTTCGGCATTGCGAGCAGTCACATGCTACATTCATGGGTCTGCTGGGTAGATTGGTGGTTACCTTCGCTAAGGAAATGTCTAGGGGCCCAGTGAAAACTCTGATATTCTTAGGGATTGAGATTGATATGGTCATGAGGTTTTATAGGTTACCTGGTAAGATGATGGCTACATTTAAGGACTTCATTTGGACTTGGCTTGGGGCTCAGAAGGAGATGTCACATCAGCTGCAGTTTTAATGGGCCAACTCAGTTTTGCTTTACGCATTATATCCATGGGCTGCCCATTTTCCAGGTCCATTGTACAGTCCAGATCTGCGTTGCAGTTGAAACATCATAGGACTAGGCTGTTAGTAAAGGTCAAATGTCATTACAAAAAGAAATTGGGTTTCTGGTTAGCAGACATATGCACCTTGTCCAAGCAGGAACCACAATCCTTGTCAGGGTAACCCAGAAACACACCCTAAACTTACCTGTTCTTACTCCCTGGTAGCTTGGTACAGAGCAGTCAGGCTTAACTTAAGAGTCATTTTGTAATGTATTTGTACAACACTTCAAACAGTAAAACAGGGAAAACACCACAAAAAAGATACCACACCTGGTTACAAAAATAGAGCTTAACTTAATGAACACAACAGGATCACAACGGCAAAAATCCAACAAGTATAATCAGGGTTATGAGTTTAAAAAAAAAAAGTGAAATGTAGCTCTTAAAAGCTTAACGTGTCAACCGACACTATCTTGTCATGCTAGACCGGGTCAAATCCAAAAGGTCGGGCCAAGCGCGATGGAGCACGGGCCGGATTCAGGAGTCAGCCTTTGTCCGCTGCAAAGTACCTTGTTTGCATTGACTTCGAAGATGGGATGCAAGGAGCAAAGGGTGATGCGTTGTCAATGATCCTTAGGATAAAGGCAATGCGATGTTGTCGAGCCGCACAAAGTCAAAGATGCATCAGGAATGGAGACAATGTGTCACACAATCAGTGCTGCAATTCACTCTATCCTCACAGCAGCGGCGATGCATTGTCGTCGAAGCTCTCAGCAGTGCCGATGCATATTCGTCAAAGGAGATGTGCCTGTTCAGAAACGTGCAATGGTTTCAATGCTTGGAGTTCTGCCAGCGCAGCACTTTATACCAAATTCCAAGGGCCCAGGACTGGATTGGCATAGCTTCCAAGGGCAGGATTCACAGATGGCGGAGTCCAGTTGCTGTCGCAGGAGGGTTGGAAGTCTTTTATGTCCTTGAGATTTCAATCAGGAGGCAAGCCAGTAGGCCCTTGGAGTCACTTTGGTTCTGGGTTGGAAGGATGCAGGTCTAGTCCTTCTCACTCCAAGGTAAGAGGGCAGCAGGCGGCAAGTCAACACATCAGAGCAGGAGTCCAGCAGAGTAGCAGTCCAGCAGAGTGGCAGTCCTTTCAGCAGCACAGCAGTCCTTCTTGCTGGCAGAGTATCCACGGGTCTAGAAGTGTACTCAATTGATGGTGTCTTAGGTCGAGTACTTATACTCAGTTGTGCCTTTGAAGAGGGGGTAACTTCAAGGAGAGGTCTTGGAAGTGCACAGAGTCCCTGCCCTTCCTGCCCTAGCTCCAGGCTCACTACAAGGGGAGTATGCAGCCCTTTGTGTGGGAACAGAACACTGTCTATTCAGGTGTAAGTGTCAGCTCCTTCCTCCCATCCTGCCCAAGATGGCCCATCAGGATATGGATGGTCCTACAGTCACACCTAAGCTGCCTTTGTAGGTGACTTTCTAGAGCTGTTGTGTGTTTCCGCATGGCCCATTGTAGTTTTTCCTATGTTATCCTAACTGTGCACGTTGTAGGCCTCACTTTCTTTTGCACACGTTACTATATAAACACGCCGACTTTTGTGCCACATTGTACTTTCACACGGAACCTGTATATGATTTTGCGTTCAGTTCTTTTCCCGGGATTTGGTCTGAACATATTAGACAAGGTCAAACAACATTGTCCCGTGTTATTCTTTCTGGCCAGGCACAAGCACCTAGACATAATACAAAAATGCAGCTGCCGTTTATGTGCACACATATCTAGTCATGAAGATGAGCACAGGAGCCAAAAACAGACACATGGAACATTCTGAGACAAGATCACTGTGTCTGCTGAGATGTAGAGTGTGAATCTGTGTATGCTAATGTATGGGTTCCGATACTAATCCCAGAGATCATATATATTTATCTATATGTATCTCTAGGCTGCACATTCCCTTTGTTGCCATTGATCCTTGATTTTAAGACGCTTACTTGAGTCTTATATATCTGGAAGACATTGGTGTCTGGAATCAACAACTGAAGCAGATGTACAGTATTGTAATATACTCGAATTATACTAGGAGTTCAGCGAAAGGCCTGCTTAAAACACTCAGGCAACATGTTCTCATTTTGGACTTCTGCTTCAGTAACAGTAAATCTGAAATAAAGCCATTGAAAGATTTCTCTCGCAAGTCAGATGTTAAAAACGTGGCCTCGAGTTTGCCAATAATTTGATTAATTATAGACTGATATACTGATTTTCTCTTTAAATGACTATGAACTACAGCATGATTGTAGTTTTTCACCCAAACATTCAGCTCACATCTGCCCCTACACATTCCTCACATGCTGGACCAGGGTTGGCATCATTTGTCAACGCCGACGGTATGTTATCCATCTCCTTACAAACCCTTTCATTGAAAAATATGAATGAATATTGTTGAAATGTCATGACAGTGTCAGCTCCTTCCTCCCATCCTGCCCAAGATGGCCCATCAGGATATGGATGGCCCTACAGTCACACCTAAGCTGCCTTTGTAGGTGACTTTCTAGAGCTGTTGTGTGTTTCCTGCATGGCCCATTGTAGTTTTTCCTATGTTAGACTAACTGTGCACGTTGTAGGCCTCACTTTCTTTTTCACACATTACTATATAAACATGCCGACTTTTGTGCCACATTGTACTTTCACATGGAACCTGTATATGATTTCGCGTTCAGTTCTTTTCCCGTGATTTGATCTGAACATCATAGACAATGTCAAACAACATAGTCCTGTGTTATTCTTTCTGGCTAGGCACTAGCACCTAGACATAATACAAAAATGCAGCTGTTTTTTATGTGCACATGTATCTAGTCATGAAGATGAGCACAGGAGCCAAAAACAGACACATGGAACAAGAGTTCTGAGACAAGATCACTGTGTCTGCTGAGATGTAGAGCATGCATCTGTGTACGCTAAGGTATGGAGTCCGATCCTAAGTCCAGAGATCATATATATCAATCTATATATATCTATACAAATCTATAGGCTGCACATTTCCTCTGTTGCCATTGATCCTTGATTTGAAGACGCTTATTTGTGTCTTATATATCATATAACATTCGCGTCACATCTGCCCCTACAAATTCCTCACATGCTTTTGGCATCATTTGTCAACGCCGACGGTATGTTAACCACCTCCTTACAAACCCTTTCATTGAAAAGAATGAATTAATATTGTTGAAATGTCATGACGGCTTTAAAGGGCACACAACTGGAAGTAAAAATATTAGACTTTCTAAGCAAGAAAGAGGGAATCATTCATTTTTATAGCGGTCAGCTATTATTAATAGCAATGGTACGCTATGGTTACATAACATTGTTTCTAGTGCTTCTCCTTGATTTATGCATGAGAAACTGTGTTGTCAGTAGAACTAACTTGTGTTTGGAAGATTTTTATAGTCAGAAATTCGTGTCTTTCCCTCTAGTACGTAGATCATGTATCACACAACTCTAACTTTTCTTTTAAACTTGGTAGAGAGCAGGAATATATTTGGTTGTGGAATTACTTGCTAATGAAAAGTTGATTTTTTTCTTTGATCTCTTGCTTTTAGTTTCCTTTAGCTGTTCAACTGCATCTTCAGATTCCAGCAAACATCTTGTATCCAGTATGTATCAGGTAGCCGCAAAGAAAGGCTACCCTACCTCATGTAATAATGATCGGACTCGGTGCAATGGTCGATGCTCACTTCTTAGCTCTGAAACCCCATTGAACCGAAATTGCCAAAGTCAATCAGTCTTGATTAGCAAATGTTGTTTGGTTGACGCTTTTGTCTTTGTAAATAATGTCATAATTGAATTGGCATTGGTAAAGCCAGTAGTGGCAGCCTGCCATTTTTGAAAGTTCATTTGGTATACGTTCCACATACCAACACGTTCAGTCCTATCAATGTGCATCACACTACGTGGTGGGCATCTTGAGAGTATTTTCTCAAGATAGCTGTTAAGTTCTGTTATGTACATGCTACATCATGCTTGTGGCAGCCATCTTCAATTTATTCCAAATACACTTCAAGCCAGCCAGTCTTCACTATCAGCTTTACTAATGCCAGTATAATTTTAAAGGCATCTTGCATTGGCAAAGCGAACAGTTTCAGCCACTGGGGAGAACGAGATAGGTGGTGGTGGAGAAACCGAAAGCTGTGGGTGGGGAAACAAAGCTTTGAGAAATGGAGAGAGAGGTAGAGGAGGAGAGAGAGGTAGAGGAGGGGAGAGAGGGAGCATGACACTGAGCCACACAATTGCTAAATGTTGCCCACTTAGAGAGAGGATAGAGGGAGGGTGGTTGGAGGGACAGAGGGAGGAAGAGCTTGGCAGAGAGAGTGAGTTTGCGTGCCTTTAAACACAGAGTATACAAATTCGAGGAGCTGGGCATAAACACTATGGAGTGCTAAATGAAAACTAAATGCAAAAATAAAGTAAAAAATAATTCCATGATATCAAGCGTGAAAGGATAAAACTCAGCCAATCAAACGAAAGGGTACAAAATTAATGCTCCAGGGGTGAGACAAGCAGATGAAAGTCATCCAATCAAGAGTAAGAGGATAGATGTAGACAAGAATGCCCTTGAATAATGAGCATGGGCGTGAGAAGTTAGGTTATTTGTTGAGTGGGATGACCACCCCACTCAAATAATAAGCACAATTCTTGTCAGAGTGAACCACAAACATTACTGAATGTACATGTGCTTAACCCTCTGGTAGCTTGCCACAAAAGCAGCCAAGCTTATTTTAGCAGCAATCTGTAAAGCATTTATGCAGCACTCAAATACTAAAAAATTTAAAATGTATAAAAATAGTCATTTTTAATAACTAAAATGACACTAAAACGACAAACATCCAAGTAGAACCAGATAAAAATAGCACCAAGATCCACACAGTGCCACTTATGATTATCTAGTCACACTGGACCAGGTCAAAGTCACAAGTTCAGGTTGACTGCAATGGAGCCTGGGTTAGATACAGGGGCCAGGTTGATCCTGGTAAAGAGTTTGCCTTCCCAAAATTCAAGTCAGAGGAGACTCAGCTGGAGCTTCACATTGGCAGGGGCTGCAAGGAGGTCAATGTCTGCGTGAGTAGTGGTTGCAGTCAGAACTAAGTGTAGGTAGGTAACGTGATGTTAATTGCTGACTCAAAGAGTGCGCTCACTGTGGCGAATAGCCTCAAACTTCTGGATTTTCACCTGCTGAGCAGATTTTTGAAGATTTGAAGTAGAAGGAATACACACTGATGCCAACCAAGGGCCCAGGACCTGGAGGGCACCTCTTCAAAATCAGGACTCCTTTCATCTGAGACAAACAGCAGGGCTCATGCAGGTCCAGGTGGGGGCTGGTCATTTGAAAAGTTGCAGGGAGGCTTCTGGAAGCTTGTTGTGTCACTGTAGCTCAAACAGGAGGTCAGCCAACTAAAACGTGGTGTCAATTCTTCGGATCCTGGGTTCAAAGCAAGCAGGTCCAGTCTTTCCTCTTCAGACAGCAATTAAGTCCTTTTTCTGAATCTTCCACAGGCCCAGGAGTGTTCTCATGAGAGATTCTCAAGATGCCACATATATAACTAAAGCTAGCCTTCCCCTTTCCCAGTGTTTGCCTCCAAACTGTCTAAGGAGAAAAAAGCAAGGGCAGGCATATGCCAGTTTTTATGTGCGTGCTTCAGGCATGGTCCTTAAAGTGTACTCAGGACAGGGCACAACTCGTCACAGTCATGCTGTCAAGAAGACATACTCTCTCTACAACCAGGCCTCTTTTTTCCCCATGTCTCAAAGTAATACACAGCACACCGCGGGAGATCCATTACAGTCATGTAACGCTGAATACTGGCAGAAAGGTACATTTGGTTTAGGCAGGAAAATGCCAACTTTCTAAAAGTGATACAAAAGGGGATGATGGACGGAACGTTTGAGCCAATCAAACACTCACCCCCAGTCAACTGATCTGGGTTTAATCCATCATCATTCTTTAGCTCACTCCACCACCCCAGTTCAGACATGGCCATATGCAAATCAGTCTGACCCTGTGCCTCATGGGAACAGTCCAGCCCGAACTGCCAAGCCATGTGTTCCCTGGACCGGAAACAAGCATCCTAGGACCGGTTTCTGACATTTCAGCCGTCATCAGCCAGGCTTGCTTGAATCCAGTGGCAAAGTGAGCAAGGGACCCACATCTGGGCATACCCCCGCCAACTTAGGGCGAACAAAGCGATACAAAAGGGGATGATGGACGGAACGTTTGAGCCAATCAAACACTCACCCCCAGTTGTCCATCATCCCCTTTTGTATCGCTTTGGTCGCCCTAAGTTGGTGGGGGTATGCCCAGACGTGGGTCCCTTGCTCACTTTGCCACTGGATTCAAGCAAGCCTGGCTGATGACGGCTGAAATGCCAGAAACCGGTCCTAGGATGCTTGTTTCCGGTCCAGGGAAGACATGGCTTGGCAGTTCGGGCTGGACTGTTCCCATGAGGCACAGGGTCAGACTGATTTGCATATGGCCATGTCTGAACTGGGGTGGTGGAGTGAGCTAAAGAATGATGATGGATTAAACCCAGATCAGTTGACTGGGGGTGAGTGTTTGATTGGCTCCTTCCTCTGAAGATTTTCAGCAACAAACTTTTCCTTAGCCTTCAGACAGGACAACAATTATATAATCTGTTAATGAACAAAAACTCTTTCTTGGTGGCTTGAGCTTTAAGGAAGATGTGCAAAATCTGGAGTAGATATTTGCTAAATACAGGCAGACCTTGATAATTGTGATGGTCAAGGTCAATGAGACTCAGAAGGCCCATGGCATTGGGTCTCTCTTTGTTTAAAAGCAAGCCGAAACCAAGGATGTGTGGCAAACCATGAATGGCAAGACTCTGAATGGATGACAAACCAAGGTCACCCATGAATGAAACTCAGAGAAAGATGGATGTGGGGGATACAGATAGGGCTCGTCTTGTGACCAAGTATTCTATGGAAGAAGAAAATGCGGCAGTGGGCAGCCAAGGCATTAGTTGATTTGATTGTGGTAGCTACACAAGTACTGGAAAGAAAACTTTATAGCTTCAGTAGGGGTGAGGGAAGAAATGACTGCTCTACAGATACAGATTTGGTAGCTAACCTTGCAACAATACATTCTTTCCCCGATGCAAGATCATCCTTTTGATGGTTATGATCATAAAGATGTTTGCAGTATTGCTGATTTCATCTTATAGTATACTGTAGAAAAGAAGATGGTCCAGACGATAAGTAGATAGTGTTAAACTTTATTCGTAAAGTAATACGATACAAGCGGCACCAGGGACACTGCCTCCATAACCGTCCCTTAACTGTCCCTTGTTGGAATCCTCCTACCTCACACACATTCTGGCATCCACAAACTCTACACACCTCACGCGACCATCCCGAGGATTCCGACACGATGCCACACACCTTCCCCCTATAAGCTAACCCCACAATAATTCAACATCATAACTAATTACAAATCCCAGGAGGAAAAAAGAACAACAACCATCCCAGCATATAATCGGCAAAATAAGCCGGGGCTTTCCTCAACCTCCCACCTCGGCGGAGAACACCATCTTCACCGGCACACTCTGGCCTATTGACATCCTCATCCACAACATCACTACTACACAACTCCACACCATGATCTTTTCCCAAAATGTACCCACAGCACGTACCCACTGCACTCGTCCTCATTAGCACCTTCCCTCCCAGACGTACCCAGACCATTCTGCACATTACACAAACTTATCCACCGCAAATTATATCTCCTTCAGTCTTCCAACTCCTCGGCACTACCCAACACCTTCCGCACTCTCAAAGACCCTGACCAACTAGCATCTCCTTTCATCACACCTCTAGGATTCCTCACACACACCATTTGACCCACGCTGATGACAGGGCAGCGCTAATTACCACCATGTGCACATACACTGCGCTCCTGAAACTACTTAACCCTAGACTTCATAACCTCATCACATTCAAGTACACGCATCCTTGCATTCCTCCTCCTCAACCACCACGGAACTAACAATGTGGAAGGCTTCCTATCCCTCAATACTTTGAAAGGAGTTCTGCCAGTCACAGAATGGAGTGTAACCCGAAACGCTAACAATCTCTCTTGCAAAGCCTTCCTCCAAGGCAACCCCGCACCAAAAGCCAACTGGATTGCCTCCTTAACCACTGTGTTAAAGCGCTCCACCTGACCATTCCCCTCTGGGTGATATAATGATGTCCTCACATGCTTGATGCCCATACCCTTCAAGAATTCACTCATTTTGTCAGATGTCAATTGGGCTCCATTATCCGAGACCATGACCTCCGGAATACCTTCCCGCGAAAACACATCCTCCAAAAATTCAGTTACCACCTCCGTGGTCACACTGCTCACCATCCTTACCTCTGGCCACTTCAAGTAATAATCAATTAAAACAATTGCATAATTGTCTTTAGCAGACACTGCAGAAAACGGGCCCATGAACTCAATAGCCACTTTTACCACGGTCCCTCTGGCAACTCCACCATGGTCAAAGGAATGCTCAGGGGTTTAGCCACCTTATCACTGGCACTGCACACCTTAGAACTCCTAACCCAATGATCCACCATATTATCAACTCCAGGCCACCAAAAACTCTACTTTATCCTTAGTACTTGACATACCACCATGACCATTGTGACTTATCTCAATAATTCAGTTTTGCACACCCACTGGACGCACAATCCTGTCACCTCTTAAAACAATACCATTCGACACACACAACTCTTAATCTTCCAAAAGGTGGAGCACCCTCCACGCAAAGATGATTCCCTTGGCCAACCGCCCACAATGTACTTCTCCACAGTTCCCAGCACCACGCCCTTATCCATTTCATGTAACCGCACATTTTCAGACAACTCAACACCATCTACCTTCTCCCCAAATTCAACAGACATGATATCTTTAAAGGTAAAAGCAACCTCACACTCGCTTACCCCCTTCACCACATCAGTCACATTATTACTTGGCAATCGTGAGAGCCCATCCGCAACCAAATTGTCCTTTCCAGGGATGTACTCAATATCATAGTAGAACATTTGTAGCTTAGACGCTAGTCTCGCTAATCTTGGTGTCAAATTTCTCCCCCCTTCAGGTCTCAAAATGTTCACCAAAGGCTTGTGGTCAGTACAGATCTTAAATTTCTTACCCCAAACATACATCCAGAAATGCTCGGCTGCTCACATTGCCTCAAGTAACTCTTTCTCAATTACGGAATAATCGCGTTCAGAGGGTGTCAATGTCAGAGAAGCATACGCTACCACCCACTTCTCATCATTCATGCATTGAGAAAACACTGCACCATTGCCATACCCACTAGCATCCACAGACAACATGCACTCAGCCTGAGACATAAATGATTTCAAACAAGGAGCTACAGAAATCTCCCTTTTCACTGCCTCAAACATAACTTTTGTTGTTCTGACCACAAGAACGACACTTTTTAGTAACGCCCTCAATGGTTCCACCTTGGATGCATAGTTCTCCACAAAGCATGAATAAAATTCCATGAAGCCCAAAAAAGACATCAACGGATTCTTGTTCTTTGGCTCTGGAGCAGAAAGAATCTCCTCCACATGGCAGACTTTAGGATGAATCCCTTCCTTGGATATCACATGGCCTAGATATTCAACTTCTTGTTCTCCAAATACACATTTCTCGCTCTTAACAGTCAACCCATGCTTCCTAAGGGCCACCAATACTGCATGTGAATACTTGTCATGAGAATCCTTGTCCTTGCCAAAGATTAAAATGTCATCTTGGGACACCTTTGCCACACACATCCCATGTAGAATTCTCGTCATCTCCCTCCGAAAAACTGCTGAAGCACTCGCCAATCCAAAAGGCATTCGACAGTATCTGAACATACCTTCAGGAGTGTTAAAAGCTGTGCAATGTTTTGAGTCATCATCCAATTCAATTTGGTGAAATGCGCTTGCTAAATCGATTTTAGAGAACCAAGCTGCACCACCAATAGAAGAAGTCAACTCCTGTAAATTGGGAAGGGGAAAAGTGTCCACAAAAATTGCTTCTTTCATAAAAGTAAATCGCCACTGGCTTTAAGAGAAATTACTACTGGAGAAACCCAATCTGAACTCTCCACGAGTTCAATTATCCTCTCCTTACACAAATTCTGAAGAATGTTCCCCAATTTATCTCGATAATTAACCGGAACATTCCTAAGTCTTTGTCTTACTGAGCAAACACTGTCCCGCAAGGTAATCTTGTGTTGGAAATCCGCCATCCTGCCCACCTTGTCAGAAAAAACAATCAGCATACATTTTCTTAAGCTCAGCATACTCCATTTTAGGATCCACCATTCTTCCTTTCTCACAATCCTGTCGCACTACATACACAGGAGACTCCAAACTAGCATCAGTTTTCAAACCCAACTCAATGATGTGCGGCCAACCCAAAATAGTGGCTACATAAACTTTACCTTGGCATTTCTTGTTACCATAACTCACCTCCGCCCACACGAACTATTCCAGGGGAATTGTATGACCAGAATAACTACCAGGATTGACATCTGGCTCCCCAGTTCCAGGGACACGGAGACGATCAGGTAGATGTAGACGGACGGTCTGCACCCACTAATTGGGGCACGTTTGAACAAGGCATCTCCGCATCACCTGATGAGGCACCAAACCAAATAGCGTTAGGTTGGACCTCGATCCACACATTAAATAGGTAGCACTGTAAGACCTTGTGGGGGAGTTTATCATTATATGTTTTGCTGTCCTGGCGAAGCGTAACGGATCCTTAGGAC
This sequence comes from Calotriton arnoldi, assembly GCA_963921515.1. Lineage (NCBI taxonomy): Eukaryota > Metazoa > Chordata > Amphibia > Caudata > Salamandridae > Calotriton > Calotriton arnoldi. Next base: position 159,243 of record CAWUFW010012263.1, read on the forward strand.
CACCGGAAAGGCGCGAAACATATTGACAAATTACTAAGCACGAGACCAAAGTTAGGTCTCTTGCTCTCGACTAGAGGGACCTTTCCCCTCCTAGTCTTCACATACTGACTACCCCGGTTTCTTCAAATAACCTTGAGGGTAGCACCTGCCTGTTGTAGCCCCTTTTAACCCTGACGGGCGGCCCATTTATTAAAGGATAGCCCTCAACCTCCCTGATCAGTTTTAATCCCCAACCACATTCACTCCTCCATTCACATCTCACTTGCGCTCATCAAACGGCTTTTCTCTTAAAAAGATCTCCGCCAAACAGACCCTTTGGGGGACATATAGGGCATTGCAGCGCCGGCCCGATGAGGCACCAAGCCCTATGATGAAGCATGACATCCCCTTGGGGGTGTGTTAGGGCAACATGAGACAATCACACTGACTGTCTCTACTGTCTTGGTCTGACTATACCTGTGTAGAAATCGTCTTTCTCCCTTCTTAGGAACAGCAGCCCTATTAGTTGAGTTTTTCAATAACGGTCTACCTGGACATAATTCCTCAAATACATTTTTACCCATGATGGTGTACCATGCACAAGAGTCCACCATGGTATCCACCTCAACACCATCAATGCGCACAGTACACGTGGGCAGTCTTTTAACCTTGTCCACTTCATCCACCAGTTTGTCTTGCCCACTCAACACCACTCCAGTTAAACTCAAATCATCTTCTAAAACATCTTTTTGAATACAATTGGCCTTCTTCTCTGAATTCTTACATACCCTACTATAATGTCCTTTCCTTTTGCATGTACTGCACACTTTATTTAATGCCGGGCCCCATTTAGAATTGGCTAAATGGTTACTTGAACCACATCTGAAACACGATAACCCTCGTACCTCGCCAATTCTACCTCCTGTAGTACTCTCCCCAACCTTAACCTCGCCACTTTTGCTTTTCACCCTAGAATATTTAGCCACTGCACTCACCTGGTTATTCACACTACTTTCATTCCTCACTTTACGAATGCACTCATCCAACACTTCAACACTCGTAGCAACATCAACAGCAGCTTTCAGGGAAATTTCCCCACAGGACCATAACATCTCTTGCATTTTCTTCTATTTAGTCTTTATCAAAATTTGATCACGGAGGACCTGATCATAAGTCACGTGATCAAATTCACACATTACTGCCAGACCTCTTAAGGCAGATACAAAATGATCAATGCTTTCATCCTCTTTTTATTCTCTAGAGTAACATTTAAACCTCTCCATAACCACATTTTTCTTCCTACCAAACCTCTCTTGCATTTGCTTGATAGCGTATTGATAAACTCCAACCTCCCCAGCATTATCAATTGTAGGCCAATTTTTAAACTCTCTTAACCCTACAACCCCTAACCTACGCTTGAGAAGCAAAACTTTTCTTTGTTCTGAACACTCATCCTCTTCTAGGAAATCCACATACGCTTCAAAAAGATCAATCCAAAGGTCCCAAGCAATAGGAGGTTCACCAAGTTCAGCTAAAAAAAATGGTGGCGGTTGGATACTCGCCATTGACTTAAATAATAACCCCAAAAAGGAATGATCACGATTACCAAAGTCAAGAATTGCCAGGAAAAGTACCGCTTAAGGTGTGCCCATCACCGAAGTTACAGCACCGTGGCCAACTCCAAATAATGTTCAATCTCAGAAGGTGTGCTCATCACCGTGAAGATGCAAGCACAGACAACATTCAATTTGGAAGGTGTGCCTATCACCGTGAAAGCACAAGTACAATTGTCGGCTAGAACAGTGATAACTCGGGAAATACACCTCACAGTACCAGCCACCCGGCACTAGGGCTAGAACTGACAGCTGAAGAACTGCTCACCAGGTGTGCCTGTCACCGACCATGACAGCCACGAGAAACATGCCAACATCCACAGCTGAAGAACTGCTCACCAGGTGTGCCTGTCACCGAGCATGACAGCCACGGGAAGCATGCTGATATCCACTGTGTATTTGTGTGGCCTCTGCACTTCAAACTGGCCCAAAATGGCCGACACGTACGATGCAACGCCCAAAACGGCAGACACGTTATGTGCGGCGTGTAACGACGTCATTCTCCTCCCAAAATGGCCCTCGTAATGGCCACAGAACACCGTACCTCCTGCGCATGACGCGGACCAGATGCAAGATGCTAAGATGGCCGCCGGCCGGCATGACTGACATCACTGGTCCAACCAGCTGCGCCACGCAATACGCCCTCCACCGGATCGCGGTTCACCACAGCAAGTCCATCTTCAAGACAGCACCCGGACAGAAGGAGACGACCAATGTTCCAGTAACGCCACTTCAGGCATTCGTCACCAACTTCACCGGACCGACAAACAAGTGGACCGGTTCATGAAGAAGGCAACACTCCAGGGACACATTTCACTCGAATATCTTCCTGGAGTCACTGGTGCCGCTGAATCCCATCCTCGTCGCCATTGTGGAAAAGAAGAGGGTCCATATGATAAGTAGATAGTGTTAAACTTTATTTGTAAAGTAACACGATACAAGCGGCACCAGGGACAATGCCTCCATAACAGTCCCTCAACCATCCCTTGTCAGAATCCTCCTACCTCATACCCATTCTGACATCCACACACACTACACACCTCACGTGACCATCCCGAGGATTCCGACACGATGCCACATATACCTATATGAGAAAGTGCATTATGAGCTGAGTGGATGGTAGTTCACCACCTGTAATAATGTCACTAATCTTGTTAGGTCTAGTAAATGTTTCAGTAACTTAAACCTGAGGTCAACCCCTTGTGGCTATGGCACAAAGCAGATAGCCTTAAGAAAATGTGTAAAGCATTTACAAGTACCAACATTTTTAAAAAGTCTATAACATAATACAATAAAATTCCTACTGCAATTTGTAAAAAATAGGGAATAGTTTAAGGCACAGGTTTACAACAAAATGGCAAAAGATCTAATGAGGGGAACTGGAGATATGACTTTTCAAAGTTTTCAAACTAAATCACTAAAAAAGCACAAAGTGCCAACCAAAGGCAGCTAGTTATGCTAGACCTTGACAAGGGAATAGTTTGAGGCTGACTATGATGGAGTGAGGTCGGATACGAGGACCAGCTTGGTCCCAGTCAAAGAGTTTCGTTCAGACTTTTCAGAGAAGGTAGAGTCAAGGGACCAGGCTGGATATGAAGATGAGGTCTTTGATGGTGGGTTGCCACTGTTTAGAGGCCCAGTGAAGTAGTCAATTAAAGTAGGAAAATGTTCAAGCAGAAAAAGTCCAGATTTCATGTCCAAAAGTCATTGTTCAGCTGCTACTTGGCGTTGGCCCTTTTGAAGCTTTCTACCTTCAGACTTAGATGCTTTTCTGGAAATCAGATTATTCCGGTGGAACAAGGCTGCGGGATGCAGCTGAAAAGAGTTCAACATTGTCGGATCCCATCAGCATCTAGGCTGCTGAATCAGGGAGCTGCAGTGAAGTCATGCCCAGCGGCAAAACTCCCTCTGCTGATTGGGATGGCAGGTTGGTCTCAGTATTCTGCCAGTTCTCCAGGTAAAAAGTCTTGAAAATGTTTCTAAGTCACAGGTTTAGGATTAGGGAAGATAAGTACACTCTGACACTAGCCAAGAGTACCAGGAACAGCACTTTGGGGTTAGGACTTACTCCAACAGAAGGCCACAGCAGGGTCCAGGGCAGGTCCAGTAGACACTGGTTAGCTTAGCTCTTCCAGTAAAGTGGGCTTCTTGCATCTGTTAAGGCATTATAGCTTAGCAGGAGGTCAGCCAACTGATCCTTTGAGTCTATTTGTCAGCCCTGGGTAAGGGTGCAGGTCTAGCCCTTAGGGTTTTCCTCACAGGTCTCAACAACAGGTGCAGTTCTTCTTCTGTCTTAGCAGGTCCAGAAATGATCAGAAGAGGGTGTTCAGGGGCATTAGCTTGTGGGTGGCAGTGACTCCTAGCCTCTCCCTAACCAATAGGGAAACATTTCCCAGGTGTAACTCTATGTACTTTTGTAGCAGTTCCTGTGTGCCCTACTGCAAACAATTCCACAGTGCCCCTCTCCACCTATCTCTGAGATGACAGAACCTTTCTTCTCTTGGGCAGAGCTCCTGTGCTCACCCTAGATGTGTGGCCAGGGAAATATACAGCCCTTCTTCTGTGGTCACACAAAACCAGTTCTGGGGGCAGCTCCTCTCCTAATGAACAAAAGTGAGGGCAGACTCATATATTAGCTACATCTGCCTTTGGCAGGGTAGGCCTCTTTGGAGATAATTAGATGCCTGGACACTGCCCAGATGGCCATCCTGTCAGAAGAACGGAAGAACTTACCACATCCAATTCCTTTGCCTGAGCTCTTGGAGGAAGTTCACAACCCATCAAGGAGCTATTCAGCTCCTGGCGGACAATAGGAATCTCATGCACATGGGCTTCTAGAGGCTTTAACTAGGCAAACTGTAACATTTAAAAATACCTTTCATAAAATATTTAATACAAACCGACTTTGGATTTGTAAAAATATTTCAAAATGTCCAAGAACGAACATTTTAGCTGGTTACTAGGTGGAGATATCAATGTAATATTAACTCCCAATACTTTTCGATGGAAGATCTAACCATGCGTTTGGGTAGGTGTGGGTGAAATTTTAATTACTCCGGAGTAATTGGAGTAATTACCCGTTACCTTTGTGATGCAAAATTACCAAAGGTAGTCGATTATGCCACCTTGAGTAATTACGAGTCATTTGGGGAAAAAACCTACAGCAGGAGCACAGGAACAACGATCTAAGAGATCTGGCTACTGCTGTTTGTGTCCTGTAGCATACATTGTAATTTCTTAGGGAAAATAGCATTATTTGGGCACGCTTTGGATGCAAGGGTGCATTTTGCACTTAGAAAATAGTGCTAAATGCAGGATTGCACTCATAATTACGCATAATTACAAGTAGTTTTTGTTATAATTACAAGTAATCACACTAGAGTGAATGACGCTAGTTATGCCCACCTCTACTGTTGGGGCCATGTTTTACATTAAACCTTCACATACACCCTGCCAAATTGGGCATTAAGGCTTACTTAGAGGTGAGATATTGATATTTAAAAGCCTGTCAAAAGGGGATATTTTGACAGCTTGAATTTACAGTTCAAACTGCACGGCCAATTTACTAGTGGCAGGCCTTCAATCATAGTTTGCATTGTCGCTTTAGTGTATAAAACAGGTGGCTTTTCTCAAATTAGGTGGATTGGAGCTTGCTCGTTCTGGTTTGCTGAGGCGAGGCACTAACCAGGCAGAAACTACCATCAGGGGCGGGTGATTACACTCACTGTATAACCCTTGGATAGCTTGTCACTGAGCAGTAAGGCTCATCACAGCAGCAATGTGTAAAGCATTGGCACAGCAATCACTCACAATAAATAAACAGAGCATCACGAAATAGACTTCACACGTGATGTATGTGAATAACGATGTATTAAACACACACATTCATCAACGCAACATGTACATTATGTATTTCAGGGCATAATTCACAGTTGGAATTATTACTAGCAGTACTGGGCCCAACCATGTTAAAATGGCATCAGTTATACGCACACTTGGGAAAGATCCTATTCTACACCGCCACCCAGCACCCTTAAGCGGTGCTAGACATTTTCCATCCCAGGCCCAACCTAGCAATTCTTATAATTCAATACCACACAGTTACAGGGTGCATCCTGTGTCACAATGATATCAGAAATATGCACATGCATAGAATTATAACACTTTTTGGCAGAACCAGGGGCCGATGTCGCTCGGATAAAACCAATGACAAACATAATGTTATTCCAGCAAGAATTCAACGTATAAGGCAAAACTGCCTTGCAGAGTCGTGACTCACAGGCGGTCTACAGACTGTCACTCTCACACACGCTTAATCCACAGTGATGCACTGTGCAATGGAGATCAGGTAGGCTCGTACAGAACACGCTTGCACACATAACTCTCAGCACCCTAATGCGGTTCACTGATACCCAGCAGGGCAACTGATAACACACTGCAGACTCTGTGGCCCCAAGCCTCCCTCCACCCTTCAACACACCCCAACTATACTACACCCACGGATTGGAGGTAACCCATCCTCCACCACAGGCCCTACGCTGGATGAGGAGAGGGCAGTTGGACTGCCGTACTGAGGGCCAACAAGGGACCAATAGATGAATGGAGAATGAAGTTGGGGGCCTCTCCGAAGAAAGAGGCACCATGGCAGGTAAACATCGATCAGAGATGCACCCAGGAAATTTGGGTACAACGTCTGGTGCACGTTGATATGGGTCGCACCAGACCATTGCGGTCACACAATGAAGAGTTGCAAATTCTGCACCTCCCTGGAAATGAGGCACAACGTCCGGTGCACGTTGAAATTGGTTGCACCAGACTGTTCCGGTCACGCACACAGGCGCAAGTTCAGCAATGAAACACGAGGTAGAATGTGGAACCATTAGGGTTACGCCCCCACCTCAGAGGGTCGCAACCTGTGAATCAAACACCGCACACAATGTGCATGCAGTTGGAGTGTTGCACGAGAGACATGCTTCACAATCGAAGAAGCGGGCCATGCTGGATCCCGCAACCGGTGAATCCGCTCACCACCAACAAAACTCTTATGCGTGCTGAGGTCCTCATGATGCAGGAGTCATATGCCTTTGATGGGGGCATGATTTCATGGGCTCTGCACCCACCTCTCTAGTCTCCTGACACAAGTCTTAGCTCCATGCTCACGTTGCTCTATCAGTTGGGATACCGCAGAGGATGTGGGCACTTAAGAGGGCACCGCTCTCCAGGTGTCACAAGTAGACGGTGTGGGTCCATTGTAGGAGATCTTTGATGCCCCTGAGACCTCCAAAAGAACATGGGGCAAGCCAACAAGCCCTTGGACAGCACTCTTCAGGGTGCCACACAGCAGCAGGTAGTCGACCCAGGACAGCCATAATTCAGGAAGGGCATGCAGTCCCTTTCAATATCAGTAACTCCCCTTAGTGCACAACAGATTCCTCTAGCAGTGTGCACCACGGAGTTCCAGGTTACTCACAAGCATATCTCTGCCCTACTGACGTGTGGCACTAGTAGTTATACTTTAGTGTGCCTTTGAAGTTGGGGGTGGTTCAAAGGGTCTCCATTTGAACCACTGATGTCGCCCCTAAATTACAGTCCTGTATGTCATGAGGCCATGGAATGCAGATCTTAATCTTTAGTGGGGCCATGATCTGGCTCCAGAGGCCAAGTGTCAAAAGCTCTTCCTCCAATCTTTCCAGCCAGGTACTCACATGGTAGCAGTCTGTTGTTCCAGCTGCATGCCCAGTGTTTTATATCTGTCGTGGGGAATGCCCAGATGTGCTCCCCCAACCTCCATTGTGGACAGGAGCCAAGCACAAAGGCACACAAAGAGGTTTTGAGCATAGAGAGGGCCACGTTCTAGAACTGGCATTTCCACACAAGTCATGAAAAAACCCACCTTTACCACTGGAAAGGGTTTGTCACTTCAAATCCAATGATAGGAAACATTATGAGGCTGCTCCACTGCAATCCACTATTGCAGGCTGAAGTAATGTCAACCATTTCTCCATGTTAGCATACGGGCAGAGTGAATTTCATAGTGAAAACACACATGGGTATTCTTCACTACCTGGGCAGGGTACACATGTGTGTACCTGCCCTGCCTTTCACCTACCCCTCGCTTCACCCGTTGACATACCCGCGGGGTGCTCTGGTGGTAGGGAAAGGTCCTCTCAGGATGGCTAGTGATTCAGACAGATCAGCCAGAGAAGATGCGCAATCGCGCCCACGGACCTACAATGGCAGGCTGGACACATGGTTAGAAATATCATAGGTGCAAATGCGCACACCGGCCTGGAATGGGAGGCTGGACACCAGTTTACAAACACCAGATTTGCAAGTGTGTACACACAGACCTGCAATGGCAGACCTGCCCTATGATTAGAAAAGGAAGGCAAGCATGTAGCTTACTACATCCCTGGGAGTTCTCTTGCTCCCAGCCCTCACTGACCAAACTAAGAGTTTCACTGAATGGGTGCCCGAATAGAAGTTCGAGGGGGCTAAAACCCACTCCTTCCTGAGGGACCTCCCAGTAGGCAAACAACAGGCATGTTAAGAGGATGTCCCACTTTTTTCTCAGGGCCTCTGACAGGCCTCTGATTATTCCTTTAAAGGTCTTGCTGAATCTCTCCACAAGCCTACTAGTTTGTGGGTGGTAAGGGAATGGGAACTTATATATCACTCCACCCTCCTTCCACATAGCCTGCATCATTGCAGACATGACGTTTGTGCCCCTGTCAGATGTCACCTCCTTGGGGAATCCCACTCAGGTAAAAATCAGCCTTAGACTCACTGTACAGAAGTTTGTCCTCCCAGCAAAGGTGATGAGTCCCGTATTCATCACTGGCTGCTTGGGCCTCAGCTTGCCACCTCAGGCCCTCGAGGGTAAGGCACTCTCTATGTGCTCTACAGAACTCCTCCCTGGTGGAGCCTCCTTGCACTTACCAACCGGCAAGCTAGGGCAGGGCACGAGGAGGAGTGATGTCCTCTTCAGTGGACTCTGGAGTGGTTTCGGCCAGTCAACCATCCATCTCACCGGAGGTACATTCCGAGGCGGGTTTCACCGTCCTCATCCTCTCCTCTTCTTAGCAGGAATTTTGACCATTGTTCCAGACTCCAGCCCCTTCTGACTCCCTTCTTGTGTAGCTATGCACCGTGTGGTACTACAGATCCATTCAGGGTAAACCCTGCATCTCCACATGAGCCCGGAGCTTCACTTCCTTCGAGATAGTTTGCTCAAGATTATTACTCAACAGACAAGCCACTGGCATGGCAGGACTCACAGTGACCTTTAACAGGCCCGAGAACCCCCATCCAAATGGCCCCTGGGCCACAGGGAAATTACCCACCTGGTGGGTGGCTTGGAGAATAACATGCTCTGCAGAGTCCAGCTGACTCTTTACCATAGTCATGCTTGCCCCTGTATCCCTCAGCGCCTCTACCTCCTACCCATTGATGGTGACCCTGTGACACCCAGGGACACTAGGGTAACGCCACTAAACCCCCCATTACTTGGAACCACCCCCTCCCCCATTACTACACTTGCCACCCTGGGAGCCTTTCATCTAGTGGGCGGGGGCACTTGTTTTGGACACTTCAGATCTCCCTTGTAGTGTCCATACCCACAACACTCATAGCATTTAGGGGTCTTCAGCAGCGGACTCTTGACCGGGTAAGTTTTCTTTAGGGGACCGGATTGGGAATTCGGGTCAGACCCTTTTCTGGGAGAATGTTTTCGAGGGCTGACAGAAGACTTCATATTTTTGTCCCCCCTCCTTCTTTTGGAGTGTCCCACTGATATTTTCAGACACTCTGGTGCTGGCCCAGAGGTCCGTAATCCTCAGAAAGTTTCCAGCAATCAATCAGCTTGCTATCTTCCAGATGTTGGTGCAGGTTGGTGAAACAGGTCTTGAGGAGGTGCTCCTTCAAGACTAAGTTTTACAATCCCTCATAATCATGGACCTTACTGCCCCAAACCCAACCCTTCAGTGCCTTACCTTTGTATTCTAAAAAGTCTACCCAGTTTTGTGTGGTCAGATTGCAGCTGGCCCTAAACCGCTGGTGGTAGTTTGCCGGGGTCAGTGCAAACGTATTGACTAATACAGTCTTTATGGCAGGGTAGTTAGCCTAGTCCACACATCCAGTGTAAGGAGAGTGTCCCTCTCCACACGGGGCATGTGCTACCATAAACTACCTCCCCAGCTCTCTTCGGGGACCCGGTGTAATGTCAAAGCCACCTTATAGGCTGCCAGATATTCGTCAGTGTCATAACTCACCTGGTATTCATGTTCCCCAAACTTTGGGATTCAACCTCTATTCTCACTGTTAAGTACTGCAGGGGCGCTGCCACCATTACTGTTGTTGGACCCTATTTGAAGAGCTTCAAGGTCCAACCCTCTAAGGCTAAGGTCATGGGCCATCATTTTCTCTTCCATGGCTAGTCCCTTTTCAGTGAGAGCTTGCTCTTTTTCCAATTTGGCCAGGACTTGCTTCTTTTCCAACTTAGCAAGAGCTTGGGCCTGCTCCTTGGCAATCCTGGCAAACTCTAACTTTAACTTCCTTTCTTCCCTACTGTCCCCCAGCTCTTCGGAGGACAGGCTCATTGAGGACATACTACTGCCGGTTCTAGAGTGGCCCCCAGGTCTGGGAGAAGAGGGTCCTCTCCCTCTATAGGTTGTCAGTCAGGGCCCCTCTGACACTGCTCTCACTCTTCCACAAACTCAGCCTCTGTCAGGGAACTACGCCGGTCCCAGACTCCGCCATGCTTTATTTGTGCCCACCTGTTAGGCTCCTTGGCTGCCCATGTGTATTTCCCCGGCCCATAAATGCTGCTTCTTCATCCGCCCGCAGGAGTAGTGTTTATGCACAGCCTAAATGTCCTTGGTTTTAGCAGTGCTTGTTTATTGTATGTAGCATTGCTTGTTGTTTTCAGCATTGCTCTTTCTCTGTGGCAAGCCTCGTGTTCCAGCATGTGGAGGGGCGGGGTTTGCCTCATGTTTGCAAACACCTGTCCCTTTGCCTATAAATAGACAAGCCTTACACATGCTGGTGCTTGGCTTACTTTCAGCATTGCAAGAGGTTCCTGTTCCACCAGCTGTCATTGGCCAGCAAGGAGATTCCTCTCTTCAGCTGCAGAGTGGCCGCAAGGGATGAGTCAGCTGCAGAGCCTTGGACAAGCTAAGTGCCCTGCATTGACCTTTTGAACTCATGCTTGAAGTTTCCTTACAAGCTTGGATTTAAATATTAATCTGTGACATTTAAAAAGAGAGCAACAGTGCTTATGGAGACTGTTTCCTTAGTCTATTTAACTGTTTGTTAACAAGACTTTCAAGAACTGAAAACTAAGAAGCTTGGATATTTTATTGAGCTTTTATTATTGACTTGTTAAACTGAACTCTTTAGTATTTATATTTGTATGTTGGTACGCTATTAGGATTTTGGCAACTCTGATACAAAGTGTCATTGATAATATTGTCTCTTGTTTTCTGAGTGCACGGTTGAATGGTGCCATAGTGTTTTGAGTTCGTTTTTATTTTGTTTAGCCCTAATTTACGTTTCTCTTAAAAAATGTATTGTTCCTGAACATTAGACAGTGGAAACAGAAAACAAGCATGATGTTTCACCAATGAATCAGTATAATTGGAGTTAGCACGAACTGTTCTTTCTTAAGTGCGCATACTGAACTTCTCAACGCAAATCCCGTGGACAAAGATATTAAGGGCTTGCAGTTATCCCTGTGATAGGTGATTACGTTTTATTTATCTTTATATATTCTATGTCATTTTGTGCATGTGTTTGTGTGCGGAGAAGTGCATCAGTACTCATCCCCATTGTTTCTTTGCCAGAGCATTGCACGATAAACGCTGTAGATTCCTCAGAGACCCAAGACGTGGTACCCAGCTGGACCAGGTTGAGCGAAGAAGCAGTGTTTTTCTCTTCTCTTATTTTTCGTCCACTTCCCTTTCCCTTTGGGAAGCCCTGCCAGTGGATTGTGTTTTATCACAGCACTGAGAGTTGTTCCAAGAGGTACTGGGAGCATACATCATTCATCGCCCCTGCAGACATCCTGAGATTTCAGGTGAGTGGTCACGCCATGTCCTCACATTAAGCCAAGCCACAAAAAACAGGGCTGCCTGGGTGATGGATGAACTTGGGGGTTTCTTAGACGCCTTAGCTCAAGCCTTACCAGCAGAGGCTGAGGTGTCCCTAATAGAAATAACCAGACTCCTAACCAGTCTACAGCAGGAGGTCTCCTCTCTTAGATTAGAGAATCAGGATTTGCGACAAAAATTACAAAGCTACAAACTCAGAAATATTAACCCATGGGAGGGAACCAACCCTAGGGACAAGTCACCTTTCATACAGCCCCCTCGGTTCGAGTCTCCCTCCACAACATCCATAACCAGCAACACTACTAACATGGCCACTCAGCCCGTACATCTAAGCGTTACGACTCCAGTCCCCCTGGCCCCTCCGGAACGATTCTATGGTGATACAACTAAGTTCAGAGCATTTATGACTCAGTGGCATTTGCAATTTCTGTGTCGCCCCACAGCATTTCCTAGTGATGCTGCTAAGGTGGCTTTTGTAATTTCTTACCTCGGGGGAAACGCAGCATCCTGGTCCATACCACTTGTAGAACAAGATGACCCTCTGCTTTACAATTTCACTAGATTTAAGGACGCAATGCATAAACTCTTTGACAAACATTTATTTGTTCAAGCTAGTGACAATGAATTACTTAATCTGAAACAGGGAAACATGGATTTGTTGACCTATATCACCTCATTCAATAGGCTCATCGTAGAAACTGCTTGGCCAGAGGAGAAAAGGACATCTCTTTTCTATCGAGGGCTTCGAGATTACCTAAAAGACGTCCTGGCGCAAATAGTAGACCCCCCCTACTGAGTGTTCTGAATTTATAGACTTGGTGGCGCGGCTAGACAATCATTTAGGAGAGCTTAAAAGCGAGAAAGGCTGTGGTGAGCAACGCCTTTTACTTGTCAGAGCTGACAAGAAAGAGACAAGTTCTTCTACCTCTGATGCGGTAGAACCCATGCAAATTGGTAGTGTAAGGGGCCCCTTATAGAAGGACGAAAAAGATCGTCGACGTAGGTTAAATCTTTGTTTATATTGTGGCAAATCGGAGCATTTTGCTCATGAGTGTTCTAACGAACCTCATCCTTCTAAAAAGGGGATTGTAGCAGCACTGATAGGGAAAGATACCACTGTGGAGCAGGCGGAAAACTACACAGCTCGATAAAGCCTGAGACCGCCTTATCGAGCTCTACCATGCACGAGGTCTCACATCACCTAGAAAACACCCTGATTCCTGCTCCCAGTCATCTTACGCTCATTGTGACACTTGTGCTTTCCCCACAGGCATGAAAAGTCTTGCCCATATTACTTGATTCTGGGGCCACCGGTAACTTCCTGGATCTTGAATTGGCCAAAACATTGGGTATTCCATTAATACGCGAAGCCTAGCCGGAACCTGTGCGGGCCGTTGAAGGATCTGAATTATCCTCTGGATTGATTGTGCATTAAACCGGACCTTTACAAATGATTTGCGCCAATATGCACACAGAAGAAATCTGCTTCGATCCTATCAACACCCCGGTTTTTGGCGCCATTTTAGGACTACCGTGGCTGCAGCTACACAATCCAACCATAGACTGGGTTGCTATGACAGTGACCTTTGGGTCTAAGTATTGTTGGCAAGCTTGTTTCAAAGAAAAACCACCAATAGTCCTTCCATTGCACTGTGCTTCAACACATCCTACAATTTGTCTCAGCTCAACAGACTTACCAGCGCCCTATCGCGATTTCCATTATGTTTTTAGTGAACAGCAGGCCACTAGATTGCCTCCCCACAGAACATATGCCTGTCGGATAGACCTGGTACCAGGAGCTTCATTGCCCTGTAGTAGAGTATACGCCTTATCTGAGCCAGAGACAGTCTATCTCCGGGAATATTTGGATGACTTGCTAGCAAAGGGATTAATTAGACACTCCACCTCTCCCGTGTCGTCTTCTCTCTTCTTCGTCCCCGGGAAAAATGGCGAGCAGCTCGCTTGTGTGGACTACCGTGCCATCAACAAGGTGACAGTGAAGAACAGATACCCCCTTCCACTGATCCCTGTTTTATTAGACCAAGTCCATAGCTCCACAATCTATACAAAACTTGACCTGCGAGGTGCCTATCACCTGATTCGAGTAATGGAAGGGGATGAATGGAAGACAGTGTTCCGGACTAAATACGGGCTCTTCGAATACACTGTGATACCGTTTGGTCTGTGTAATGCCCCGACAGCCTTCCAATTTTTTATAAACAAAGTGCTGCAGGACTTCCTTGACGTCTGTGTCATCGTGTATATAGATGACATTCTCATTTATTCTTCTACCCCTGAAGAAAACATTGGCCATGTCCGGGCAGTCCTCCAGCGACTCAGAGAAAAACATTTACATGCCAAATTTGAAAAATGCTTTTTCCATGCTAGAAGCATTGACTTTTTGGGATATGTCATCTCCCCCGATGGCACAGCTATGGATACTTCCAAGGTACAGGCCATTCCTGATTAGGAGGCACCCCGCTCAGTGAAGGAGATACGCGCAAAAAGAACAATTGATGGCAGAATACAGAACAATGTCATACATTCACCCCAGTACAGAGATCTGGGCCTAAATCCATAGTTTTTTTGCTCACCATGCCATTCCAGTTTGGACCCAGGCATATGCAAATCAGCCTTGACCCTGCGCCCAATGGGAACAGTCCAGCCCGAACTGCCAGGCCAGGTCCTCCCTGGACTGGAAACAAGCATCCTAGGACCGTTTTCAGGCTTTCAGCCCTCATCAGCCAGGATAGCTTGACTCCAGTGGCATGGAAAGCAGGGGACCCACGTCTGGGCATACCCATTCCACTCGGGGTGACAAATGCAAAAAGAACAATTGATGGACAGAATGCAGAACAATGTCATACATTCACCCCAGTACAGAGAAAGAGAGAGAAAAAATGAATGTTTTGATTTGTTCTGCATTCCGTCCATCAATTGTGTGTCTTTTGCTTCCTCGCCCTAAGTGCGCCGGGTATGCCCAGACTTGGGTCCTGGGCTCACTGTGCCACTGGATTCAAGCTATCCTGGCTGATGAGGGGTGAAACCCCAAAATCGGTCCTAGGATGCTTGTTTCCGGTCCAGGGAGGACCTGGCTTGGCAGTTCAGGCTGGACTGTTCCCATGAGGCACAGGGTCAAACTGATTTGCATATGGCCAGGTCTAAACTGGGGTGGCATGGTGAGCAAAAGAATGATACATTTAACCCAGATCTCTTGACTGGGGGTGAATGTTTTGATTTCTTCTGCATTCCGTCCATCAATTGTGTGTCTTTTGCTTCCTTGCCCTAAGTGCGCCGGGTATGCCCAGACTTGGGTCCCGGGCTCACTGTGCCACTGGATTCAAGCTATCCTGGCTGATGAGGGGTAAAACTCTGAAACCGGTACTAGGATGCTTGTTTCTGGTCCAGGGAGGACCTGGCTTGGCAGTTCGGGCTGGACTGTTCCCATGAGGCACAGGGTCAAGACTGATTTGCATATAGCCAGGTCTAAACTGGGGTGGCATGGTGAGCAAAAGAAAGATGGTTTTAACCCAGATTTCTTGACTGGGGGTGAATGTTTTGATTTGTTCTGCATTCCATCCATCAATTGTGTGTCTTTTGCTTCCTCGCCCCCAGTGAAGGAGATACAGCAGTTTCTTGGATTCGCCAATTTCTACCGGTGTTTTATTCCCCAACTTTCCACCATTGTGTCACCAATCACGCGTTTGCTAAAAAAGGGAATACCCTTTCTGTGGGATGCAAAGGCTGAAGAGGCATTTCAGAAGTTGAAAAAGACATTCACAGAGGCCCCACTCCTTAGACACCCAGATCCTTCTCAGCCATTTTTTGTCAAGGCTGATGCCTCCCAGATAGCTGTAGGGGGTGTACTGTCTCAGCGAGACCCAGAATACGGACGCTTCCATCCTGTTGCATATTTCTCAAAAAAACTGCTCCCGGCTGAACAAATCTATACGGTGGCTGAGGTAGAGCTCCTTGCCATAAAGCTTGCTTTCCAAGAATGGCGCCATCATTTGTTAGGAGCACGACACCATACCAATCCATACCGACCATCGTAACCTGCAATTTTTCCAAAACATCAAAGCCTTAACACCTCGTCTGCTCCGCTGGTTGTTATTCTTAAATGAATTTGATTTCGTTATAACCTACCGGCCAGGAGATACACAACAAAAAGCAGACACGTTGTCACGCTTGGGTTTCTCCTCTTTAGAACAACCTCAGGAAGAGGCCAAACCTATTATCCCAACTGAACGGATAATAGCTATATGCTCCGCAACTGAGTTTCATGAAAAACTTACCCACATGAAGGATAGTACTCCTTATCCCCCAGATGTAGTGGAACCTAAGGGTCTACTCTATCACAAAAAACAATTATACATACCCACTCAAGAGCTGCAAGAAACAGTATTACATTGGAACCATGACTTAATTCTCGCAGGATACATGGGAGAAAGGAAAACCTTAGAGCTGTGTAAGCGCTGGTTTTGGTGGCCCACATTGTCACAGGATGTCAAGCACTATGTCCAGAACTGTCCCACATGTATCCAAGCAAACACACCGCATACTGCACCGTACTACACCCATTACCCGTTCCACCAAGCCCATGGCATACCATTAGCATGGATGTTATCACTAATCTTCCCCTTGCTCATGGTCACACGGTTATCTGGGTGGCGGTAGACTACCGTACCAAAATGGCACATTTCGTCCTATTAAAAGACATTCCCACTGCCAAGACTCTGGCCACCCTTTTTATACATATTGTACGACTTCATGGGCTACTTTCCACGATCATCTCCGATCGAGGTCCCCAGTTTGTATCACGCTTCTGGCGGGGTTTGTGTTCCTCGTTAGGAGTGGACGTTTGGTTGTCCTCTGCATATCACCCCCAAACAGGAGGACAGATGGAACACACAAACCAATTATTAGAACAGATCCTGCGATGCCTTTTGGCCACTTAGTCTTCTGACTGGGATACTGCTTTGCTATTGGTTGAGTTTGTATACAACAATAGTGTACAAACAGCAACTGGAGTTTCTCCCTTTTACTGTTTGTTTGGTCACCACCCCAGGATGCTTCCTGTCCTAAACCCCACCATAGTAGAGACACTTCCATCAGTTCAGGAACATCACACGAGGTTGAACGATAAACCAAGTTCAACAACACATAACACACTATCAAGAGCAAGACAAGAACCAAGCTGACAAACATAGGAAGTCTGCTCCCGAATATCAGGTGGGCGACCAGGTATGGTTGGCCACAACTAATCTCCATCTAGCCGATCCCAAGAAGTTACATCCACGTTTCCTTGGCCCCTTTGCCATCAAGCGAGTATTCAACCCGTTGGCCATGGAGCTTGAGTTGCCTGATGATCTTAAAGTATGTCCGGTGTTTCATGTATCCCTCCTCCGTCCCTATTCCCCAGAGACTAGAAGCGTACCTCCGCCACCTCCTGTGCATGTGAACGACCACTGGGAGTTTGAGGTTGCCCGGGTCATTGATTCCAAGACCATTCAGGGCAAATTGTTTTATCTTCTAGCTTGGAAGGGCTATGGGCTGGAAGACAACTCCTGGGAACCCGCTTCAGCTGTCCATGCCCCACGCCTTGTTGGCCAATTCCATCTGCGGTGCCCCACAAAACCTCGTCCCCTTGGAGGTTCTTTGGTGGGGGGAACTGTCAGGGAACTACGCCGGTCCCAGACTCCACCATGCTTTATTTGTGCCCACCCGTTAGGCTCCTTGGCTGACCATGTGTATTTCCCCGTCCCATAAATGCTGCTTCTTCATTCGCCTGCAGGAGTAGTGTTCATGCACAGCCTAAATGTCCTTGGTTTTAGCAGTGCTTGTTTATTGTAGGTAGCAGTGCTTGTTGTTTTCAGCATTGTTCTTTCCCTGTGGCAAGCCTTGTGTTCCAGCGTGTGGAGGGGTGGGGTTTGCCGCATGTTTGCAAACACCTGTCCCTTTGCCTATAAATAGACAAGCCTTGCACATGCCCCTGCTTGGCTTACTTTCAGCATTGCAAGAGGTTCCTGTTCCACCAGCTGTCATTGGCCAGCAAGGAGATTCCTCTCTTCAGCTGCAGAGTAGCCTCAAGGGATGAGTCAGCTGTAAAGTCTTGGACAAGCTAAGTGCCCTGCATTGACCTTTTGAATTTTCCTTAGGAGCTTTGATTTAACTATTAATCTGTGACATTTAAAAAGAGAGCACCAGTGCTTAAGGAGACTATTTCCTTAGTTTATTTAACTCTTTGCTCACAAGACTTTCAAGAACCGAAAACTAAGAAGCTTGGATATTTCATCAAGCTTTTATTAGTGACATGTTAAACTGTTTCCTTAGTTTATTTAACTCTTCGCTCACAAGACTTTCAAGAACTGAAAACTAAGAAGCTTGGATATTTCATTGAGCTTTGATTGTTGACATGTTAAACTGAACTCTTTAGTATTTATATTTGTATGTTGGTACGCTATTAGGATTTGGGCAACTCTGATACAAAGTGTCATTGATATTATTGTCTCTTGTTTTCTGAGTGCACGGATGAATGGTGCTCTGGTGTTTTGAGCTCCTTTTTAATTTGTTTAGCCCTAATTTACATTTCTCTTCAAAAGTGTATTGTTCCTGAACATTAGACAGTGGAAACAGAAAACAAGCATTATGTTTCACCAATGAATCAGTATAATTTGAGTTAGCACGAAATGTTCTTTCCTAAGTGTGCATAGTGAACTCCTCAACGCAAATCTTGTGGACAAAGATATTAAGGGATTGCAGTTATCCCTGTAATAGGTGATTACGTTTTAGTGATATTTATATATTCTATGTTCTATGCCATTTTGTGCATGTGTTTGTGTGCGGAGAAGTGCATCAGTACTCATCCCCATTGTTTCTTTGCCAGAGCATTGCACCATAAACGCTGTAGATTCCTCAGAGACCCAAGACGTGCTACCCGGCTGGACCAGGTTGAGTGAAGAAGTAGTGTTTTTCTCTTCTCTTATTTTTCATCCTCTTCTCGTTCCCTTTGGGAAGACCTGCCAGTGGATGTGTTTTATCACAGCACTGAGAGGTGTTCCAAGAGGTATTGGGAGCATACATCGATCATCGCCCCTGCAGACATCCTGAGATTTCAGGCGAGTGGTCACGCCACATCCTTACAGCCTCTCCCCCACTACTCACTTCCCTCTCAGGATGGGCCTCTGCCCAGGTCCTCAAGGCTTCCTGCAACTCTGCCTTCTTAGCTCTTCCATTGCAAACCACCCTGTTTGCCTGACAGGCATCCTTGAGCTGTGCCACTGTATAGGTTTCCAGCTCAGCCAGCTTAAACTCTACCTCAGGTTGGCCCTCAGACATGTTAACGAACATGTGGAGGTAGAAATAGAGATCAATGAGGAACACAAATTACTAACCACTACCCAGCTATTCCTCAGTCCCTTTTAGAGACACCCTGGGAAACAAAGGAACACTTTGCCTACGTGAAGTTGTGGCACACATTTAGTTACCTTGCGATGCTGTGCAAATGCAAGTCCTAGCCTACCGATTGACAGCCAAATGTTGGAACTGGCATGTTCTGGTTGGCTGAGGTGAGGCCCTAGCCAGGCTGAACCTACCACTCCCATCAGGGGCAGTTCATTGCACTCACTGTATAACCTGCGCTCACCCTTGGGTTGCTTGGCAATAAGCAGTCAGGCTTATACCAGAGGCAATGTGTGAAGCACTAGCACAAAACTCACTCACAATAAATAAACTGAGAATCACAAAAGAGACTTCACATGCGATGTATGTAAATAATGTTTGTATTCAAAACACACATTAATCAACACAACATGAACATCATGCATTTCTGGGCATGAATCACACTTGGAATTATTACTAGCAGTTCTAGGCCTAACCGTGTTAAAATGGCTTCAGTAATATGCACACTTGGAAAAGATTCTTTTCTCCCCCAGCACCCTTATGCTGTGCGGGTAAAACCAATGTCAAACGTACTGCTCTTCCGGCAAGAAATCAACATGTAAGGCAGCACATCCGGCCAGTGTCGTGAATCACAGGTGGTCCGCAGCCTGTTACTCTCTCACGTACACACTCACTCCACACTCTAGAAGTGGCATTTCCACACTAGCCATGACAAAACCATCTTTACCTTTGGAAAGGGTTTGTCGCTGAGAATCCAATGTTAGGAAACATTAGGGAGGCTGCTCCATAACAATCCACTGTTGCAGCCTGAAGTAATTTCAACCCTTTCCCCATGTTAGCCTATAGGAAGAGCAAGCCTCATAGGTAGTGAAAACACACATGGGTATTCTTCACTACCTAGGCAGGGAACACACGTGTGTACCTGTCCTGCCTTTCACCCACCACTTACTTCACTCAGAGCCCTAAGGCCAATACAAGAGAATCAGGAAAACCTAGGAGATAAAAGCAAAAGTATCGGGAAACGCTACCTGAAGAGTATCAGGTCTAACATAGTGGAAAACATGTGATATAATAATCAGTGTTAAGACCGAGTAAGGGCTAGTGGCAGGAGCTCACTACCATACTCAATTCTATAATATGATTCACCTAATTGAGCACTGTGCGCTCTGTATAGAACAGGAGAAACCTAACATGGTAGTTCTATCATACACACACTTCTCTAGCTCAGTGCTATGACTGTATAGAGGTAGCGGCAAGTGCTCACCTGTTAAGATAAGCAGCTGGAGGGATACTGATTATGGCCTTCTCCCAATCAGAGAAACACCCGCCTGGAATGGGAAGATCCTCGGAGCTCCACGGTGCCTTACCCTAGATAAAGACAGTGCATCAGCCACATACCATCCTCGTGTGAAGGGCGTGGTCTTTGCAGTGGGCATGGCAGAGGCGTTGCACATGGGTGTGTCAGTGTTTCCGGCCTATGAGAATAGAGGGCGTTCTCCAGTAGCGAAGAAGTCATGGTACTTGGGGAAAGCGTGTGAAGCGTAATTGATCATTGATGTTAGACCTGGCATCCTTGGCGTGGGTCTCCCTTCCATTTTTTCGTAATGCCTCCACTGTTGCCGATATGTTTTTGCTGGACTAGATGCTCATGGGCACTTTGCCGCTGCTAATCAGTGCCAAAGTGCAAGTGCTCCCTATCGTTAATTGATGTAAGTATTAGTGACTCCATGATTGGATGATTGGTTTACTTGTCAGTCCCTAGTACCGTGCACTGAGTGTGCCCAGGGCTTGTAAATCCAATGCTGCTGGTGGGCTTGCAGCACGGGTTGTGCCACCCACAGAAGCAGCTTGTAAAGTGTGTCTCAGGCCTGCCATTGCAGAGCCTGTGTGCAGCCTAGGGCTGCCATGTCGACTTGGTGAGTGCACCCACTTACCAGTCCCTAAACCTTCCCTTTACTGCATGTTGGTCACCCCTAAAGTAGGCCCTAGGGCAGGGTGCATTGTAAGTATAAGGTAGGACATGCCCTGGTGTGTGTGGCATGTCCTAATAGTGAATTACAGCCATTTTCGTTTTTCACTATTGCAAGGCTACCTGCTCCCCATAGGCCAGAATGGGCAGACTGACTATTACACCTTATAGTCAGAACTGACCCAGGGAACATGGTAGAAAAACGAATTTAGTATGCCTGAACTCAGGATGATAAAATACATCTTTTAGTGAAGTTGGTTTTAACATTCTGTGTTTGAAAATACCACTTTTAGAAAGTGGGTATTTTCTTGCCTAACTATCCAAGCCTGCCTCTGCTAGGTTGTGTATTCCTTGTCTGGAGATTGAGTGACAGGGGCTGGGGGTGGCTACAGGAGACAGGGTGAGTCAGCACAGGGCTGAATAGAAAGATCTGCATCCAGAGTGGAGGGAGGAGTTGCACCTGGGTCTGAATAGGGCTGTGCCTGCCTTCCACAATGCTGGCTCCACCTCCTGCCGGGCGGCTGAGCACTCTGCCCCACATTCTGAAAGGAAAGAAGGAGTCAGAAAAACAAAGTGCTCCAGGTCTGACCAGAACTGGTTTTGGGCTAGGCAGAGGCCTCTCTGCCTTCAGAGAACAAAGAGAAACTGTGTATAAAAAGGGGACCCAGACCCCTAGGAAATTAGATCACTTTTGGGAACAAGAAGAAACCTTTGCTGAGGAGCGGAACCAAGAAGAAACTGAGGAGAGATTATCCCTAAGCCTGAAGTGCTGCTTGGGGGCTTGGCCTGCAGTGGTTTGCCTGACTGCCAAAGAAAGGAGAAAGGAACTTTTGCTTTGCTGTGACTTTCATCAACTTGTGAAGGATCTCCAAGGGCTTGGAAGAGAGCTTGCCCCTAATCGAAGTCCCAGGACCATTGGACTTCACCCCTTTGTGAATTGCTGCTGGAAACTCTGTTTCAGTGGCTACAGAGGTAGGGAGCTGTGACCGACTCTCACGACCGACTCGGTGTCCTGTAAGCACTGCATCGAAGCACCGTCTCGCCCTGCAACGCACGGCCCTGGTCTCACCGACTCCGTCAACGAGCCGCTGCCTGCACCGCATCGAGGGACAACGCGTCCTGCAATGCTTCGCTACGCCAAATCGAACTGGTCCGACCGACACGGTCACTGCTGCTGAGTTCGAGTCCTGGGACCGCACCGGAGTTGGGCACCGCTCGCACGCTTTGCGACGCACCGCCCGACTCGCACCGCTGTCCGGACTGATCGACGCCAGCTCCTGAATCCGGCTCCGTCGCCGCACCGCAACCTACCAGCACCGCACCGAAGCACCGTCTCGCCCTACAACGCACGGCCCTGGTCTCACCGACTCCGTTTCGACGACGTCAACGAGCCGCTGCCTGCACCGCTTCGAGGGACAACGCGTCCTGCAACGCTTCCATTTTTGCATCGCGACCGCGACGAACAGCCATCCGGCTCGCACGCCCGTGCCTGCCGCTTCAAGTAAAAGGTACTGTGACCGAGTCTGTCTACGCTGTGTTGGCCCGTCTCGACGCGGTCAGCTGGATTTGTTAGACTCTGTTTGTTCTCAACATCACCGTAGCCGGAGGAGGCTACCGACTCGCACAGAACCTTGAATTAAGCCTTTTTGATCAGAACTAAGCACTCTTGACAGTATTGTGGATTATTTTTGTCGTTTATGGTCTTGTGATAAATCTATATAAAGTATGCCTATTTTTATAAAGATATAACCTGTGTGGTGTCCATTTGTAGTGTTGTCACTGGATTACTGTATGTGTTCACAAATGCTTTACACACTGCCTCTGAACTAAGCCTGTCTGCTCTTGCCAAGCTACCAAGAGGGTGAGCAGGGGTTATTTCAGGAGTGTACCTACTTTCCCTGACTAGACTCAAGGGTCCCTATTTGGACAAAGGTACCTACCTCTGCCAACTAGAGACCCCCAAATCTAACATTGGTGGGCAGCGGTGAGGATTCTGGACTTGCATTTGTGACTCATGTACAGTGATTGGTGAACACTACTTAGTGAGTGCAGACCAAAACGCAACCACATACTTTAATAGCATTTTTTCTGGGATTTCCTATTTTTTGCAACTGCCAAGTTTAATCACTATGGAGAAACCAGCATCAGTAGCCTCTGTTGAGTGTGATTGGGAAGAAGAGAGGCTAGAATGCTACACCCTCAAGCAGCTCAGGCAATTCTGCAAAAAGTTTAAAGTGTCCATGACCGGGCTCTCCAGGAAGGAGGACCTCCAAAAGGCGCTGAGGGCCTGGGTCGAATCAAGGAGTGCCCCTGTGGAGGGGGCTGAGAATGCAGAAGGGCAGCTGGAGGGGCTATTGGGTGGGGCTCGAAGACCACCTTCCCCAGTAGGTAGCAGTGTTTCTGCCAGAGGACTGTCTCCAGAGGAGTTGGAGGACAGGAAAGAGAGTAGGATGCACGAAATGGAGCTGACCAAGCTCAAGCTGAATGGGCAGTTAGAATTCGAAATGCAAACTAGGAAATTAGCCCTAGAGGAAAAGAAAATGCAGTTTGAACATGAGAAAGTTTTGAGGGAGTTGGAATTGAAGGCCAAAAGCTTAGAGATTACTCCCTCTGGTGGCAGTGTACCGCCTGTGCCTGTTGAAGCTAGGGTGTAAATTCCCAAAGATGTGGTGAAGGAGTTTTTAAAAAATGATGACATTGGGCAGTGGTTCAAAGCCTATGAGGTAGCCATGTCTTCCCACCGGGTCCCTGAGAAGGATTGGGGAGCGGGGTTGTGGGGACGGTTCCTCAGTGAAGGGCGGGATACCTTGTTGGATTTGCCCTCTGAAGTCAATAATTCGTACAGCCACATGAAGGATGCCTTAATGACTAGGTATGGTTTGACCCCTGAGCTTTATAGGCAAAGGTTCAGGAACTGTAGTAAGATTGAAAGCAGTACCTGGGTTGAATATGTGACCTTCTTTTGCAGAGCCTTGGATGGTTGGGTAAAGGGTAGCAAAGCAAATGATTTTCAGGCGCTCTTTGATTTGATTGCCTGGGAGCACTTGTCCGGTAATTGTTTTCCTGAGCTACGCCAGCACCTGATTGATAGTAAGCTGACTAACCCTAGGCAGCTTGCTGAGGAGGCGGACCGCTGGGTGAGTACCCGGGTCCACAAGGGTCACGTGGGAGACTCCGCCAAGGGTGGGCAGGGTCCCCAGCAGAAGAGTGGGGGACAAGGATAAACAGAGGGAGTTCCATAAAGGGCCCCAAAGTAGACCCCAAGGGAACCAAGGGAAAGGTTCCCAGCCTCCCCTGAGAAGAAGCCAGTGGCCCTGACAGGCCCCCTGTTCACCAGGGGCCACTGGTATGTTACAAGTGTGGTGCCCCTGGCCACAAGGCAAACGATCCTCGTTGCCCTTTGCATGGAAAACCAGCACCCCCTGGTGCAGACCCCCGGCAGTTGGCTAGTGTAGCCCTGGGGGAGGAGTTGGGTGCCCAAGGTGGGGGGATCCCACAGTGTTTTCCCTTGTCTCATTAGGAGACTCTGAGATGGTCCCTAGGACCCCGCTGCCTGAGAACACTAAGAAATACAGGCAGTGGGTGACCATCAATGGCCATAGGGTGGAGGCTCTGCGAGACACAGGAGCCAGTGTGACAGCTGTCAAGTGTCACCTGGTGTCTAAGGAGCAGGTTATCCCTGATGCATTCTATCCGGTTGTTGCCACTGACAACACAGAGAGTCACTGCAAGGTGGCTCAGGTTCCCTTTGAGTGGGGGGGGTCTCGGGTACTCTTCAAGTAGCTGTGAGGCCAGCCATGCCTGTTGACTGTTTGTTAGGGAACGATTTGGAGAGCTCACCTTGGGCTAAGGTGGAGCGGAGTGCGCATTTAGAAATGTTGGGCTTGCCTGATTGGGCATGTGTGACCACCCGGTCAATAGCAGCTAAAGGTGTTCAAGAGGACCTGGAGCCTGAGAGGGAGGCCCAGGTGCCTGCCGGAGAGAGAGGAGGCAGGGGCGTGGGAAACCGGCCCCGAAGTTCCCACGGTCCAGGAGGAGGCAGACCCTGAGGGGGATGCCCTGGAGCCTACAGGGGAACAGGTAGCTGAACTGGGGGACCTACCTGAGCTGACCCATTGGCAGCAAGAAGGAGGACCCTCTAGGGAAGAGTTCTGCGAGGAGCAGAATGCATGCCCCTCTCTCGTGGGTCTGAGGCAACAGGCCACAGACCAGGCAGCAGGTGATCAGTCTGGATCACATTGGATTTACTGGGAGAATGGTCTCCTGTATTCAGAGCCTAAGGTTGCTGAGCCTGGGTCAGCCCGTGTGCTGGTAGTACCCCAGCGCTTCAGAGCCTTCCTACTGGGGTTAGCTCATGATTTACCGTTAGCAGGACATCTGGGGCAGGACAAGACCTTTGACAGGCTTGTTACCCATTTCTATTGGCCCCAGATGCGCAGGAGTGCCGCCACTCACTGCAGGACATGCCAGACTTGCCAGGCAAGTGGAAAGAGTGGGAGGAAGCACAAGGCTCCTCTCCAGCCATTCCCTGTGGTCAGCACCCCCTTTGAACGGGTGGGTATTGACATTGTGGGGCCACTGGACCCCAAGACAGCCATGGGCAACAGGTTTATCCTGGTCTTGGTGGACCATGCCACCCGATACCCTGAAGCCATCCCTCTGAGGACAGTGACGGCCCCCGTGGTGGGACGGGCACTGATGGGAATTTTCTCACGTGTGGGATTCCCTCAAGAGGTGGTGTCTGACAGAGGTACCAACTTTGTGTCTAAGTACATGAAGTCCCTGTGGCAGGAGTGCGTTGTAACTTACAAGTTCACCACTCCTTACCACCCTCAAGGAAATGGGCTGGTTGAGAGATTCAACCGGACCCTCAAGGGCATGATTATGGGTCTGGAAGAACCCATGAGGCGTAAATGGGACGTCCTCTTACCATGCCTGTTGTTTGCATACCGGGAGGTGCCACAGAAGTCTCTAGAGTTCAGTCCCTTTGAGCTCCTCTATGGACACCCGGTGCGAGGACCTCTGAGTTTGGTCAAGGAAGGCTGGGAGCAATCTCCCAGGAAACCTCCCCAGGATGTATACAGTTACATGCTGGCCTTCAGGAACCAGACTAGGCGTTTCAGAGAACTTGCTGAGGCAAATCTGGAAGCCAGCCAGGAGGAGATGAAGAGGTGGTACGACCAGAATGCCACTCTGGTAGAGCTTCAGCCTGGTCAGAAAGTGTGGGTCATGGCCCCTGTGGAGCCCTGTGCGCTCCAGGACAGGTGGACTGGCCCTTTTACGGTGGTGGAGCGCAAGAGTCCAGTTACCTATTTGGTGGACTTGCAGTCTCCCAGGAACCCCTTGCGGGTCCTGCATGTGAACCGCCTGAAGCCCCACTTGGAGAGGTCCCAAGTGGGCATGCTCTTAGCTACAGATGATGGAATGGAGGAGGAGACCGAGCCTCTTCCTGACCTCCTGTCAGCCCGAGAGCAAGATGGATCAGTGGAGGGAGTAAACCTCTCTACCTCCCTGACACCTGAGCAGCAGGGTGACTGTCGCCAACTGTTGGGACAGTTCCCTGACCTGTTCTCCCTGGTTCCCAGTGTCACTCATTGGTGCGTCCATGATGTGGACACTGGGGACAGTCTTCCTGTGAAGCACAAGGCTTACAGGGTGACTGACAGGGTCAGAGCCTGCATCAAGGAGGAGGTCTCCAAGATGTTTGCGCTAGGGGTGATTGAGTCCTCTAACAGCCCTTGGGCCAGCCCAGTGGTCTTGGTTTCAAAGGCTGCAGCGCCTGGTGCCACACCAGAACTCCGGTTCTGTGTGGACTACAGGGGACTCAATTCCGTCACCAGGACTGACGCCCACCCCATCCCCAGAGCTGATGAGCTCATAGATCGGTTAGGGGCTGCGCGGTACCTCAGGACGTTTGACTTAATGTCTGGGTACTGGCAGATCGCCTTGACTGATGGGGCAAAGAGAGGTCAGCATTCTCCACACCAGATGGGCACTACCAGTTCCGGGTGATGCCCTTTGGGATGAAGAATGCCCCTGCCACCTTTCAGAGGTTGGTCAACCAGGTGTTGGTTGGACTGGAGGATTTCAGTGCCGCCTACCTGGATGACATCGCAGTGTTCAGTGCCAGTTGGGAAGAACATCTGTGTCACCTCTGGGAAGTGTTGATGGCGCTGCGGAGGGCAGGCCTCACAATCAAGGCGAGTAAGTGCCAGATTGGGCAGGGTTCTGTGGTGTACTTGGGACACCAGGTTGGGAGCGGCCAGGTGGCGCCCCTCCAACCGAAAATTGATACCATTCTGGCTTGGGAGCCCCCAAGACCCAGACAGAGGTGAGAGCCTTCCTAGGACTCACCGGGTATTACCGGAGATTCGTCAAGGGGTATGGCAGCATTGTTGCCCCCTTGACAGAACTGACTTCCAAGAAGCAGCCCAGGAAAGTGATTTGGACTGACGCCTGTCAGAAAGCTTTTGACACCTTGAAGACTGCCATGTGCACGGCGCCTGTGCTCCAGGCACCCAACTTCTCCAATGAGTTCATTGTTCAGACGGACGCTTCAGAGCATGGTATAGGGGCTGTTCTATCACAGATCAATGAGGAGGGCCTAGACCAACCTGAAACTTCCTCAGTAGGAGGTTACTTCCCCGGGAACAGAGATGGAGTGCTATTGAGCGTGAGGCATTTGCTGTGGTCTGGGCACTGAAGAAGCTGAGACCATACCTGTTTGGGACTCACTTCCGGGTTCAGACAGACCTCAGATGGTTGATGCAGATGAGGGGTGAGAATCCAAAGCTGTTGAGGTGGTCGATTTCCCTACAGGGGATGGACTTTACGGTGGAACACCGCCCTGGTACAGAACACGCCAATGCTGATGGTCTGTCCAGATTTTTCCGCCTTAGTGATGAGAACTCCCTAGGGGTAGGATAGTTCTCCCCACATTTCAGCTGGAGGGGACACGTGTTAGACCTGGCATCCTTGGCGTGGGTCTCCCTTCCATTTTTTCGTAATGCCTCCACTGTTGCCGATATGTTTTTGCTGGACTAGATGCTCATGGGCACTTTGCCGCTGCTAATCAGTGCCAAAGTGCAAGTGCTCCCTATCGTTAATTGATGTATGTATTAGTGACTCCATGATTGGATGATTGGTTTACTTGTCAGTCCCTAGTACCGTGCACTGAGTGTGCCCAGGGCTTGTAAATCCAATGCTGCTGGTGGGCTTGCAGCACGGGTTGTGCCACCCACAGAAGCAGCTTGTAAAGTGTGTCTCAGGCCTGCCATTGCAGGGCCTGTGTGCAGCCTAGGGCTGCCATGTCGACTTGGTCAGTGCACCCACTTACCAGTCCCTAAACCTTCCCTTTACTGCATGTTGGTCACCCCTAAAGTAGGCCCTAGGACAGGGTGCATTGTAAGTATAAGGTAGGACATGCCCTGGTGTGTGTGGCATGTCCTAATAGTGAATTACAGCCATTTTCGTTTTTCACTATTGCAAGGCTACCTGCTCCCCATAGGCCAGAATGGGCAGACTGACTATTACACCTTATAGTCAGAACTGACCCAGGGAACATGGTAGAAAAACGAATTTAGTATGCCTGAACTCAGGATGATAAAATACATCTTTTAGTGAAGTTGGTTTTAACATTCTGTGTTTGAAAATACCACTTTTAGAAAGTGGGTATTTTCTTGCCTAACTATCCAAGCCTGCCTCTGCTAGGTTGTGTATTCCTTGTCTGGAGATTGAGTGACAGGGGCTGGGGGTGGCTACAGGAGACAGGGTGAGTCAGCACAGGGCTGAATAGAAAGATCTGCATCCAGAGTGGAGGGAGGAGTTGCACCTGGGTCTGAATAGGGCTGTGCCTGCCTTCCACAATGCTGGCTCCACCTCCTGCCGGGCGGCTGAGCACTCTGCCCCACATTCTGAAAGGAAAGAAGGAGTCAGAAAAACAAAGTGCTCCAGGACTGACCAGAACTGGTTTTGGGCTAGGCAGAGGCCTCTCTGCCTTCAGAGAACAAAGAGAAACTGTGTATAAAAAGGGGACCCAGACCCCTAGGAAATTAGATCACTTTTGGGAACAAGAAGAAACCTTTGCTGAGGAGCGGAACCAAGAAGAAACTGAGGAGAGACTATCCCTAAGCCTGAAGTGCTGCTTGGGGGATTGGCCTGCAGTGGTTTGCCTGACTGCCAAAGAAAGGAGAAAGGAACTTTTGCTTTGCTGTGACTTTCATCAACTTGTGAAGGATCTCCAAGGGCTTGGAAGAGAGCTTGCCCCCTGATCGAAGTCCCAGGACCATTGGACTTCACCCCCTTTGTGAATTGCTGCTGGAAACTCTGTTTCAGTGGCTACAGAGGTAGGGAGCTGTGACCGACTCTCACGACCGACTCAGTGTCCTGTAAGCACCGCATCGAAGCACCGTCTCGCCCTGCAACGCACGGCCCTGGTCTCACCGACTCCGTCAACGAGCCGCTGCCTGCACCGCATCGAGGGACAACGCGTCCTGCAACGCTTCGCTATGCCAAATCGAACTGGTCCGACCGACACGGTCACTGCTGCTGAGTTCGAGTCCTGGGACCGCACCGGAGTTGGGCACCGCTCGCACGCTTTGCGACGCACCGCCCGACTCGCACCGCTGTCCGGACTGATCGACGCCAGCTCCTGAATCCGGCTCCGTCGCCGCACCGCAACCTGCCAGCACCGCACCGAAGCACCGTCTCGCACTACAACGCACGGCCCTGGTCTCACCGACTACGTCTCGACGACGTCAACGAGCCGCTGCCTGCACCGCATCGAGGGACAACGCGTCCTGCAACGCTTCCATTTTTGCATCGCGACCGCGACGAACAGCCATCCGGCTCGCACGCCCGTGCCTGCCGCTTCAAGTAAAAGGTACTGTGACCGAGTCTGTCTACGCTGTGTTGGCCCGTCTCGACACGGTCAGCTGGATTTGTTAGACTCTGTTTGTTCTCAACATCATCGTAGCCGGAGGAGGCTACCGACTCGCACAGAACCTTGAATTAAGCCTTTTTGATCAGAACTAAGCACTCTTGATAGTATTGTGGATTATTTTTGTCGTTTATGGTCTTGTGATAAATCTATATAAAGTATGCCTATTTTTATAAATATATAACCTGTGTGGTGTCCATTTGTAGTGTTGTCACTGGATTACTGTATGTGTTCACAAATGCTTTACACACTGCCTCTGACCTAAGCCTGTCTGCTCGTGCCAAGCTACCAAGAGGGTGAGCAGGGGTTATTTCAGGAGTGTACCTACTTTCCCTGACTAGACTCAAGGGTCCCTATTTGGACAAAGGTACCTACCTCTGCCAACTAGAGACCCCCAAATCTAACAATTGAGAATGACTAGGAATGCAGAGACACCAAGAGTAATTGTGTGAAGGAGGGCTGTGGAGTCCCATTGGAATGACAGCATAGCATGAAAGCGATGGATTTATTCCATGTGTAGGGAGTTGCGTGGAGGCTAAATCTTACTGCCAAGGCTCAAATTCACTGTGACAATAAATACATATTAAAAGGTCAAAACATAGCAATACAGTTACCAACTTAGTGATAAGTACAAAAAACACACATATTCAAAATAAATTAGTCAAATAAATTACAGATACAAATAAAAAGGGAGGGATGTACACAGATGGTGAGTCCAAGGACCCACAGGATAATAAAGCCAGGTCAGGGCTTCAAAGATAAAAATGGACATGAGGCGAGTGGAATGTGCAGTTTTTATGGAGTCCTTTTACACAGATGAGATACTGGGTTATCGTGTCTGCAATAAGATCAGTTCAGGAGGGCAATGAATTTCTGCCATTCTTTTATGGTATTGAGTCCTTGTTTTATTAAGTTGCACTTGTCAATCCATTTACACTTAAGTCTTTGGACGGTGTATGATGTATCTCCACCTCTTGGGGCAGAAGCACGTTTTCAATGACTTGCCATCTCAGGTCATCCGCTGTGTGGTTTTTCTCTGCATAATGTTGGACCAGAGGGCCAGTTTCAATCATGCAATGAATCCAGTTCTTATGTTGGCTGATCCTGGCAATAATTTGTCGAAATGTTTGGCCAATATATATCATATTACAAGGGTGCCATATGCAATTAATAACATTAGTAGAAGTACAATTGTTTTGGTGTTTTAGTGTGGTCTGGATGTTACTGTGCACAAATGATTTTGTGTTCTGCGTATGTTAGCATGA
This sequence comes from Calotriton arnoldi, assembly GCA_963921515.1. Lineage (NCBI taxonomy): Eukaryota > Metazoa > Chordata > Amphibia > Caudata > Salamandridae > Calotriton > Calotriton arnoldi. The sequence goes on from CAWUFW010012263.1 coordinate 190,514, forward strand.
GACATTTTTACCCCATTTGTAGTGGCCCTTGATGGGGTTGAGGCCCCATGTAGCTAGAATGGCCTCTAAAACACAACACCAATTGTGCGACTACTAATGTTCAGAGAACTTCCAACCCACCAGGTGTTGGCATAGCGCTGAAAAACAGTGACTGAACATATGAACTCTAGCAATCAAATTGTACAGCCCCTCAAAAGTGTTCACCATACTATCCTTCACCCATCCATCCAGTACCCTACAAAATTGACCTACAAAATCCCCCCAGGACTGGTGAGACAGTTTCCTACTGCCTCTGAATCTCAACCTGCACTCTTCTGGGGTGAAGCCATATCTCTTGACAAGGGTCTACTTTATGGTGAGGCACCTCAGCCTGTCTGTCCCATCTAGGGCCAGTAGGGCATCCCTCCCATCACCAGGTATATGCCTCCATAGGATAGCCCTCCAATCCTCCTCAGGGATCCTGTGCACTACTAGAGTGACTTCATACACCTCAAACCACCTGTCAATGTCACCCCCCTCCCTGAAGTCAGGCACCAAATCTCTGAGTTTGTGGACCTTTCCTTCAGCACTGGATATGGAACTTTTACAGCTGCCCCATGAACTCTACTTGCTTTACTTTTAAGTCCAGTTCCTTGAGACTGGGCTCCTGGGCCAGTCTCTCCTTGGTTAGGGCTCTCTGAGCCCCAGTCCTTCTCATCCCTGCTTCCACGGTCAGCCTGTCCTTCTCCTCTACGAGCTTATTTAGCATTTTTCCTCCTCCTCCTGTCAACCAGCTCCTCTGGGAACAGGCCTTTAGATGACACACTGCCTCCTGGCCTGGTGGGCCCCATCTCTCCTTGCAGGCTGGCTGCTCCATGGCCCACTGGCATTCCCAGATTCTCAACTGAATCCTGGACCTCCTCATCAATGATCACATCATCCTCCTCCGGGGTCACATTTAATGCAGCATGGGGTTCTGAAAATGCCCTCAGTGCCTTTGGCAGCTCCATCTTTTTGATCGTGCTCTTTACGGGAAATCCAAAGTCCATGCAGAAATCCTTGAGCTGGGCCACCGTGTAACTCTCCAATTTGGCTAGCTCAAACTCCATTCTTGCAGGTGCAGAAGCAGAACCACCAATCAGAGGCATGATTTTAGGAAAAAGCAAAAATGCCAATCAGGGAGAATTGAAAAATTAAAAATACCAATTGAAGAGAGTAGGAAAAGATGCTAATGGGGATCAGAGACAATTGATTCGAATTGCTCTAGATGGGGATAGTAGTGAACACCAAGTTACTGTAAGGAACTGCACAAAAACAAGTTCTATCCTCACCGCTGATCACCAATGTTAGAAAACGGGTCTCTAGTTAGCAGAAGTTTGCACCTTGTCCAATAAGGGACCACAATCCTAGTCAGGGTAAGTCAGATACACAACCTAAATTAACCTGCGCTCACCCCCAGGTAGCATGCACAGAGAAGTCAGGCATATCTTAAGAGGCAATGTGTAAAGTATTTGTGAAACCCTTAAATTATAGTAACACAGTAGGAATACCACAAAAAGACTCTGCACCAGTGTAGAAAATAAATAAATAAATACGTATCTGATTAAAACAAGAAAAAAATGATGACAATCCAATAAGTAGCAGTCAGGATATGAATTTTTAAAGAGTAAATCCAAAAACAGTGCTTAGAAGTCAATAGTGCTAAATGGTTACTTGAGGTGACACTAGACCGGGATAAATCCAAAGTTCAGGTCATCTGTGATGGAGGGCATGCGGGCAGGCTGGCTACAGGAACCGCTGAAAAGTACCTTGTTAAAAGCAAGCGTCAGCGTCAAGGACTACCTGCGTCAGTTCTGATTCATGCAGTGGGGTCAATGCGTCGAAGTAGAGCCTCGTAGTCGGTGTCAAAGGGTCAATGCTGCATCGGAGTTGAGCCTCCTGTCATATCTTTGGATCGGCGCTGCGTTGTCGAACCTCGCAGTCGAGACCCGCATCGTCGTCGAATCAGCACTCCGTCGGAGGGCACTTCAGCAGTTCTGATTGGTACAAAGGGGTCACTGCATCAATATTTGCAGAAAAACAGCTGCAGAACCCACTTCTGAGGCCAAGGACTGGAGGGGGCCACCTCAGATAAGGCTGGCTGGAACACACAGATGGCAGAGTCCAGCTGCACCAGAGGAGTTGGAAGAAGTCTTTTGTGCCCTTGAGAAGATGAGGCAAGCCAACAAATCCTTGGAGAAACTTGGGTTCAAGGATGTAGACAGTATGTCCAGTCCCTCTCGCTCCCAGACAAGAAACAGCAGGCCAACTCAGCCAAGCAGGTAGCAAAGTGGCAGGCCCTCCTAGAGCACAGCAATCAGCAGGAAGCAGGCCAACACATCAATGCAGGTAGCAAAGTGACAGTCCCTCCTGCAGCACAGCAGCTCTTCATCCAAGAAGAATTTCCTTGGTTCCTTCAAAGTTATCATTTGGTGTTGTCAGGGCATCAGGACCTATACCCAAATGTGCCTTTGAAGTGAGGGAGACATCAAAGAGGCCTTTGAACAGGAAAAAGGCCAATTGTGGATAAGCCAATGTTACCATGTTTTGAGTATAGAGCATATGCACTTTAGCACTGGTTGTTAGCAGTGGTAAAGTGCCCAAAATCCATCCTAGAGCCAACAAAAATAAATTCAGCAAAAAGGGAAGGAGGACAGCAAAAAATTTGGTGGTGACCTTGTAGAAAGGGCAATTTCCAACAGAGAGTTTCAATTGAGGGACTCCGAAAATAGATGGGCAATTTAGGTGTAAGTATACACTTAATGAAAGCTCTACATTTGGGTCCAACATTGACGATGTGATCTGTTTTATGACTCATTGGATCTGCTATGTACACTCTGTCACAACGAACAAGAATTTCCATTGCCTTGGTGACAGCATTATCATTGTAAACATACTGTAAGATGTACATTTTAGGGAAAAGGGTGGTGTCTCAATGTATATCAATTTCCAAATTTCCATACTGTTGGAAAACGAGGCAGTATCTGTGTGGCCTGCACAAACAACATGACTACATTTGTCCTTCACTGGGAACCAAACACCCAATTGTAGCGCCTGACTCTCAGAGGGTAGCGTTGCAGAGCAGTCTGAGGCTTTACTCAAGGGAGGTGGTGTGGGCCAGTAATCGCCATTTGCAGGTGCGCAAAAATAACACTCAATAATTGATTGTCCAGTCTGTACTTTGCTTTATAAAAGTAAGAGTACATTTATTAAACACACACACTACTCAATACTATGCACCAATTTACAAATATACATAAGTTGTTGGAATTACTTTGTGACATTGCGTAACATCTCCACCCCTCCCGCAGGGGGGGGTGGGGTCTAGTACCACCACTCCCAGGTATGCACATCATCTTGCCCCCAATGCGGTTAGTTGAACGTAACCTGGAGCGAGGGCCCTGCGCACTGCCACCATCCCAGTGGCGACCCACCCCATTACCTCCACGCGCATTAAAAATAGGTTCACCTGCCCTAGGGACACATAACCCTGACTGAGCATCTTATATTGTCCATACAGTATGCACCCCTACATATTCGGGGCTAACAGTCTGGGTTGTTCCTCACCTAAGCGCAGCAGCAAGAATACAAGTGTAAGCACTACTTTGGAATGACAGTACTCATCACCTTTGTTGGACATTAGAATGCATTGCAATTACAGCCCCTAAAGGCATCACAGATGAAATCACAGGATTACGCCTATACAGCCAGACACCCTAGCAGGAATGTCTGGCAACATAACCCACATTGCTTATGACATCACCTTACACAGGTACTTCACATTACATATGTGACCTTCAGTCCCTCTAAAAAGGAATAACCGTTAGTAAATGCAGTTCTGGTGCAATTACACCTCTTCATCTCCAGGGGATGCCCTTCTCCAGACATCCCCAACTCAGCCCTTCACTTCATGAAGCACTTCTCACAACACCCTCAGCTGTAGAACAAAAGTTCCAGCCTAGAAGGAATTGAATGCGCGCGGAGCCCTTGAGGGGTTATCCTTTCTAAGTCCCCATGAGACTTAGGGTGGGACTGTTCTTCGTGCTGGGGGGGAGACTGCGCTTCTCCAGCAGCTCCCCCAGCACCCTTGCACAATTTTGGCGGTGACCCCGTTCTCCTGGGGCCACCCCAAGCACCAAAAGGACAGATCTCCAAATGCCTGGCAAGGCATTATGGGGCGCTTCGTGCTCCTTTTATGAATTTAGGATGAGTGGCTCTCCCGCTGTGCCGGGGAGAGCCGCGATCGCGCTGGTGGCCTCCGCCGCATCCTTTCTTCGTGGGGGGGCCCGGTCCCACCCGGACCCCCAGGTGCACTCTTTCCGGCTCGGGGAGCCCACCCCCGGCCGCTCCTTCCACTGGGGTGGGCCCGGTCCCACCCGGGCCCCGTGCAGCTCTCGCTCCACTCGGGTGGTGGGGGCAGCCCAGGGAGCCCACCCCCGGCTGCTCCGGCTGGCTCCCGCCCGGCCCGCACCTTCGGGTGCAGTCGCGGGAGCCAGTGCTGCTCTTTGGGTCTGCCCGCTCCGGCGGGCAGACGCGGCGGCTGCCGAAGGACCGGCAAGTCTTTGGGGGAGTGCGACGGCACTCCCCCGCCTCCCTCCAGCGTCAGGGCCCGGAGATGGGGTCTCGGGCCCCTCCTCCCTCTTCGCGGGGAGCGCACCGGCGCTCCCCGTCTTGGGTTTGTTCGGCGGGGGCCAGGGTGGGCTCCTGGCTCCCCCGCCTTCCTCCTCTTCACGGGGGGCGCGACGGCATCCCCCAGCTTTACTTCAGGGCCCGGGGATGGGGTCCCGGGCCCCTGGGCCTCATTTTCACGGGGGCGCGACGGCGCTCCCCCGACTTGACTTCTGCAGGGCTTGGGGATGGGGTCCCGGGCCCCAGGGCACATTTTCGCGGGGGGCGCGATGGCGCTCCCCCGCCCCCCTCCTTCTCATCACCGGGGGCCAGGGTGGGCTCCTGGCCCCCGTCTGGGGCAATTTCACGGGGTGCGCGACGGTGCCCCCGACTTTGCTTCTTCCGGGGGCAGCCCCCGGGGCCTGACCCCCCCGGGGGCATGATTGCGACCGCGCTTCGTCGTCAGTCCCAGGCGGGGTCAAAGGTCGCCTACCTTCTGGGGGGCATATCTCGGCCCCCTGGAGTCCGATTTCCTCCATTTTCACATCCTCTTGCTCCTGGTGGTGCCCCCCAGCCACTGGGAGACTGTCCCTTGCCCTCTGGGTCTCGGAGAGGGGGATTCAGCAGGGAGCGGTCTTCACTGGCTCCCTGCGCCAGCTTTTCGCCTGGCTCTCCTCCTGGGCCTCTCTTCTCCCTGCGCAGAGGCCCCTGCTTCTCCGCACCGGTCCTGGGCTCTTCTTCTGGCGCTGGTAGGGGCCTGGGGGGCAGTCAGGGGGTTCCTCCTTCCAACTGCCTATGACCAGGCTCCAGCACCTTCCGCCTCAGCAGACCACACCCCAGAGAGAGCTCTCTTCCTCTTCCAGTACTTTTTAAAAGTTGAGTAGGGGGCTGGCAGGAAGTCTCTGTTTGTCCTATCAAACAGCGACACATCACTTCCCTGCCCCTGCTCCCTCCTCCTTGTCCAGCCTCTGGGTTTGTTCAAAATGGCGTCGTCCAGGGTCTCTGGCCACATGGTCTCTGAAACACGAGCCCTTCCTTCCTCGCTGCCTTCCCCCTTGGTGCAGCCTGGTGCCTGGCACCCAGTGATAGCTGCTGATGGATGAGCCTATAGCCCCACCCATCTTCTCTTCGTGGAGAGGAGGCCTTAGCTTGTGGAAGAAAGGTTATCAATCCATCCAGCTGAGGTCAGCCCTCAGCCTGGCCCTGGTTATGACTGACTCAGAGAAATGTGACATTTCTGGATGACCCAAAAGCAGTACAAATATGACTTTGGACTCTGCAGAATACTCCTTTTCACATCCGCTACAGTGGACTTTAGTGCGTGTCTGGAATCTGTAGGCCTCATGAAAGTTAAGATAGAACATGGGCTCCACATCCCCATAGGGGAATAATGAAGTGAAAAACACAGTAAAGCACACTGACTTTCCCTGGCATGTTCCTTCCCAGTGTATAAGGCCTATTCCGTGTCACCACCCACTTCTGCATAAGTCCTGCCACACCAGTCTATCTGCACCTGCTCCTTGGCTGCGCACGCTAGGAATCTCCCCTGCGCAGCCCCTACACATGTGCACACGCATGTACACATGTGTCTGCATGTAACCAGCCCGGTGTCCCTTACTCCAGCTGCGGCGCAGTGGCCTGGTCAAGCCAGGGGGACACCAGTAAAATCCCCATGCAGTCCCTTTCATCATGAGTTCACTGTGGGTGAGTCCCAACTTATGAGGCTCTCCCACAGTAAAAGCTCAACAATTAGGTGCTCAAAAAGCGAAAAATCCGGGCGGCCCATAGTGTCAGAACCACCTTCTAACACATACTCATTAATTTGTACTGAAGTCCACGACAGGGAAGAGCATTGATAAAGTATTGACTTAATAGATTAATTTAGCATATGCAAAGAAAAATGTGACATCTAAGATATACCTTCAAATTATATATCTTGCAAGGAATGTGGGAGAAATTAATAAATCTTATCAGCTGATATACAGTCAGTTTTCTATGCAGAAATGCCTGTTTCATTTCACAAGTGCTTCTTTAGTCCTTAAGTTCTTTTGACGAGTACTTTTCCTTCCTTAGAAGCATTAGTTATGTACATGGGCTGCAATATTTTCCAAGCAAGAATTCTTTTGCAATAAATGCATATTTCATTGCATTGTTGTTCATTTTTAGAACTTATATCAGTATAAAAAAGTAGTAAATTAATGCCATACCTGTAAATAAGGGATCACTTTGCAGAGAGTCTTACCAAAGAACCAGGTTTCTGTAATATCGACAACTAAAGTTGCAGGTAGACATGTGATGGTCACAAGAACGTCAGCAAGTGAAAGATTCACAATAAAATAATTTGTAACAGTTCTCATGTGATGATTCTTCCACACTGCAACACACACTGAAATGAAAGACCAGTGTCAATATAATACAAATGGAAGCAACATCAAAAACTAAAGACATTACTTGCATGCAAATTTTCTTTTCATAACTGTCAAAAAAGTTTGATGCAGAAAATGACGTTTTTTTTATTGGAAGGGTGAATCTGTACAGTGAGCATTTTATTGGAAGGATGAATCTACACGATGAGCACCTGCTAAATGTGGCCTTCCCAGAGCTCTTAGGTATTGCATTAGCAGCTAATCCAGTCCAGGTTTTTACTTTGCATTCTGGAACTAGCAGTCCTAATTTTAAAATGGCATACATGCCAAAAGGCCTGGTTCAGGTAGGATACTTCTAATTCCAAAGTCATAAATTGCACTTTTTCAGCTATGGCCCCCCAACATTGTCTGCACCTTAATGCAAAAGTAAAAGAGGGAAAATTAATTCCCTCTATTATTTTTGAAAAATCTCCCAGTTTTGTGTTATAAAATGTAGGCATGCATGTAATGGGATAACCAGGACTACATGTCCTGGAGTGCACAGAAATAAAACCGGCTGCACAAGCTAGTCACTCATGGCCTTTAAAAATAAGGGAGCTCTGATTTTTTTCAAAGCAGCACTTAAGGCGTTTTTACTACTTTGGTGGTCTTCCTTCGGTGCCATCACTGTGCTGTCCATTGGAGGACCACCATAGCCGTTGTGCACTCGCCTGCCGTATTAAGAGTTTTATTGTGGTCAGGTGGGCGGTGCTGAGGTGGTCGCACATGCATACCACACCGTGCAGGAACTGAGGGTGCAAATCCAGGGGGGCACAACATATCCCCCCCCTGTATGCACCCATAGGCCTATGAGCAGAAGGGGCCTTTATTGCCTGTCTGCCAACCTTTTCATGGTGGGCTCACTGCCATGAAAGGGCCAGGGGACAGGTAACTCGTAATATGCTCGGCAGTGCCGCAGTGACACCACCAGCATATTACAGCTCCCTGACCGCTGCGCAACCGCTGTGGGATTCTAGATCCCAGATAGGCACGGCGGTCCGACCACCACACTCGTAATACTGCGGGGGGTCCACAGTGTGGCAGTGGTCAGACCGCCAGCATGAGTACGGCGGTCCTATGGACCACCGTACTCAACATGAGGCCCTTAGTACAGTGTTTAGCTCAATTGAGATCTGCCTTTTATATTGTCACAACAAAGTGCATAATGCTTAACATTAGATGGGAAAAACATATTTCCCTTTTAGTTTTCCTTTCAAATATGATGAATAATGACCAATTTTAACAATGATTAGTTTGGTCCCTCCAACTCGGATTAGGAGGGCCGTCCTAAAGCCAGCACTGACATCATGCCAGATTCCCAAGATGTCAAATGCTCCCAGGAAGCTGGAAAGTGAGTGGTGGCCTGCTGATTTGTGTACAAGGGGCTGATTTTACAACACTGCAGCAAAATCGGCACTCAGTAATAGGCTCACACCCTTCCAGCCTCTCGAGGAAATGCCTGGTACCAGGTACTTCCAAGTCCAACCATGACCACTATGGAAATAGATGATTTCCTTAAAAGATCTGACATGGACTATGGTACTACAGGACAGACGTTGGAGGTCTGAGATAGAGGACGGATTGTGAGAGGATGGTGGTTTGCAAAGTATACATGAACACATTCACAGAGGTTTTACCTGCCTTGCCTTGCAAGCAGATTAAAGGTGGCAGAAATAACAGAAGTGTTGTTTATTGCGGAGGAAGCTGTATGAAACTTTATGCCTCACATTGCACTTTGATGTCAAAGATTTGTTTTGTTTTTTTTGCAACATAAAACATTTGAGAAGTGAGGAAACAATTGACCTGGGTATAAATGCATTTATGTAAAACAGATAGGTACTGTTGCAAGACAGAAAGAGGTAAAAGGCAAGACAGACCCCAAAATGGACTTTATGTTAAATTGGCTGTAATAACCACACCCATCAAAAATACTAAATGTAATAGAAAAGTTTCCACCGTAGGGATTACCATGTCGGTTTCCGACAGGCTTTCCATGTCGGGCTTTCCGACATGGAAAGCCGGTCGGAAAGCGACATTGGGGGCCCCTAGCATGGCCCCCTTCACCCTGCGGCCTCCGGTTGGAGGCCAAGGGGGCACCTATGGTGCCTCCTTGTTTATCCCTGCACCGTGTGGCAGGCACCCTGAGATGCCTGCAACGAGGTGCAGGGATGAATAGATCCTTCCATTTCTCTATGGGAGCTTGTGCTACGGCCAGTTTATGGCTGCAGCACAAGCTCCCATAGACAAATGGGAGTATGTGACTACACCATGTGCGGTCACTTTGTAATGCTGTGGTCGGGACTGCCGACCGGAGGTTGGTTGGTTCCCGATTCCACAACGGTGTCGGGCAGACGTGAGTCCACCCGACATTATAATTAGGCCCCAAATGTACTGTTATGGAATATGACCCTGACAGTGAATAGTCACTGAAGATTTTATGGAAAAAGATTGACTTAACATGCAGGACACCGGGTAAGGGTACTAATTACAATGTACCAAGCAGACTGCAGGAGTAAATGCGAATGGATTTAACCTTAGAAAGGAACTGTATAGTAGAAAATAGTGTATGCCTGCTTCGCAACGCATGTGGTTTCCCATGCATGACCGCACACTGCAGGTATCTTGGAATGATAACCTTCAGTGAACATACAAACTTATGTGTCATGATGCCCAATTTGTTTTCTTTTTTACTATACTTTTCCAAAGTGGGTGATGACCAAGTGGAAACTTTGCAGCAACCAGGATTTCAGAAAAATAAAAAACAAATCATGCAAGATGGAAATGAGTGAGGGAGAATTGAGAAAAAGCAGACAAGCATCTGGGGAGCAGAACGGAGGGGCTAACCCTTTCGCTGCCAGGCCTCCCCCTTTGCAATGCTTTTTTTGGCTATTTAGTGTAGTTTGCGCTTAGGCCCCAATACCTTTTTGTCCACATAAGGTATCCACGCCAAATTGGCGTCCTTTTCTTCCAACATGCTGAGGATTCTAAAGTTACCCAGGGGTTGCGGATTCCCCTGAAGGGGATCGAGATATTAGGCAAGATACAGCACATTTTTGGGGTTTTGAGGGAAAATGGGGAAAAAGTGCTGCAGAAGAAAACATCTGTTCTTTCCCCCGCAAAAGGTATCAACGAATGGTTTGTGGTGCAAAAATCACCATCTTCCCAGCTTTCCGGAACAGGCAGACCTTTGTCAGAAAATTAAAATGTTGCACACAGTTTTGGCATTTTACTGGGACATAGCCTATTTTTACTATTTTTTGTGCTTTCAACGTCCTTCCAGTTAGTGGCAGAAATGGGTGTGAAACCAATAATTGATCCAGTATAGCAATACATTTCTGGAAAGTAGACACAATTCTGAATTTAGCAAGGGGTAATTTGTGTACATCCTTCAAGGTTTTCCTATAGAAAGTAACATTTGAAATAAAAGAATATTGAAATTTAGTAGGAAAAAAGAGCCATTCATGCTTACATTTTCACCTGTAACTTCTAACTATGGTAGATTTTTAAAGCTATAAACTGTTATGTAGCAGGATCCTTCTGGTTGCAGAAATATATGAGGCTTGTAGTTTCACCAAGAACCTGAGGTACCCAGAGCCAATAACTGAGTTGCATATTTCAATGGTTTTTCATTATGTATCGGGTATACAGTAATTCATTTGGTAAAATATAGGAGTGAAGAATAGGTATCAAGGAAACCTATGTATATCTGAAATGGGAACAAGATATGTAGTTTAGAAGCAGTGGTTATTTGTGCATCTCTGAATTTGTTGGTACCCTATCAGCATGTGAATTAGAGGGTATTGTTCAGAATGACTTCTTTTTTACACACTGTCTTACATTTGGAAGGCAGAAATGCATAGAAAAACAAACAGCAATAACACTTGCTCTACTATTCTGTGTTTTCGTAAGCCTCCCAATATAAATGATACATCACTTGTGTGGGTAGGCCTAGTGTCTGCGACATGAAATGGCCCAAAACGCAATGTGGACACATCACATTGTTTCACTGAAAACTGACCCTTTTTTCGCAATGTACTTAGCTTTGGCTTTTGGGCCCTAGTTAAGCCGACAGCTAAGGAAACCTCGCAAGCCTGTACATTTTTTAAAACTAAACACCCAGGGGAATCTAGGATGGGTGATATGTGTGGCTCTCCCCAGGTTCTGTTACCCAGAATCCCTTGCAAAGCTCAAACTTTGTCAAAAAAACTAATTTGTCTCACATTTCTGTGATGGGAAGTTCTGGAATCTGTGGGGAGCCACAAACTTCCACCCACCCAGCATTCCCCCAAGTCTGCCAATAAAATTGATGCCTCACATATGTGGGTAGACTTAGTGCCCGCGACAGGAAACGTCCCAAAACACAAGGTGGGCACATAACCTTTTTCCAGTGAAACTGACCCTTTTTCTGCAATGTGCCTAGCTTTAGATTTTGGGCCCTAGCTCAGCCGGCGACTAGGGAAACCTAGCAAACCTGTACATTTTTGAAGGATTGACACCCAGAGGAATTCAGGATGAGGGGATTTTTGTGGCTCTCAAAAGGTTCTGTTACCCAGAATGCCTTGCAAAGCTCAAACCTTGTAAAAAAACACTTTTTCCTCACATTTCTGTGATGGAAACTTCTAGAATCTGTTGGGAGCCACAAACTTCCACCCACCCAGCATTTCTCTAAGACTGCTGACAAAAATTGTACCTCACTTGTGTGAGTAGGCCTAGTGCCCGCGACAAGAAAGGTCCCAAAACGCAACATGGACACATCACATTTTTCCAGTGAAAACTGACCCTTTTTTTGCAATGTGCCTAGCTGTGGATTTTGGGCCCTATCTCAGCTGGCACCTAAGGAAACCTTGCAAATCTCTACACTTTGGAACACTAGACACCCAGGGGAATCTAGGATGGATGAGGTGACTTATGTGGCTCTCATCAGGCTCTGTACCCAAAATCCCTTGCAAAGCTCAAACTTGGTTAAAAAAACACATTTTCCTCACATTTCTGTGATGGAAAGTTGTGGAATCTGTGGGGGGCCACAAACTTCCACCCACCCAGCATTTCCCCAAGTCTGCCGATAAAATTTGTACCTCACTTGTGTGAGTAGGCCTAGTGCCCGCGACAAGAAACGTCCCAAAAACGCAACACGGACTCATCAAATTTTTTCAGTGAAAACTGACCCTTTTTTTGCACTGTGCCTAGCTCTGGATTTTGGGCCCTAGTTCAGCCGGCCCCTAGAGAAACCTAGCAAACCTATAAATTTTTTAAAACTAGACACCCCGGGGAATCCAGGATTGGGTGACTTGTGTGGCTCCCGTCAGGTTCTGTTACACAGAATCCCTTGCAAACCTCAAACTTTATAAAAACAAAAAAATATCTTTCTCACATTTCTGTGATGGAAAGTTCTGGAATCTGTGGGGAGACATAAACTTCCACCCACCCAGCATTCCCCCGGAGTCTGCTGATAAAAATGGTTCCTCACCTGTGTGGGTAAGCCTAGTGCCTGCAACAGGAAACAGCACAAAACGCAACGTGGACACATAACATTTTTCCGGTGAAAATTGACCCTTTTTTTGCAATGTGCCTAGCTGTGGATTTTGGACCCAAGCTCAGCCAGCACCTAGGGAAACCTAACAAACCTCTAAATTTTTTTAACTAAACACCCATAGGAATCCAGGATGGTGTGACTTGTGTGGCTCTCACCAGGGTCTGTTACCCAGGATCCCTTGCAAACTCAAACTTTGTCCAAAAAGTCACATTTTCCTCACATTTCTGTGTTGGAAGGTTGTGAGATCACTGCGCCACCATATATTCCCCACCACCCAGCCTTCCCCTCAGTCTCCCAATAAAAATGATACCTTGTGTGGGTGCCACAAGCAGTGTCAGCCTAAAAACGTATGAAAAAAAACCCTGCCCTTTTGGACCCACTTTGGTTCGCCCCTCGGTTTTTCATTTTATTCGCTTTTAGGTTCTCTGCTTTGGGCACCCACACAATTGAGGTATCATTTTTTTCAGGAGACTGAGGAAAACGCTGGGTGGTAGGAAATTTGTGCCAGCACAGTGATACAACAAATATTTCACACAGAGGTATGAGGAAAGTGAGAATTGATAGCTAAATTTGAGGGGTGCAGGGGATTCTGGGTAATAAAACGCTGGAGGATCCACACAAGCCACACCACCAGCCAAGTGCCATCCACGCACACTGCCAACCAAGCACCATCCAAGCACATTGCCAGCCAAGCGACAGTCCACGCACATCGCCAGCCAAGTAACAGTCTACGCCTACCGCCAGACATGTGCCTTCCACTCAGACCACTAGCCAGTGGCAGTCCACGCACATTGCCAGCCAAGCGCTAGTCCACACACACTGCCAGCTAAGCACAAGTCCAAACACACCGCCAGCAAAATGCAGGTTTGCACACAGCCAGCTAAACACCAGTAAACACAGACCGTAAGCTGAACTCCAGTTCACACACACACACAGAAATGTTTGCTAGTGTCTAGTGGTTTACTACCCCCTTTGGGAGCAGATGTGCCTAAACATATAGCTGACCTGCCCCCAAGGGGGACAGAAGTAGCCAAAATGTGTTCACAATAAAAGTGGAGCAACCCTTTCCTAAGGGGCCACTCCCTGACATGCCAATAAACATATATCTGCTGCCTAGTAGGCTTTCTACCTGCCTAGAGGGGTGCAGAAAGACTGTGGCTATTTTTTTTGGGGGGGCGGTGGGGCATTGTCATTGCCCATTATGTGCGGCCCCCACCTCTCTTTTATTAGACCAAAAAATCTTGGTGTCTAGTGGGCTTTCAGCCCCCCGGGGGCAGGTCGGGGGAAATAACCCCATCTGCCCTCCAGGATGGGCAAGAAGACTGTCCCTTTTTTATTTTGGGGTGTGGGGGCATTGGCATGCCCATATTTGTTCCCCATCTGCACTCCAAGGGGGCAGAAAGACTGTGTCAATTTTTGGGTAGGGTGGTGCATTATAGTGCCCATTTAGGGCAGCCACCATCCCTAAGTACTCAAAAAAATAATCCCTGGTGTCTAGTGGGCTTTTGCCCCCCTTGGGGGCAGATATGGGGTAATAACCCCCACCTGCCTCCCTGGGGGGCAGAAAGACTGTCCCTTTTGTGTTGGGGGCATTGGCATGCCCATTTTGGGCAGCCCCCACCCATCGTTCATAAAAAAACAATCATTCCTGGTGCCTAGTGGGATTTTTGCCCCCCGGGGGCAGATCAGGGGTAATAGCCCCCATCTGCCTCCGAGGGAGGCAGAAAGACTGCCCCTTTTTTATTTGGGATGGTGGGGCATTGGCATGCCCATTCTGGTGCCTAGTGGGCTTTCTGCATCCCAAGGGGGCTGATCAGGGATAATAACCACCATCTTCCTCCTGGGGGGTAGAAAGACTGTCCCTTTTGTTTTGGGGGTGTTGGCATGCCCATTGTGGGCAGACCCCACCTCTCTTTTAATAAAAAAAATATATATACTGGTGCCTAGTGGGCTTTCTGCCCCCCGGGGGGACAGATTGGGGGCTATTGCCCCCCATCTGCACCCCAAGGGAGCCGAAAGACTGTGCCAATTTTGGAAGGTATGGGGGCATTATAATGCCCATTTAGAGCATCCTCCACCCCTAACTTTTCAACAAAAAAAAAACCCTGGTGTCTAATGTGCTTTCTGCCCCCCGGGGGCCAGAAAGACTGAATAATGCCAGAAACAATAGAGGGAGCACAAGCCCTTCCCCAAGGGGTCGCTCCCCCCCCCTGGTGCCTAGTGGGTGGATCCACTAGGTAAGTGAGAATATCTCCTTTCCAATTATACCTCTCCAATTTGCCTACATGCTCGGCGAACTGAGAAAGCCCCAGGAACACGTAGGCAGTGAAACTGAGATGAGCCAATTGGCTCATTTCACTTTTAGTGTAATGACGAAGGCGTGCCATGCACGCCGATCACCACTACACTGAAAAAAAAATGCCTCAGGTAGCTGGGGAAGCTCTTCCCCAGCTCCCGAGGCTGGAAGAAAAAAAAAAGAATCCCTCTGCTGTTTACAGCATCTTGCTGACTTCAGCTTGGATGCTCTATCTGACATCAGCAGACTGCCTGCCTGTACATTTTGTTTTTGACAGGTAGGCTGTGACTTCATGGGTACACCAGCTAGTCTGACCAGGGGTCATAGAGAAGAGCTCAGCATACTGACTTAGGACTAGCCTGCAGTCAGCTTGCTGTTGGTCATTGAGGGTGTCTGAAAAGATCCATCAACAGACCCATCTTGGGGATTGCTGGAGAGGAGATGAGGGAGAGGTTCACTCTCAGTTTCCTGTCGCTCATCTGTGACCATGAGCATGGTCATGTAAGCACTGTCATAATAGGGCTTCAGGTGGTTGACATGTATTACCTTCTTGGGGTGTTTGTAACTGCCAAGGTCCACCAGATGTATGACCTCCCCTTTTCTTTCAAGGACAGGGTAGGGCCCACTTCCCTTGTCTTGGAGGGCCCTAGGGATTACAGGCTTAAATACCCATGCTTTCCGTCCTGGTTTCAATCCTACCAGGTCAGCCTTTTGGTCATACCACTGCTTCTGCAGTTCCTGGTTGGCCTGAAGGTTTTGGCTTGCGTTCTCTATGTACTCAGCCATCCTGGAATGAAGGCCAAGCATATAGTCTACTATGTATTGTTTTGGTTATTTGAGAGGTTTTTCCCAACCTTCTCTTACCAGACTTAGAGGACCTCTAACAGGGTGTCCGAACAAAAGTTCAAAGGGTGAAAAGCCCACTCCCTTCTGCTGCACTTTCCTGTAGGAAAAAGCAGGCATGGAAGTAGGACATCCCATCTCCTTCTGAGTTTTTCAGGGAGCCCACCAATCATGCCTTTCAAAGTCTGGTTGAATCTCTCCACCAGGCCATTAGTTTGTGGATGATAGGGTGTGGTGAATCTGTAGTTCACTCCACATTCATCCCACATATGTTTTAGGTGAGCAGACATGAAGTTTGCATCTCTGTCTGACACCACCTCCTTTGGGAAACCAACCCTGGTGAATACACCAAGAAGGGCTTTTGCCACCACTGAAGCAGTGGTGGCCCTTAGAGGCATAGCTTCAGGATAACTGATGGAATGATCCACTACCACCAGAATATATTTGTTCCCTGAGGCTGTTGGAGGGTCCAAAGGGGCAACAATGTCGACCCCTACCCTTTCAAATTGTACCCAAACCACTGGAAGTAGAATTAAGGGGGCCTTTTGGTGGCCTCCTACCTTGTCACTGGCTGGGCAGGTGACACAGAACTGACAAAATTCCTTCACCTTCTGAGACATCCCTGACCAGTAGAAGTTGTTAACTACCCTACTCCAAGTTACCCTACTCCAAGGTGCCCAGCTAAGGGGATATCAGGATCATGGGCCAAAGTAAGGAGGAGCTCTCTAAAACTCTAAGGTACTATCACTCTCCTGGTGGTACCAGATTTGAGGTCTCTGGCCTCAGTGTATAGGAGCCATTCCTCCCAATAGACCCTTTGAGTACCACTGATATCACCATTTTTCCTGTGCAGCAGCTTGCTTCCTCAGGCTTTCAAGAGTGGGACAGGTTTGATGTCCATAGCACAGATCCACCCTAGAGGCTCCCCGGGGCCCAAGAAATCTGTCTCGTAAGGCCCAATCTCTTCAGGCTCAGTTCCCTCTGAGAATACCAAGTCCTCTTCCTGGGAAGAAGGGTTCTGACTTGGGATCTGTTTAGAATCTAGTCCCCCAGTCTTCTTGCCCTTTCTCTTGGAGGGCTGGTCCACTATTCCAGGAACCAGCAGCTCTTTTACACTCAGAGCTGTGCTCTGTGCTCGGGTTGTAACTCAACCCCATCCTGAGAAACCAACGATGCGGGCATGGGTTCTTAGTTTGACTTAATTCCCAGGAGAAGTCTCCAAATCATTCCCAAGCAGAAAATCTACAGGAACATCAGGGGACACAACCACCTCTTTCTGTCCAACTACTACCCCCAGTCCAAAGAGACCATCGCCATGGGATGGACTTTGGTGACATTGTAGGACCATCCAATCAGGTACTGATCTGAGTGAACTAGCCGCTGGGTCACCATTGTGACACTAGCCCCTGTATACCTCAAGGCCTCTATCCTGGACCCATTAATCTTGGGAAACTGCCTGAATATTTTCATGTTATTTGGCCCGGCAGCAAAGACTAAGTCCATCTCTCCCTCAAAGACTAATGTTGCCTCAGTGAGGTTACTGACATGGCCAGGCCACACCTGTGATCCAACGTGGATTTTAGCAACTGCAGGTACAGCAGGTGGACTTGAGGCATTTTAAATATTTTTACAACTAAGATATCCAGTTCCGTGTCCTAGCGCTTTACAGTCATCACACCAAGCCTTGTTGAGATCACAGTTCTTACCCTGGTGCCCACTCATGGACTGTGTAGAGACTCTGGTCCCACCCTCCTGAGTAGATTTTTGGGGGCCTGTAGAAGACTCTTGGTTATTTTTAGGGTTACTCTTGTTCCCTTAGGGGCGCTTTTTGGCCTCTTTCTTTTGGTCTCCCCCACCAGTGTTAGTTTTGGTGACCCTTGTCTTAACCCAGTGGTCCGCCTTCTTCCACAATTCTTGAAGAGAAAGTAGACCCATGTCTACCAGGAACTGATGTAGTTTCTCTTGGTGACAATTACTTAAAAGGTGCTCCTTCATAACTAAATTATACAGCCCTTTATAATCATGTACATTGTTACCACTCAACCAACCTCAAACTGTTTTCATTGAGTAATCCACAAAATCTATATAGGATTGGCCTTGGGTTTTCTTGGCCTCCCTGAACTTGATCCTATATTCTTTAGTGCTGAATCCAAAGCCCTCAATCAGGATAACCTTCATGAGGTCATAGATTGTAGCATCTTTCTCATCAAGTGTCATGAGTCTATCCCTTCACCTTTCTGAGAACATTTCCCACGGGATAGCTTCCTGTGGACCTGGCTACTAAGACAGGCTCTCTCAAAAGCAATGAACCACTTAGTGATATCATCAACCTCAAAATACTTAGGGACAATCCCTTTGGGGATTTTGGAGTCTGCAGAATCTGCCTCCCTATTTATTTTGCTACCACCAGAGATAGGTCCTAGGTACATCTCAGCTCTTTCTTCCTTTATGGCTCTATGGCTAGGAGTTTAGCTTCTAGAGCTATCCTCTTAGCCAGTTTCTGAAGATCGGCATCTTCAGTATCTACCTCATCTGGGATATTACTGGGGTCCTTTCCACCAGTGTTGTTGTTATCTGAGGAGTTAGTGACAGATTCGACCTCCTCCTAATCTATTTCTTCTTCTTCTTCTACTTCTTCCCCCATGGAGGAAGTATTGTTTGCCAGGGCCTGGTCATTCTCTACCAGCAACTGCTGGAGATGGGCTTTATTGGGTTTAGGACCCATGTTGATGTTCCATGCTTTGCACAAGTCTTTAAGTTGGGAAATTTTAAGATGTGAGTAGGGACCCAGGCTGAGTTCGTGGCTGGTCTCTGGAGTATCAGTCATGGTGTTTAAAGTAACTGGGGGTCTAATTAGAGAATTTAAAAACTCTAAGTACTTCTAAGGCCTAACTACTCTAAAGTTGTTTAAGTTTCTAAAACAGTGGGGGACTTAGCCAGGGCCCTAACACTAATTTTAAACAATTTGGAAAACAATTGAACATTGAAAAAAATTCAGGTCCAAAGACAATATTTGGATTTTCGCAGTTAAATCGATTATCAATCACATGGTACAACAAATGTCAAAGTCTTGCACCCCACTGCTGCACCACCAATGTAGGAAGTTGGCTCTGTATATGATACTGCCATTATGTGGTAATACCATGCACAGAATCCAGGGGTTCCCCAAAAGTATACAGGGCTCAATGTAAAAACCCAAAGTGCTCTATTGGTGGTAGTGTGGTCGAGTAGCCTTAGGCCTAACACAGAGGAGTGTAGGACATTTATTGCACAACATTGATCAATGATGGACACACGACTCAAGAAGATCCAGACCAATTTTAGAAAAAAAGTACACTTTGTATTTTATTTTATGACCAAGACCTTCTTGCTAAGGTAAGTATGTTTCAATTAAAGATACTTTTCACGTTCAAAAGTCAACAATATTCAAACAGTTCATGATTACCCTGTTAAGGAAATCAATTGAGGGATGTATCAAGCGAGTATTCAGCATATAGTTCCGGTCTTCGGGTAGTCAGACCAACACTGAGTGCAGGGTTGGTTTAGGGGGACTGTGGCACACATACAGTGCAGATTTCGGTATCTTCGTCGAGGCGGTCGACAGCAGCAATGATTTTTACTCTTGTGGTCGGCAGGGTCAATGAGCAGGATAGGCTTCAGCAGTCGGCCAACCCAGTTTCTGTCACGGTTGCTGATGGTCAGAGGCTGTGGATTGGATGTGAGTCTGCTGTCGTCAGATCATCCTGGGGAGATTGCGGGTGGGCAAGTGGTGCAGGTGGTGACTGACAGGGCCAATAGCAGGAGGGTACTGGCTCTCAGCCCTGGAGCTATGGACAACTTGGGTCATGTGGCCGAGAGGGTCCCTCGAGGTCATGGAGGTCGTCCAGTTACATTTTTTCCTTCGGGCAAGGTAGAGTCGCTTCGACACAAGTGCTGGTCCTCTACCACTGCTGTCTTTGGGAGATCTGTGGTAGCAGTGAGTCAAGTCAACACCAGTGTCGGTCCTCAACTGTGGCGGTTCTTGAAGTTCTTTTGCAGCAGGGAGTCGCGTCGACAAGTGTCGGTCCTCCCTGTGGCGGTTCTTGGAGTTTGCTTCTTCTTGGACAGGTCCGCTGCCGCAGGGAGATTGGAGCCTTTATCGAAGGCAGCAGTCCTCCCAGGGTTTCAGAGGTCGCTGGCTACAAGATGGGTCACAGGTTCACAGAAGCTGTAGACAGGCCAGTAGGGTTGGGGCTAAGGCAGTTACTGTCTTCAGTCTTCTCTGCAGGGTCGTCTTCTTGATACTTAGGTCATTGCAGATCTGAGGGCCAGGTCTAGAGGAGCAACCTAAATACTACATTTAGGAGGCATTTTAGGGGAGTAGCTAGTAGGGCCAAGGGCATCTCACCTGGGGTGACTAAACCCTCTATTATGCCAAACTCTTGTGGGAGAGGGCATAGATCTAATCCTGATTGGAGGGGTCCCCCCATCCTCAAGATGGCAGGGACTGAAAAGTATGCTTCACCTCGCTTCCCCCCATCTTAGGGGTGGGGTTCGCAGAGGTGGACACACTTCCTATCTTTTTTAATGTTCCCTCCGGTTTTACTGCCCAAAGTAGGGGTGTAAACCAGGGGCAGCCATCAGCTGCTAGCAACAGAGGCTGGGGGTTACATAACAAAGGCGGCAGGCCTTTGAAGCTTCCCTTTCCGAGCCCTGGCCTATCCTGGGGAGAATGCATGACACCTCTTCCCAGGATGTGCATTGTTTCTGGTCCCAGAGATCAGAGGTTCTCTATCTAGGGGTCCATAAACCTGTCTGGTGGTGGCTGGATGCCTACAGCTGGTTAGAGACAGGTTTAGTAGGGATTCAGGATGCACCTCTGAGGTGCTCTCTGGGTACATGGTACAATAAATCCCACAGTGGCATCTGTGTGGGTTTATTCAAAGAAGTAGTTTGGTACCAAACACTCCTCCATTCAGTGCAGCCATCATGATGCTGTGGAACTCGAGTTGTCGAGTTCTCAGTCCATGTACTCTATATGGCTTAACTGGCACTTACAATATTAGGAAACGGTGCCCAATATTGTAGGGACATAATTCTCATGCAGATATGCCCTCATCTGTAGTATAGTGCACCCTGACTTAGGGCTGTGAGGCCTACTAGAGGGGTGACTTACCTATGCTGCCAGGAAGTGTTAGCTGGCATTGCATCCAGACAGGGTGCCATGTCGACTTTGTCGTTTTCTCCCTCACAGAGGCATGCAGGCTGCAAGATCGGTGACATGGTCCCAGTGAGGAGGGCCCCAAGGGACCCTCTTCAACTCTCAGGCCCTAGGTACCCAAGGTACCAGTTACTAGGGACTTACAGGGGCCAGAAGTACCAATTGGGAGTTTGTTTTTTGGGAAGGAGCGCTGGCACAGGGCACCTGGTTGGCAGGGACCCTGTGCACTACATTTGAAACTACATTAAAACCAGGCAAAAAGTAGGGGGCAATTCATGCAAAAAGAGTCACTTTCTCACAACTAATTATGGCCAACTATGGCAAATCGATAAAATAGAGAATAGATGTGCGTTGAACTATTCTGTTGAGCTGAGTTGAAACAGGTTGTTTTCCATGAAATTGCTTTTTTGCCAGCTCAGATGTACAATCTTTCCTTAGTCCCTATAGTTACAATTACATTCCAGGTACTCTTGTGTTTCTCTGTCTGCCGCTTCTGTTTTTTCTGCTGAAGGGAATTTGTCTTTGTTTCTTACTCTCTCTGTCTGTGGGACTAAACAAAGACAATGTTCAAAATGTAATAAAAAATAAAAAATCCGGGAAACGTATTCTATTTGCCAAAATGAAAAGTTAGAATAAGAGGGTAAATGTGTGTATTTTTATAAAATGTGCAGTTAACCTGTAATGGAAGTTGAGGATGTGCACAAAATTGAGAAATTTACTTTGCATGCCAAATGGGGGCACTATCCTAAACAATTTAGTTAAAAAATATTTGATATCAACGTCAGATTTAAAATTAACAAAATACATATTTTATTAGCGCAAATGTAGTAACTAGGGATATTTACGCATTCTATGCCCTCAGAACTGTTTAAAGCAGCATTGCTCAGAAAGTGGTTTGACTAAAATTTATTAAATCAATGTTTGTTCCATTTCATACGGAAAAAGAATGCAAAAATGCCTGCTTAGAATTCAATATTTAGTAGAATTATGACAAACTGACCATACGGAAGTAGGACAATAAATTGAATTTGTTTTATTTTAGCATACTTGTCTTGTTTCCCAAGTATTAAATCTTGAGGAAAATGTTCTTTCATTAATACAGAGGTTTCGATTTCTACAAAGCCCATTGTTAGCTAACATACAAGTTACTTTATTAGAAGGATAGAAATGTAGTTCCTTTCATGGGAAAGGATGTTTAAAGTAAAGAAACCTCATGTGTATTTGGATTTCGAAACAACAAAGTTGCATACTTGAAGGTTACTGTCTGAACACTATGGTATCTCGTGTGAGAAACTGAGGAGAGAACCTGTTCCTAGGAAGAACCCTGAAAGATGATTGGACGAGAGGAAGAGAAGATGTAACATTGATTTTGACAATTGAAAATAGTACGTGTATCTAGAGTATGTTAATGCCATTCTTTATTCCTTCTCGCCTTTGGCCAGACTCCATTGCTGAATGCGATTGCTACTGCTTCTGTAAATTGTTTCCTCTCCCCCATTCCTCATTCCTTTGAGGCTCTACTAAGTTTTAATGAATGTCTCGTTCTTATTTGATTGATTATAGATTTTGAATATATTTGAGCTCTATGTTTGATCTTACTCTCTTTCTAACTTGAACCCTTTATGGATTCTGACTGACATCTTTTGGACCCATTCTTAGAATAGGGATGTTCTTCCCTTATGCAACAAGCTTAATTCATTGTACTTTGAACTAATCATTATTTTCTCTATCAATTCTGTAAAAGATTGATTATTTGAAACTAATACGAATGAAATTTATGATTCCAAATAAAGATAATTTACTAGACTAGAAGAGAAGTGCTTGATTATGCAGATGCTCGATGGGATGAGAACAACCGAGATGGAGGAAAGCTATAGGAGAGGGAACTAGACTATACCCAGCTACTACTACAGAGACAGCAGATAAATCAAAAAAGAATAAAACTCAGAGAAAAGAAGGTGATAAATATGAGACAAGGATGGATACTGATAGCGATTCAGGGGATGAGATATTAGATGTAATGTTAGCCTCATGCCCACCACTTTACGTGGTCCCCACCAATAGTGCTGATCATAATGCAATCACAAATACTACAGTGACTACTGCCTCATTGAACAGAGTGTAATACAGATTGAAAGATCATTTCAAACATTCCAGATTGGTCCAGCACCTGTTGGTACAATGCCAACTATGGTAACACCAGGTCTTACTGCTTCGATAATGACTGTTCCAGTACCATTACCACAAAGTGCAACAGTACAAACTGTGCCGAGGCCAGTTGTGACTGCCCCAATAAACATTGCCCTGACTTTAGGAGCTCAGGGAGCTGCAGGAGGAGTGAATGTGACAGGCTTCATCCTAGTATCACAGAATTCACAGATTGCTGCCTGGAAACCACCACAAAAGATTCAATCACTGAAAGAAGGCGAACGGATTGTTTTTACAAACCCAATAGCCCAGGGAAAGGCGAATGTATTTTAAGATGGGATTTTTCCGCCATGGTTTGAGGAAGCTGCAGGACATAGATAGACAGAAAATACAGAATGACAAGTAACTCCAGAACCTGAAAAGGAGAGACCACTTGATGTTTCCAAACTAAAAGTGGAACTTGAGAAGATTATTAGGGAATGCTTAGAAGATGAACATTTTAAATAGTGTCAAGAGAAAGAAGTAATTTACCTGAGTACAGAAATCACAAGACTTGCAGCAAATACACATGACAACTTAACTGATTTGGCTAAAAAAATGTGATGTTGATCTTTCAAAATGATTTCCTTGACAGAGAAGTTATACAGTGCATTTAGATGATGGGGAAGCTCTCCGACCGATCCGGATCCGGATTGTTTTCCGACCGAGCCGGACCCCTGCAGTCCGACCGAGCGAGTACGATGCAGCCGTATGCTGCCGGACTCGGTTCGGTCGGACTCCCATTGAAGTCAATGGGAGCCGGTCGTACGATGCGTACATGGGCTCCCATTGACTCAATGGGTACGTTGCGCACAAGGGGGCCCCCTGTAGTGGGTACGCGTTGGTGCCATCCGCACCATAAACGCATGTATAGGGGGGACCCATGGGTCCCCCCTGTGTCCGACTCGTACGGCTACGGGTGAAGGGGGGTCCGTCACGGACCCCCGAAATCCGCTTCCGAGAGCTTTTTCGTGTCGGAGGCTCCGACTCGATCCGGCTGTCCGGATCGTGCATCGTACTGGCTCGGTCGTAAAACATCCCCATTGCGCGGTACGAATCGGGTGCGAACGAGTCGGACGGAGCGGTTCGCACCCGGAAACGAGTTGGTCGGCGATTTCGCGTTCAATCGCATCGTACTTGGGCGTCCGGACATCAGTACGACTCGGTCGGAAACAAAGCCTCCGACTCGGATCCGGTAAAGCCGAATCCGATTCGGAGCCCTACCGACCGAGATCGGAATCGACCCCTATGTGTTCTTTAGGAATGCAATTACACATAATTGAACTAGTGAAATGTATCCATAAATAGAGTGACTTTGAAAACTAAGAGAGCAAATGGTCAAAGAAACATGAAAAGAAATAAACAATCAGAAAAAGATGACGAAGAAAAAAATGCATTAATTGGTTCTTAAGATGAAGAGGAAGCTTCAGCTCACCCATTAGGAGAGATAGCGGTTGGAGTATATGCTCATGTTCCATGGAGCAGGGGTGATCTTCCAGCATTTACGAACAACTTTCACAAATTGAGAAACAAACCAGTTACATGGTACACACAATTTGACAGATTTGTCAAAATTTCAAAAGTGTGGTGGATTAATTTGAATGCATTCTTTGACATTGTAGTTCCAAACGATTTCTGGGTCGAATATAAGGTTGTTGTACAATGGCTGCATGAGGAGCCAACGCGAGAGAAGCTTGCACTAATGCACTATCTCCTGTAGTCATGTAAATATATGAAGCAGTGATTACTTTTCTGAAAGGCAAGGTGCCTCTGAAAGATATTGATTGATCGAAGATTAAAAGAACTTCACAGGAACCAAAGGAATCAGTGCATGATTACTTTGAACGATTGCTGCAGGTGTTTCAACAACACAGTGCAAGAGAGTATCCCGAACCTATTGATATGGGGTTCTTCATGTCTGAGTTTGTTATCTGGATAAGACCAGAGATCAGTACGCATATACAGCAGAGTGTAATCTGCAGGTAGATAAAGTAATTGGATGAGATCCAGAGGTATGCAAACTACTCTAGTGATGAAAAAGAAATGAAGCAGAGAAAACATATTCATGTTAGCCCTGATGAAGGTTGCTCAAAGGGGTTTTCAGAATCAGTCAGCGGCTGTGAATCAAGGTGGCATACAAGGTGTTGGTTTACAAGCAAGAGTACAAAGTACTCAAGAGAATTTTGGTAGAGATAGAGGTTTTCCAGTCTTCCCAAATACTGGTATGGATGTTGAAACACTGAAACAAATGACTCCTTGCCACTTTTATAACAAAATGGGGCATTGAAAGAGGGAGCGTGGAATTAATAAAGATGAATTAAACTGAAATGTACCAATGAAGGGAGGAAATCAAATACAGATGCAAAATTTGCCAGTTCAGGAAATGCAAGTGCCAAAAACAAACCTAACGATGCCAGTTCCACAAGCCCCAGTGGTCCCACAGAATATAGGAAACCCTTGATTTAATTTGAACCAGTTACCCAAAGCAAATTTGAACCCATTCCAGAAACCAGATCTGAATCCATTTCAACAATGTCCTATGTTTGACAATGATGGCTTCAGCTCTGATAATTCCCAATAACGGTGCCTGAGGAAAAGAGAAAGATTACATGCTTGGTGCAGTCTTATGTGTTGACCAGAGTGGACAATTTGTGGCGAGAGAAGTAAATGGCCATCCAGTGTCATTTCTTTTTGAAACCGGTGCAGCCAGATCCACTGTGAAAGCAAGGAAGTCCCACACATACCCCTCTCTGGAAAGAAGATCCAAGTTGTAGAAGTTTCAAATAAACAGATTACAAATTAGCTCTCGGATCATGTCCCAGCTGGCAGCAGTTAGAGGTGCCTTGGCTTGCCTTGTCTCATGGTAGCTGCAGGGTTCGGGGAGGGGCTGGTAAGGGATAGGTGGCAGATAGGTGGCCAACACCAAGAGAACCCAACACTGAGCTCACCTGGCAGCAAGGGGGAGGAACTGGAAGGGTACAGCAGAGTATACCTTTCACCGTGCCTCCTCGTAAAGTGAAAGCCTTGAACAGTCCAGTCAACATAGATTTGCAAAATACATCACAACAACAAGTAGCAAACACGCCGTAATGCATCTGTGGTTGCTGTGTTTCATTGGGAGATGGCCA
Organism: Calotriton arnoldi; assembly: GCA_963921515.1. Classification (NCBI taxonomy): domain Eukaryota; kingdom Metazoa; phylum Chordata; class Amphibia; order Caudata; family Salamandridae; genus Calotriton; species Calotriton arnoldi. The sequence continues at coordinate 216,732 of CAWUFW010012263.1, forward strand.
TCCGTGACTCTTGCCAAGTGGACTCGGCTCAATTGAGGGAACGAATGCAAGTCCTGGCTTTTTGCCCAAGACTGCTTTGCATTCTGGGACTTGTAGTGTCCATTGTACACAATACTCTCTGGGCCATAAAATGCAAAGAAATGATGGATAAAAAGCCAATACTTTTCACTACACTATTAATCTAACCCAACAAAATTCCTCTCTGAGGCACTTGTTTTTTAAGGGTGCTGGGTGGAACTACATCCCCCAGAGGACACCTCTAGCACCCTTGAGCCCACACCAGGAGGTGGGGCTACTGCTGACTTTGGTGCTGTATAGCATGCATGGTGAATAGTGGCGCAGGATGCACTTATTTGCAAGGATGCTGGGGGGAGACAACATCCCAAGCTGACACCTCTGGCACCCCTGAGCCGGCAGCCAAGAGGTGGGGCTACTGCGGACTTTGATGCTATAAAGCTCACAGGGTGAACCTCGGCACGGGACATGCTTGTCTGCGAGGACACTGGTGGAACTACATCCCCCAGCTAACACCACTGGCAGCCCTGAGCCTGCAGGAAGGAGGTGGGACTACTGCTGACTTTGGCACTTTATATATCACAGGGTGAACCGTGTCATGGGACACGCTGGTTTACGAGGACTCTGAGGTGGGCATTTATCTCACAGCTGACACCTCTGGCATCCCCGAGCCCGCAGAATGGAGATGGTGCTGCTGCTGAGTTTGGCGCTATATGCGAGTAGGGTGCACCGTTGCGTGGAATACTACCAGGAGGGGGCCTGGTGAAGTCCCGGCCAAGAGCAGGCCCATCATCACCCATTAGAGGTCGGGGTGGGCACATCCTCCTAGCAGGTGAGTTCTGCTGGAAACAGCAGCACATTGAAAGTTTCATCACTACTTTTTCTTTGAAAGCCTCGTTCTTCGTTAATCTGGTGCTATTTAAACCTTATCTTTCACTGGGTGCTACAATTACTCTTTCTAACTATCAGGATGGGGAAATGCAAACTACCAGAAGGTGAAAAGCCCAAAGCCTCCTCTTCACATGCAAGCACCACTTTGGACAGCTTTTTAGCTAATGCAGTTGGGATTATCTCGAAAGAAATTGACCTGGCCGAGAGGTGCCTCTCACTGGAGCATGGCAACTTATCTTCCGGCCTGCAGTCTATTTTTCCCTCCCTAATCTTAGACGGCGCAAGAACAGGAACCATAACTCCCACCGGGCTGCTGAAGGGAAATGCTGAAGGGAGAGCAGAGCCCCTGATGTGATCCTCCAACTACCATGACAAGAACCATGACCCCTTGCCAATTTGCAACGGCGGCGCATCCGCCAAAAAGGAAACACCAGATCAAGGGTACAGGTGGCCCTAGGCTCAGGGTACTGTGCCTGGACCATGCCCAGGGCCAGGACCCTTGGTTCCCGGCCCAACTGCAGGTTAGACGCTGCCATCCTCCTTGCCCTGAACACTGAACTATCCAGCACACACTGCTACCATACCGCACCGAACTCTATGGTAGGACTGTTCTCCTGTGTCAGATGCACCTTCTCCTGCACCAGCGCGACCACCGGCATGCTGCAAAGCACCACGCCGACCTTTCGCAAAACCACACCAGAAATGACCCATCTACTCCACTGCCTGCTCCTCAACATGTGTTCTATGTGCAAGCACTCCATCGAGTGATGGACCTCATCCCCACCCTTGCACCCGACATCGTCTTCCTCACCGAGACCTGGTTCAAAACCGCATCTGCCCCGACATCACCACAGCGATGTCTGACAGATACTAAATCACTCACCAGGACCACACCAACAAACAGGGAGGAGGTGCAGCCATCATCCCCAAAGAGACCATACAGTGCACCACCACCACCACCAACAATACCACCACCCTCATGGAACACCTCAACTTCAAGCTTCACACTGATGAGAAGACAATCATCAGAGGCACAATCGCATACTAAACCCTAGGCCCACGTCCTAGCTTTTGCAGCACAGTCGCAGACCTCATTGCACCTCTAACCCTGAACTCCAAGGACTACATCTTCCTTGACGACCTCAACTTCCAAATCGATGACCCCAGCGGCAACAACACTGCACACCTCCTCAATAGTTTGACCAGCCTAGGACTGACCCAGATCAACCGCGACCCGAAGCACACAGCTGGACACATACTGAACCCTGTCTTCACATCCAGCAACCGTGTCACTTGGACCAATTCCTCCATCATTCACTTCAGCATTTACTGCCTCTGCACTGCCACCTCCAAGATGGCCAGTGCCCCCCTCAGCAGCTGGAGCAAAATTCCAGAGACCAGCTCGACAGATGCCCTCAACATCTTCAACCCAGCTGCCGCCACCAACCTGGAACAGAGATTTAAGAACTTTAATGCCTGGATCACCAACTGCACCTACAGCATCACCCCCCCCATCAACAGCAGCATTCACAGAAGATCCTCCAAAATGGCCACCTGGTACACACAAGAACTCAGAACAGCGAAATGTAACAGCAAACAGTTGGAGAGGAGATGGTGCACCAGCAAGGACACCACCGACAGGGCAGGCTTCAAGACCTCCCTCAACATTTACCACCGCCTGCTGAGGGCAACAGAGAAGACAGCCCTAGCCGTACTCATCACAACTAGCACCAAGAACAGCAAGGAACTTTTCAACATCATTAAGGAATTCTATAACCCAGCTGCCAGCGTAAAGAACATCACACCATCACAAGAGCTATGCAACAACCTTGCCGTCTTCTTCCATGAGAAGATCGCAACCATATACAGAAAGTTCAAATGCCAACCTACACCTATGGACTTCCTCAACAGATATGCCTCCTCTACAACTGACACAAACCACAGATTGACCACCTGTCCACCCAGGACACCACCTACATCATGAAATCCATCCACTCAGGAGCTCCCACAGATTTATGCCGGCAACACATCTTCAACCTTGGAAACCAAAGGATCGGCCAGGAAACCACCACCCTGCTCATTACCTCAGTCACCATAGCAACATTTCCTGATACCAGGGAACACACCGAAGTCAGACCACTTCTTAAATAAAAATCCATCGACCCTAGCGAACTCAAAACTACGCCCAATCTCCTTGCTTAAAACATGCAGAAAACACCAACTCATCCTCACTCTCACCAATGACTCTATCACCACTACGACCAATTTCCACAGATGTATGACAAGTCATTGACGACTCGATGAAGAACATTTTTCTGAGGCTGAACATGGACAAGATGGATGTACTGATCTTCGGCAACAACAGCAACACATGGAATGATTCCTTTTGGCCATCAGACCTAGGACCTGCACCCACACCCACCGACCATGCTAGAAACCTTGGAATCATCATTGATAGTAAACTCACCATGAAATCCCAGATCAACTCTGTCTCCTCTACCTACTTCCTCACTCTGTGCATGCTACATAAGATCTTCAATTGGCTACCCCTGCACACGAGACGCACCGTCACACAGGCCCTCATCACCAGTTGACTGGACTATGGCAACACTCTCTATGCTGGAATCACCACACACCTCCTACAGAGACTTAAAACCATACAGAAGGCCAAAGCCAGACTCATCATTGACCTTCCCTGATGAACCCACATCTCACTCCACCTCAGGCAACTCCACTGACTCCCTGTACAGAAATATGCCATTTTAAGTTACTGACCCACACACAGAAGGCTCTACACAACCAAGGACACACCCACATTAACTACTGCCTGAACCTTTACAGACCTTCGAGAAGACTACACTCTACTTCCCTGTCACTTGCCTACACTCCTGCATCTACTGAAGAAGTGGAGGATGCTCCTTCTCCTACATCTCAGAAAAGTCCTGGAATAGCCTCCCTGCACAGCGCAAGACCATCACCTCACTTCCAGAATTCCTAAGAGCCATCAAGACCTGACTGCTCGAATGAGCCTCCTGGGACCTGCAAGTGCCTGGATATCCTATTGAGTTCTTAGCAGAGCTTTATAAATCCTGATCAAGTGATTGATAAGGACAAAGCCAAGCTCACAGGCAGCGTAGCTTTCACCGGTGACCATCCAAACCCAGCCTCCTGCCCCTGTCCAGTGAATAATGGCGATGCCAACTGAGATTGGATCTTCAAGCAGTTAAAGGCCCTGGTTCACTCTAGCATTACTCCTTTAGTAGAAAACAAATCAACAGATTAGAACTCGCTTTCCAAAAGCTCTCCAGCTCTATTTTCCCCCCCCCCCCCCAAAATCCAACCCTTCTGTGACAGCTGAGCCAATTAACACCTTCATGGAAGATACTACCTTCAGCTTGGAAAGTCATGACAGCATTTCCCTTTATCTACAAATGTGATGACTCCCCCATTTATTACTGCAGAAGGTCCCGGCCTCTTCTGATCTCTGTTCACCAACAGGCTGATATGACCAGAGCAAGACCACTGACTCACTGTCAGTGAAACTGCTCTCCCACCCTTGTAGCTCCACCATTAAGTGAGGCCTCTCCGAGCCCTGCACTCCCGTAGTGTTGGTGTTCGAGACCCTCTTCCACCTGCAAGTTATACCTGCGCCTCATCCCTGGAGGTCCAGTGGACCTCTGACTCCTTTCTCTCACTCCGCTTTCTGCCCCTTTCTGCTCCGTTTTCACCCTTCAGCTTTTTCACCCTTTCACTCTCTATAGCACTTTTCTTCTGCTTTCTGCTCCGTTTCACCCTCTGACTCCTTTCTCTTGCTCCGCTTTCTGCCCCTTTCTGCTCCATTTTCACCCTTCAGCTTTTTTACCCTTTCACTCTCTATAGCACTTTTCTGCTGCTTTCTGCTCCGTTTCACCCTTTATTCTTCTCATCCTTGTACTCTTTATATCTTTTTTTCCTTTTCTTTTTCACCCTTTTACTCTTTTTTCCTCTTCTTTTATTGCCTGCTTTTCCCCCGTTTTTCCCGCCGCTGCTGCCCCCGTGGCCCCTTCCCCCCAGCACGACCAGCCCGAGCCAGTTCCCCTCCCCGCTCCCACCTCCCAGCTGTCCAGCCCTCCCCGACCCCTACTTAATGGCGGCCGCTGCGGGGACAGGCGAGCAAGACCACTGACTCACTGTCAGTGAAACTGCTCACCCACCCTCGCAGCTCCACCATTAAGTGAGGCCTCTCCGAGCCCTGCACTCCCGTAGTGTTGGTGTTCGAGGCTCTCCTCCACCCGCAGGTTATACCTGCGCCTCATCCCTGGTGGTCCAGTGGACCTCTGACTCCTTTCTCTCGGTCCGCTTTCTGCCCCTTTCTGCTCCGTTTTCACCCTTCAGCTTTTTCACCCTTCCACTCTCTATAGCACTTTTCTTCTGCTTTCTGCTCTATTTCACCCTCTGACTCCTTTCTCTTGCTCTGCTTTCTGCCCCTTTCTGCTCCGTTTTCACCCTTCAGCTTTTTCACCCTTTCACTCTCTATTGCACTTTTCTGCTGCTTTCTGCTCCGTTTCACCCTTTATTCTTCTCATCCTTGTACTCTTTACATCTTTTTTTCCTTTTCTTTTTCACCCTTTTACTCTTTTTTTCCTCTTCTTTTATTGCCTGCTTTTCCCCCGTTTTTCCTGCCGCCCCCACGGCCCCTCCCCCCAGCACGACCAGCCTGAGCCAGTTCCCCTCCCCGCTCCCGCCTCCCAGCTGTCCAGCCCTCCCCGACCCCTACTTAATGGTGGCCGCTGAGGGGACAGGCGAGCAAGACCACTGACTCACTGTCAGTGAAACTGCTCTCCCACCCTCGCAGCTCCACCATTAAGTGAGGCCTCTCCGAGCCCTGCACTCCCGTAGTGTTGGTGTTCGAGGCCCTCCTCCACCCGTAGGTTATACCTGCGCCTCATCCCTGGTGGTCCAGTGGACCTCTGACTCCTTTCTCTCGCTCCGCTTTCTGCCCCTTTCTGCTCCGTTTTCACCCTTCAGCTTCTTCACCCTTTCACTCTCTATAGCACTTTTCTTCTGCTTTCTGCTCCGTTTCACCCTCTGACTCCTTTCTTTTGCTACGCTTTCTGCCCCTTTCTGCTCCGTTTTCACCCTTCAGCTTTTTCACCCTTTCACTCTCTATAGCACTTTTCTGCTGCTTTCTGCTCCGTTTCACCCTTTATTCTTCTCATCCTTGTACTCTTTATATCTTTTTTCCTTTTCTTTTTCACCCTTTTACTCTTTTTTCCTCTTCTTTTATTGCCTGCTTTTCCCCTGTTTTTCCCGCGCTGCTGCCCCCGTGGCCCCTCCCCCAAAGCGTGACCAGCCCGAGCCAGTTCCCCTCCCCGCTCCCGTCTCCCAGCTGTCCAGCCCTCCCCAACCCCTACTTAATGGCGGCCGCGCGCAGCTGGCGTGCCGAACGCGTGCCGCTGGCAAGCCCGTCTGCGCCCGTCCGCGACCCGACCGCGACCAGCGCCAGGAACCTTGGACCTCCGCACCGCCAACGCTACAACCCAGCGGCACTCCACACACTCAACCCACTCAGGCCGCAACAACAACTGCAAGCTAGCATCACCTGCCGACACCCACGGACCCTTCAGCTGTCACCGCTGCCGGCCCACCTGCAGCAGCGCCAGGAACACGGACCCAGCACAACCCGCCCGCAAGAACACAACCGAACCGAAGACCCTGCAATGCATCCTCCTCAACGTCCGATCACTCCACAAACACGCCACCGAAATCTGGGACCTCCTCGACAGCACCACCCCGGACGTAGCATTCTTCACCGAAACCTGGACCAACACCACCTCGGTACCGGACATCGCCATCGCCATTCCCCAAGGATACAAGGGATCAGTGACTAAATATCGAGGGACAGAATATCGACTGTCCAGAATATCGATGCCAAAATATCGAGGGACAGAATATCGAGTCCCTATCTACAAACAGGTAAGTACTAAAATATCGAGTAAAAAATATCGATGTTTAAAATATAGTTAACTAAAATATCGAATTTTTTAAATGTATTAAAAATAATATAAAAGTAATTAAATAAACACAATTAAATAAAACATAGTTAAAATAATGTAAAAAAGCTTAAAATGTAAAAATAATAAATGTAATGTAAAAAAAAACATTAATTATTTTTTAACATATATATATTTACTTAATAATATTATAAAATAATGTATTACTCTTATTTATAAAATATTTAAAACATTATTAAAAAATATATTTACATATATATATATATAAACATATTATATACATATAAAAATAAATAATATATAATAATTTAAATAATTAAAGTAATTTTTTTTACGTTAATTAATAATTTACACTACATTAAATATAACAACATTAAAAACGTTGCATAGCTAAGGGAATAAAATTAGTATTCACACTCCAACAACTGCAAAAGTAGGGAATTTGTTGGATAGCGGGTGGGTACAAATTACTATTCCCACTCAAGTGAGTGGAACAGAAGGGAAAGTGTTGGATAGCGGGTGGGTAAAAATTACTATTCCTACTCCAGCGAGTGGAACAGTAGGGAAAGTGTTGGATAGCGGGTGGGTAAAAATTACTATTCCTACTCCAGTGAGTGGAACAGTAGGGAAAGTGTTTGATAGCGGGAGGGTAAAAATTACTATTCCCACTCCAGTGAGTGGAACAGTAGGAAAAGTGTTGGATAGCGGGAGGGTAAAAATTACTATTCCCACTCCAGTGAGTGGAACAGTAGGGAAAGTGTTGGATAGCGGGAGGGTAAAAATTAATATTCCCACTCCAGTGAGTGGAACAGTAGGGAAAGTGTTGGATAGTGGGAGTCTAAAAATTACTATTCCCACTCCAGTGAGTGGAAAAGTAGGGAAAGTGTTGGATAGCAGGAGTGTAAAAATAACTATTCCCACTCCAGTGAGTGCAACAGTAGGGAAAGTGTTGGGTAGCGTAGGGGAATAATTGAGTAGACTCACTCCTACAATATAATTAAAATTAATTAACAAATAATTAAATAATAAAAATATATTTACCTTCCAACATTTTCCCCTATAAACGTCACCTCCAATAGTGTAAAATATTAATGAATCAACATAATTAATTAACATTTAATTAATTAGCTAATTACAATTAAAAATCAAATTAATAACCATCATATCTAAATTAATTAACACAATTAACACTATAAAATAACTTTGAATAAATAATATTTAAAAATTATTAAAATTTGAATTAACTGTAACTTAATTCCCCAACACTCAACACATTACAAAAAAATGTACATAATTAACATATTAATAAATTAATTTTTAATAATTAATATGTAATTAATTACTAATTAATAAAAAAATAAACAATTTACATAATTATCAATTAATAAACAAAGGTCATTCACTTTTTATATATTTAATAATAAATTAATTAACTTAATTAACAATAGTAATTATTAAACAATAAATTATTAATTAATAAATTATTAATTTTTATAATTTAAATTAAATTACTTCCCACCCTATTCCCCTATAAACCCACAACCCGCTACGGAACTAATATACGCAAAAATTAATTCACATAAAATCCATTACCTTAAAAAAATTGTAACATACATTAAAAAAATATTATATATTTTTAACACATATAGTAACATATAAAACAATTTAAAAAAATTCGATATAATAAAATTCGATATAATGACATTCGATATTACTTACCTATATGTCGATATTTTTTCCAACTATATTAAGGGGCCAATTCCGATTCAGGCCAGAAATCACTCCGACCGAGCCGGACCCGGAGAGATTCCCGACCGAATCGGACTCTGGCAGTCTGACCGAACGAGTACGATGCGCACGCATGCAATCGGACTCGAGTCGGTCGGACTCCCATTGAAGTCAATGGGAGCCGGACGTACAACGCGTACGCGGGCTCCCATTGACTCAATGGGTGCGAGGCGAACAAGGGCGCCCCCTACAGCGGGTACGCCTCGATGCGACTCGCGGCGTACATGCACAGGTAGGGGGGACCCATGGGTCCCCCCTGTGTGCGACTCACGCGGCTACGCGTACAGGGGGGTCCGACACGGACCCCCAAAATCCGGCTCCAACTGCTTTTTCGAGCCGGACGGCGCGAGTCAGTCGGACTCCTCGAGGCGCGCATCGTACTTGCCCAGCCGGGGAACGTCTCCATTGCGCGGTGCGAGTCGTGTCCGTGCGAGTCGGTCGGAGCGCTTCGGACCCGCGAACGAGTCGGTCAGCGATTTTGCGTGCGCTCGCATTGTACTCGCTCAGCCGGACGCACGTACGAATCGGTCGGGAAAGAGGGCTCCGAATCGGATCCGGTTAAGCCGAATCCGATTCGGTGCCCTACCGGCCGAGATCGGAACCGACCCTATGTCTTTTCTATATTCTGTCCTCTCGATATTTTGTACTCGATATTTTGTCCTTTCGATATTAAAACTTCAATATTTAGTCTCTACACCGGATACAAGATCTCTCGGAAGGACCGACCCACCCGCCCGGGAGGAGGAATCGCCATCGTCCACAAATCCAACCTCCAGCTGAGAACACTCTCCGACGAGCCCACAGACCTGATGGAACACCTACACTTCAAGATACAGGCCAGCCCTACCACCACCCTCAGAGGAACTCTCATCTACCGACCCCCCGGACCCCGCGGATCTTTCACCAACTCCATCACAGATATCATCTCCCCGCAAGCCATTGCATCTACCAACTACACCCTGCTGGGAGACCTCAACTTCCACCTCGACAACCAACTAGACCCCAACACCACATCCCTCCTGGACAACCTCCACAACATTGGACTCCGCCAGATCGTGACCGAACCCACGCACTCAGCAGGACACACCCTCGACCCCCTCTTCACAACACGAAACTCCATCACTTTCAGCCACACCACCAAACTCCCATGGACAGACCACCGGTGCGTCCACTCCACCTTCAGAACACCCACCATCCACAGACACCAGCACCTGCTCCCACAAAGAAACTGGACCAAAATCACCGACGGCCAGCTCACCTCCTCACTCAGCAACTCCACCCCAACCACCGCGGAAGACGAGGGCCCCAACACCGCAGCCCGAAATCTGCACAGATGGATCTCCAACAGCGCCAACACCATAGCCCCCCTCAAGAAGAACAACAACACACACGGCAAGAAAGCCAGATGGTTTACCACCGAACTTCGAGAGTCCAGACGCACATGCCGCCGCCTCGAAAAGGCCTGGAGGAACTCCAAATCCACAGAAGCCCACAACAACTTCAGAGCCGCCACCAACGCCCACCACCAACTCATCAGAAAAAAGAGGAAAAAAGCGATCGAAGACAGAATCTCCACACACGCGCACAACAGCAAAGAACTCTTCAGCATCATCAAGGAGTTGGCCCAACCCACCAGCGAGCCTACTGACATTCCTCCCTCACAAGACCTCTGCAACAAACTCAGCACCTTCTTCCACCACAAAATCAAGAACATTTACGACAACTTCGACGAAGACAGCCAACACACTGAACCCTCACCAGCCACCCCGACACCCTGAAGTCAACGATTGACAACTGGACAGCCCTCACCACCGAAGACACACTGGAGACAATGAAGTCAATCCACTCCAGGGCCCCCACGGACCCCTGCCCCCACCACATCTTCAACAGAGCCGCCGACACCATCGCACCCATGCTCCGCCACACCATCCACCGCTCCCTGGCGAACGCCTCCTTCCCTGACGACTGGAAACACGCCGAGATCAACACCCTCCTGAAGAAGCCCTCGGCGGACCCCACCGACCTCAAAAACTACAGACCCATCTCCCTGATCCCGTTCCCAGCGAAAGTCATCGAGAAAGCCATCAACACCCAACTCGCCACCTTCATTGAAGAGCACAACATCCTCGAATCCTCCCAATCCGGCTTCAGAAAAAACCACAGCACAGAAACCGCCCTCCTCGCCGCAACAGATGACATCCGCTCCCTACTGGACAGAGGAGAAACAGTAGCCCTCATCCTCCTCGACCTCTCAGCGGCCTTCGACACAGTCTCCCACCGCACCCTAACACGCTGACTCCACGACGCAGGGATCCGGGACAAGGCCCTCAACTGGATCCACTCTTTCCTCTCCGGCAGAAGGCAGCGGGTCAGACTCCCTCTTTCCTCTCCGACCCTACACCAACCATCTGCGGAGTCCCCCAGGGGTCCTCCCTCAGCCCCACGCTCTTCAACGTCTACATGGCTCCACTCGCCCCCATTGTCAGAACCCAAGGACTCAACATTGTGTCATACACAGACGACACCCAACTCATCCTCTCCCTATCCAACCAACGAACCCAACACAGCCAAACACAACTTTCAAGAAGGCATGGAAGCTGTTGCCAAATGGATGAAAAGCAGCTGCCTACAACTCAACACCGACAAAACAGAAGTACTCATCATGGGCCCAAACCCCGACGCCTGGAATGACACCTGGTGGCCCCCCACCCTCGGAAGCCCACCCACCCCCACGGACCACGCACGCAACCTTGGAATCATCCTGGACTCTGAGCTCAAAATGGACCACCAGATCAACTCCGTCGCATCCTCCTGCTTCCACACCCTCCGCCTCCTACGTAAGACCTTCAAATGGATCCCCCTCGAGCACAGAAAGACCGTCACTCACGCCATCGTCACCAGCAGACTCGACTATGGCAACGCACGCTATGCTGGAATAAACAAAAACCTCACCCGCAAGCTAGAAAACATCCAGAATGCCGCCGCAAGACTTGTCCTCAACCTGCCAAGACACTGCCATATCTCCCAGCACCTGCGCACACTCCACTGGCTCCCCATCGAGGCTAGAATCACCTTCAAGATTCTCACCCACGCACACAAGGCCCTCCACAACACCGGACCAGCATACCTGAACAGCTGACTCAAATTCCACGCACCCCAAAGGACCCTACGATCAGCCCAGCTCTCCTACGCCATGGTCCCCCGCACCAGAAAGACCAGATCGGGAGGCCGCTCCTTCTCCTTCCTCGCGGCCAGAGCCTGGAACGCCCTACCACTCCACCTCAGACAGAAAACATCACTCCCCATCTTCACGAGAAACCTCAAAATTTGGCTCTTCGACAGACCCCCTCCTTGATGGACTGGAACCTGCACCCCCCAACGCCTTGAGACCCTTACGGGTGAGTAGTCACGCTTAACAAACACGTGATTGATTGATTGAACTCTATCCCAAACTCTGAAAACATGTCCTCCCACACCGGACCCTCCAATACTACCCATCTTAATCTTCCTACTGAATGTAGCCCCCAGGTGGTAGTCCTAGCTAACATCCCACGCCTGCCTCCAGTCAGTGTTGAATCCCAAGTCAATCACAAAAACAAGGCTTGTAAATGGCTAGCTAAAAACACAGACTTCAGCATCTCAGAATGCAATGACATCTTATTTGTTAGAAGGGTAGGGTGAATTGGGCCATCAAGTAAGCAATTTACTGGGCACTGTGTGGTCATCAATTGCTGTAATCCCACCTCAGCTGGCCGAATAATTATGAACCATGCTCAATGTGCCCATCGGAATGCTGCTAACAACTGCATAACAGTTCGACCATTGGGTTATTTTTATTACCCAGACCCCAATGAATATCCCAACAGAGCCTCCATTCCTTCTCACCCTATCTACAACAGATTCAGTCCTCTATCTGACTTAGATGGCTTGAACTGACTGCCAACTGTACAAATGGCCTCCACTGATCCTGTGTGTTAACGAAGGTGGAGGCACAGGAAGACATCTTGAGAAATAGAGCCACCCAGGTCTTGTGCAGATTTTATGTGGTTGATAGGGGCAATTTCAATGCCATGCTGGGTTTATTTGAAAGTCTCCTCAGTAATAGCTATGGCAGTGCCCGAACTTTGAGACAGACCACAGAGGACAAGCACTTATGAGTCGTTTGATATCAAGCCTCTGTAATCTGGCCGTAATTGGGGGTACGCTGACAATACAAGTTCCTACCTTTACAGGCTGGGGGCAAGTTACAGTTATTGATTTTGTCTTTCTTTTTAGGGATTTGGTTTATCTGGTATTTTCATGGGCACGATCACCAGTGAATACAGCAACCATAACTCCAATGAAATGAAACTCCTTCTGCCGAGAATCCAAAAACAATCCTCATACAAAGCTGTTACTAATCAGGTAACCAAGAACAATGGCCTCAGACGTAGATGGCAGAGGATAGATATTCCGTCTGTGCTGGTGTCTATTGTCAGGGCGGATCTTGATTTGTTTTTAAATCATCCATTAATCGCAGACCATCCACCATTGGAAGTAATTAGGACCTTTAAAAACCTAAATCTCTCCATCAAGTCGCTACTCCTTAGCCCCATCAAACACGTATATAGTACACTTCCGGGTTGGTTCAACAAGGTCTGTAGGGCCACCAATCAAATGTTGTGAGATGCCATAAAGTCTTAGAGACCAGAACCTTGTAGTAAAAGCCAGGCAAAACTACAGACGGGCCCTTGAAAAGCGTAACCTGAACTTTAAGGAGGAAGCCTGGGCCTGCCTTACTAGGTCATGCAGGATAAAGATTCAATAAGCTTCTGGGTTATAGTTAATGGCAAAAGGCAACCTGTTAAAGCATGTGATGACCTGGCACCAACATGAGTGCTCATAGTTGGGCCAGTCATGTTAAAGTCATTTATTCATTTGATGACAGAACGCCCATAGTTTTGGGCGAGGCACCCACCCCCCCTTTTTACCCCTAGCCATAAGGTTCAGCCCCAAAGAGGTCATTGTAGCCATCTCTTCTAGCCCAATTAAGACAGCACCTGGGTCAGACAGGGTCCCAATGGACCTATAGAAGGATAACATTGAACTATGGCCCCTTATCATTATCAATACACTGCCTCTTGGCAGCAGGCCATCATTGTCCCAATTTTCAAAAAAGGCAACAGGCAGGATCTGCGCTGCTGAAGGCTGATTTCACTTCTGGATTTCGTGGTTAAAATAGTAGGCAGGGTCATATGGTGAGGATTGACGATTGGGTTAAACAGACAGGGGCTCTAAGTAGGGTCCATTATAACTTCAGAGAGGGCAAAGAAACCCAGGAACAGTGTCTTAATCTTAGCTTATTGGTGAGGAAATATACCCTAGGTAAGAAAGGGTCCCTTTATCTTGCCTTTGATGGAGCAAGGTTTCAAAAATGAAACTTGCTTGTATGCAATCCTCCTCATAGTATTAATTTATTAAACTTGTACTGTCAATACTAATCTTTGCATTCACAAACACAAAAGGGATAGACGCTTGCCTATGTGTTTTACTAATGAATAACGCTTGTCTATAAATCAAGATGGCCGCTAAAAGCGCGGGAACCTAAATGCGCATGTCGCAACCTGATCACATGGTGTGACGTCTTTTTTGCTTGGTGGGAAACTTCTGCTTCTGCGCAGTGTGCATTAAAATGGCCGCTAAATGTTTTCACATGCTTAAGCTTGTTCTCATGTCATTAATTAAATTGTCGTTTTCTTAACGCTACTAATGCAGGATAGTATTATGATTAAATGGGAATAGAGTAGGGAAAGTGGGTATACAGTGAAACTTTTTATTTGTGATTTTAATATTTTCTTCTTGCACTTTTAGTAATTCGTAAACTTGGGCCTGGGTTGGTGTCTTGAAACTCGAGAGACAGAGGGTTCTGCGCATGTGTCCTGTATGCCTGCCAAGTGAAGTCAACTTGGACGTCTCCCAAGGCCACGACCTATTGGCCGAAGATGATGTATCCAATGTTTCCGTCGGACAAATTGTTACTTTTCCCCTGTAAAATGTATAACATTTGTCGTGAGACGGGTGGGAAATAAAGTGAATGTATTAATTTGAAGGGGCGGGAACTTAAAGACAATAGGCTTCACAATTTAGGCCAAAATTGACATGGTGCGAGAATCAACCCCTGTCCCTGTCCAATCAGAAGTAGTGGTCCCATATTTTAGCAACATTAAGGGGAGGTACATGGGCGTAGAAGGGTATAATAGAATATAGCATTAGTAAATTAGTCAGAGCATGCGTTCACGAAGAACAGGCGTCCATACTGCCAGAGCGCTCTCAACTCTAGACTGCCCAGCTGATCGGTTGCTGACTGAATTCCTGTCCGGAAGAGGTCCTGAGGAGGGGGCGGCGGAGTCCATTAGACGGGAGAATCGAGAGAAGTCGAGTATCAGAGAGGGGAACGGCGCAGGCGTCGCTGTAGAGAGGTCACCGGTTCTGTCCTGATCCTGGAAGAAGTCTTTGCTCTTCATCCTTCCTGGGTCCTATCTTGTCCAAACTCCTTGGCCAAGGGGCTTGGTTCTCGCATTTTAGGTAACTATACTGCAACCTTTAGTTGCGCTGATGTCTCTATCTTCTCCTCTTCCTTAAACACCGTCATTTATTAGCAAAATCATTTCTATGCTTTTTCTTGGGTATTTCAATCAAGTACCGTGTTTTCAGTATTTTACTCTGCTAAAACTTTAGATAAACATTTTAAAACTTCCTGACTCAGTGGTTATTTTAGGATTATGTACTATAATGAATGTCACTCATTTTAAACTTCCCAATTAGCAAAGGATCCATTGGTAAGTCATTACTCTTCAATCAGAAGGTAATTGGTAGCAGGGACTTTGATAAAAGAGTACATCTGACACCCAGCGAAAGTATTAGTGTAGTGTGAATGTATGGGCCCAAGTGAGTATATGGTGTATGAATGTTGTTGGCTAATATTGCGCTGGATCAGTTTTCTGGTA
Source organism: Calotriton arnoldi (assembly GCA_963921515.1). NCBI lineage: Eukaryota > Metazoa > Chordata > Amphibia > Caudata > Salamandridae > Calotriton > Calotriton arnoldi. The sequence goes on from CAWUFW010012263.1 coordinate 232,405, forward strand.
AGCAGAGGACGGTTTTTGTTACTCTTTGTTAATTGGGTAATGAGAATTTTATTTGTATTTTTATGAACTAACATCCGCTTATTTTTGAGTTTTTGTTATATGTTGTCCAGAATACCCCGGGGTAGGTAAAAAGAATAGTGGGTGGCAAGTGGAAGCCATACTGCAGTGAGGTTATCTGTCAGGCAGAAATAGTACTGAGAAGTTAAGCAGGACTTCAAGTACTCGTTAGGGACTCTATGCGTGTGAGTAATAGCAAAAAGGGTACGCTGATAAAAATTTGATGTTATATCACCTAGTAAGGGTAACATTGAAGAAGTGACAGGTACTTCTGGAGCTTGTGTGAAGAGTAGACGGAAGTGTTTTACTCGTAGTATATGTATTAGTAAACGGAAAGGTTTTACTAAAGTGTGGAAGAAACTATCCTTTTCAAAATTAGTGGAAACTAGCACGATAGCGAATGTTTTATGTTGTTACTGAAATTTAATTAAGATTTATAGAGAAAATAAGTTTGCGTAAATTTTTGTAAAGGGAGGGTCAGTTGCAGGAGAGGGAGGTGACGTCACAAAACGCCGCGCTGTGGTAGGTTGAAACAGCGGGTGTGGAGAAAACCCTTGTAAAGGAGGGGTCAGTAGTCAGGAGTAGTACTGACGTCACAGGTGCCGCGCTGGAATTGGTTAAAACCAGCGAGGACAGAAAAGAGCAGATTGTAAAGCAGGGGTTGACAGAGAAACGTCACCAAAAAGCCGCGCAAGGATTGGCTCGGAAATAAAAGATAGCAGACATTTGATTGGTCGAAAATATAGAAGCAAAATTCTTAGTGGATAAGGATTGCATGTTAAAACGTGATCCGACTTTAACAGGAACTCGTCCGGATAAAAGATTCCTAGGTTTTGCAGAATATAATTTTGTACACAGAAGATTAGATAGAATGTACGGAGAAAGGAGAAAAATGTCATTTTTGCAAAAGATTAAGAATTATTTTAAAAAGGACAAACCAATCAAAACTAGAGAAGGAATTATTATTCCACCAGCTAAAACGCCAGCATCATTTATGATGATGGAGAGAGGTTATCATACTTGTGTATGGATGGAGAATTGGATAGAATACACCAAAAATGATGGAGTATTAGCATTTCCCCAGAATGGAACGTTCAATGGGCGAATTCTTCAGAACTTGAGATTAAGGATGAATGACTTAGAACCCAGACCTAGATTAACTCAGTACGAAGCTCTAGAAGAATGGGAAACCGAGGCATTTGAGCGGGATAGATCTAGAAGTAATAGGAGTTACCCAGGATTTTACCCCAGATATTTACGTGAGTCAAGAGAGGTTCAGATGAAACAATGGAGAAGGGCAATGATTACAGAGGGACTGTATCCATTATTCACAGAAGGAGAGAAATCAGGAGGCAAATGTACAGAAAAGACAAAACATTTAATGAGAAATGAGGAATCTGAAGACGAATTTATGGAGGAAATGTTAAGAAATCCCCCACCATATCAGGAAGGGACAAGTGGATGCACTCCAAGTGCACCACCAAAAACTCCAATGGTACCACAAGTAATGCATGAATTTACCCCGACTAGAATACTTCATGACAAAGAAAAAGAAGCCCTAGAAAAGACCAGAGCAGAATTAATACAGAAAATAACTCAGATAAAAGTACATCTTGATTCGTTGACCATACCTGTAACAATTGGTCCAGTAGTTCCATTATATGGTACTCAGGGAAATTGTCCTCAACCCATACTTGCACCTACTCCTATGAGTAACCCCAAACCTGAAGCTCCAGTTATAATTGAGGATCAATTTAGTGACTGTGAATCCACAATATCACTCATGGATTTACCTATTCGAGGTTCTGTAAATAATACTCCAAGAAGAGATGTACCTGGAGGTTCAAAAGATGTAAGTTTAGTAACTTCATCAGGAACAAAAAGTGCTACCATAGTAACAACTGAAGATTTAGAAAGATGGGTACAAGGGTCAGTCAAACAGTGCACACCTCCAAAAGTATTGGATATCCATAAATTAAAAGTTGAATTAGAAGAAATAATAGCAGGAAATGTAGGAGTAGAACGCTTGAATACCTATGATGAAGAAGAATTATTATTCTTGTGTAGGAGTATCACTAGAAATGTAAAGATATTCCATGAAAAATTGTCCAATTTAGCACTACAGATGGGAATCGAAATAGGGAGATCAAAAGTATTACAGAAACCATATAGAGCAGAATTTGCGGACAAAGATTTAGAAAATATGAATGCATCTGGAAGAAGACTGCAAATAAGAGAATTAATGTTAGTTTTACAAAAATGGGGAGATCTAGATAAATGGAGATCTAGGTGGGCCAAGAGAAAGGAAGAAGCACGAACAAGTAGAACAGCATCAGAATATGTAATGAAGGAAGCAGGAAAAGCAGACCAGATGTATCCAATGCGAAGTTGCGGGAGGAGGATATGTACATGTCCCTTGGAGCAGACAGGATATTTTATCATTTACGAATGATTTTCCAAAGCTGAGGGAAAAGCCAATTGAATGGTATAAGCAGGTTGAAAGGTTTGTGAAAGTGTCAAAGGTATTGTTGAAGGATTTAGATGGTTTGTTTGACATAGTGGTACCTGCCGATTTATGGACAGATTGTAAGATCACAGTCGATTGGCCTAGTGATGAATATCCTAGAGATCCGAAAACAGGTGCCCCGTCAAATGATGTAATGAAAAAGTATCAGCAGGTGATAACCTACCTGAAAGGGAAAATACCCCCGAAAGAAACAGATTGGGTGAAAATAGATCGAACAACCCAAGAAGCCAGTGAAACAGTACATTCCTATTATGAGCGTTTATTGCAGGTGTTTAAACAGTATAGTGGATTTGAGGACATTGGAGACAAAAACATGAGTCAGTTTGTGTATCGGTTTGTTTACGGTCTGAAGCCAGAGATTTGCCAGATGATTAAACAACACATGCTGTGTTGGCAGGAAAGCCCATAGATGAGATTCTGAAGTATGCAAAATATTGTGGAGACGATATTGAGGATAGACACAAGAAATTACAAGAAAAGGTGATGTGGGCACAGGTGAAAATGGCTGAGAAACGGAATTAATTTGGAAAATCCGAGTGAAAATCAAGGAAAAGATTCTGGAACGAGTGGTGATATGGGAAATGGTGGAAAATTTAGAGGACGAATGAGTAGAGAAGAAGCAAAAAAGAAATTTCCTTGTCATGGATGCGGAAAATTGGGGCATTGGAAGGATGAATGTAAAAAGATTCGGAATAATAATGGCCCAAATCAAAACTTAAATCCACAGACGCAGAATGACTCACAGCAGGGTGTAAATCCCCAGAGTCAATTATCACCTCCACCTGTTCAGGGTAACGTAAGCAGAGCAAAACATGGTACAGACATTGGTTACCCAGGAGGGAGTGGTAAAAATGATTATATGACATCACAATTTCTTTTGCAGGACAATTATTGTAAATTCGACTTATGATGGTGCCTAGGAGTGGGGAAGAAGGAGTGCATACTTGGCGCATCCTTACAGGTAGATCAGCCTGGTCCATATGTTGAAGGAAATGTGAAAGGTAATGATATTACTTTCCTTTTGGACACTGGTGCTACCAGGTCTACTGTGAGATAAGCAGACATCCCAGACCTTCCTCTCTCTGTTGAAGATATCCAAGTAGTGGGGGTAGCTAATCAAAGAATTAGAACACCTCTTACCGAACCAATGGAAGTTAAAATTGGAAACTTCAGAGAAATGCACCAATTTGTAGTGTGTGATTCTAGCCCAGTGAATTTATTAGGTAGAGATTTATTGTGCAAAATGAACTGTACAATTTTCTGTACGCCGGATGGTGTGGCAGTTCAGACACCAGATGAGGACCATATATATAAAATTATGGTTGCAAAACAAGGTACAGAAATAGATGAAATGTTTTCGCTGATAACAAAAGATGAGTTGCCAGAAGAATTAAAAGGTACAGTAAACTCAATAGGTTGGGATTTCACTGGAAAAGAAGTAGGACTTATGGCAAAAATAGATCCAGTTCAAATTACGGTAAAAGAAGGTGCGATTTTCCCAAATACTAAACAATACAAAATGAGTGCAGAAGTAAAAGCAGGAGTCATTGAAGAAATCAATCGAATGGTAAAACAAAACATTCTAAAAGAAGTAATGAGTAGCCCATGTAATTCACCAATCATGGGACTAAAGAAACCTAGTGGAAAATATAGGATTGTTCAGGACCTGCGTAAAATAAACAAGATTGTGGAACCATGTTGTCCCATAGTACCAAATCCTGCAGTAATTCTATACCAGATCCCTTGGAATGCAGGATGGCTCACAGTAATTGATTTATGTCAAGCATTCTTTTCAATACCATTGCATCCAGACAGCCAGTATCTTTTCTCATTTAAATTTGAGAACAAAGTCTATGGGTGGAATCGTGTTCCTCAGGGGTACACAGAAAGTCCTTCCATCTTCAACCAGATACTGAAAAAGTGCCTGGAAAAACTAGTGATGCCAGGAAGCTCAGTCTTAGTCCAATATATCGATGACTTATTGGTGGCATCAACCACCAGAGAAGACTGTGTTGTTGATTCCATAGCATTATTAAATCTTTTGGCTGAGGAAGGGCATAAAGTCTCACCTGAAAAGTTACAGTTTTGCAGGACAGCTGTTAAATATCTGGGACATCAAATTGAGAGGGGAAAAAGAAGAGTAACCTCTGAAAGAGTAGAATTAATAAAGAGAATGCAAATGCCTGTAACCCAAAGACAAGTGCGAATGTTCCTAGGTATAGTAGGCTACTGTCGACAATGGATACCAAATTTTTCAATGTTAGCTAAGCCCTTAATTAACATGACGAAAAAGAAAGCAAAGGACCCTGTCGAGTGGGAGGATGAAAGTGTAGAAGCTTTTGTAAAATTGAGAAACGCACTTTGTTCAGCACCTGCCTTAGGCATGCCTGATTATAAAAGAGAATTCGCATTATTCTGTCAAAGAGAGACAATTGTGCACTTTCTGTCCTAACTCAGAGACATGGACTAGACAGACGTCCTATAGCGTACTTTTCTGCTACATTGGACCCAGTAGCAGCTGCATTGCCAGGATGCTTAAAAGCAGTGGCAGCGACTTGTTTGAGCATTGAACAAAGCGAGTCAATTGTGATGGGACATCCTGTAAAAGTGTATGTTCCACATGCAGTTGTGATTCTATTGACAAGAACCCGAACTCAGCATCTTACTCCTAGTCGGCTGACTAAATACGAGAGAATAATAATGGGTGCTGAAAATGTGACCATGGTAAGGTGTACAATAATAAATCCAGCAAATCTATTGCCAGACCCATATCATGAAACAAATAAAGATGACGAAGAAGATGAACATGATTGTGTACAGATTACAGAATTGTGTACAAAACCACGCCCAGACATAGAGGAACAGCCTCTTAAAAAGCCAGACAGGGAGCTATTTGTCGATGGTTCATGTCAAAGACATGAAGATGGTAAACTAACTGCTGCCTATGCGGTATGTGAATTAACTGGAATAGTCGAAGCATCCTATTTACCAGGAGTAAAATCTGCACAAGTAGCTGAATTGATTGTTTTGATAAAAGCTTGCAAAATTGGGAGGAATCAGAGAGTGACCATATTTACAGATAGTCAATATGGTTACGGGGTTGTGCACGATTTTGGCCAACTGCGGATGCAGACGGATTTCATGACTTCTTCAGGATCCCCCAATAAAAATGGACAATTTGTAAGGGAATTGCTAGAAGCAATACAATCACCAAAAGAATTGGCTGTGGTGAAATGTGCCGCACACCAGTCAGGAGATGACTAGGTGGTAGTCGGCAACAGATATGCAGATCTGGTGGCCAAAACCAGAACGTCAGTCAATAAGAGGGTGGAAAGAATGGGAATCAGCTGCCAACTTATGCTGTATATGCCACCTGAAACTTGGAATGAGGTGAAGAAATTGCAAGATGAGGTTGATGAAAGTGAGAAAAATTTGTGGATCAAAGTGGGTTGTTCCCAAAGAGGAGAAGATGAAGTATGGATCAGTGCAGATGGCAGACCAGTCATGCCAGACTGTTTACTCTCACAAATGGCTAGAATGCATCATGGAGACACACACATAGGGAGAGATGCAATGATTAGGCTATTCAGACAAAATTGGTACAATCCCAAATTCAGGGCTGTTGCAGAGAGTCTTTGCCAGAGATGTCTAACTTGCCAAATGCATAATCCAGGCAGGAAGACGATAATTGGGTTTGGAAAGATTGGAAAGGCAGAGGGCCCATTTATAAGACTCCAGTTTGACTTCATACAGTTACCACCATGCAGAGGACTAAAATATGTTCTAGTAATAGTGTGCCTGTTTTCAAAGTGGGTGGAGGCTTACCCTACTAGGAGAAATGACAGTATTACAGTTGCAAAACTGTTGTTACGTGAGCTCATACCTAGGTTTGGTTTCCCAGTATCTTTGGAATCGGATAGAGGAAAACATTTTAATAGCGAAGTGATCCAGATAATATGTGAAGCATTTCAAATTAAACAGAAATTGCACTGTGCATATCGCCCAGAGGCTTCTGGAGTGGTTGAATAATTGAATGGCACTATAAAGTCAAGATTGGGAAAAATATGTGCATCAACATCATTAGAGTGGCCAGATGCATTGCCACTTGTCCTGATGGGACTCAGAAGCATACCTGACAGAACAACAGGATTGAGCCCCCATGAAATAATGATGGGAAGAGCAATGAGACAAACACATGTTCCCACAAACAAACTGGTGAATATATCTGATGATATGGTTTTGGATTATTGCAAAGGATTGGCTGACCTAGTGCGTTCTGTCTCTCATCAGGTTGGAGAAGACGCAGTTTCCAGGCAGCCTGAACTAGAACATGATCTAAATCCTGGTGATTGGGTGGTAGTGAAGAATCACACCAGAGAAACGTGTCTATCACCCAGGTGGAGCAGACCTTGTCAAGTCATATTGACCACCAATACAGCAGTGAAGTGTGCAAGATTTCCTAATTGGATTCACGTAAGCCACACAAAGAGAGTACCAGACCCTGAAGAAGAGAATCCACAGACAACGCCAATCACTGAAGAAGCTGAAGGTTGCCCAGCTGAGGAATCTCAGGCTAGAGGTTCGAGAGAAGCTGACGGAGAACAACCGAGCACAAGTCAGGATTGGATACCAGTGGTAGAAGTTCCTGAAGTATATTACAGAACGAGAAATCAAACAAAATTGGAAGAAATTGAAGAAGATCAGATAGGTGAAGAAGAAGTTCAGGATCAAGAAGAAAAGATAGTAAAAGATCCTGAACTAAATCAGATAGGGAAAGAAAATTGGACTAAAAACAGTGAAGATTTAATAAACTTTGAAGAGGGGCAGACAGGTTTAGAAGAATCAGGTCAGGCTGCAGAAGTTCACAGTGCAATAAGCCCTGATCAGAAGCAGTTAGATCAATAAGAATTCACTAAAGAAAAAGGGGTTAATACAAATGAATATAAAGAAATAAAAAAGGAACAAAGCCTACATCCTGAAAGTCATTGTGGAGCTACTGAAAAGAAACCAATCAGACCTGAAAAAGGACAAACAAAAGAGGCAGTAATCAAAGAAAACAAAACAGTATTAAGCAGTGAAAATAACGAGATCTCTGAAGACGTAAACAAAGAAACAGTGCCAACCAAGAAGACAAGAAAAGGAGATCATTGGCCAAGTGTCATCAAAAGAGTAAAATACCACATAACAACCAGAAGTGAAGATCCAGAACAAGTACCTGAAGTGACAAGTCAAACTGAACAAGAGAAAAAGTCAGGAAAAAGAAAAAGTAAAAGACTGAGACTTGTGAATAACAAATTCAAGGGTCCCGACTGGACTTATATCATTCTTGAAGATTTTGAAAGCTCAGAGTCAAGTGACAGTGGTGGCGAAGGAACAAGTGCAGAACTAACATACGAAGAAGAAACAAGACCACCCTGACTAAACAAAAGAATCATCTAAAGAAAAGAAGAAGAGATAAGAAGAGCAATCTTCCTTGTCGAAAAATGCCTGATGATAGAGTTACTGGGAGACCAAAACGAAATTGTTGTAGGAGATGCTGTGCAATCTGCATATGTAGTCTAGTATTGGTGCTTATAGTATGGTTAGTCCTGATTGTAGCAATTCCTTACCTTATGATAATAGATAAGAAGATTAATAATGAAACTAAAGGGAGGACAGCAAACATGAAGGGCAATAGAGTAGAATTAATGGCAGAAGATGAGGCAGAAATTCATCATGAAATAGCTGATAACGACACTAGTCTAAATGTTTTCACAAAGTTATTGTTTCAGTATGTAGACATTGTGTCATTTCTGTGATGGAAGTTAGTAATTGTTATGTCTGTATGAAGTTACCTGAATCAGTAGCGGAAGGATTAACATACCATCAATTACCACTGACATATGGCATCTCATGTAGTGTATTAACAAGTTTATTTTATAGAACAGGTAGGCTACAGTATTATTATTCAAACTTAGATGTGATATTTTCTGAGGTTCCGATTCGCAAGAGTATGAACCCAGTGCTTACTAGTCAAGACGCACATTTTATGGGACAGTTTTTCTTAACAATGAAATCGATAGACATAACACATGCACATAGACACAATCTAACATGTTCTTTACTAGAAGAAGAAAAGATATTTTTGAATTTAGTAGAAGATAGAAGACATGATTTTCAAAGAAAGCTTCAGAGCATAAGGCTCAGTTGCCACCTTGGGCGGAGAAGGAAGGGAGTTATACACCTGGTAAAGCTCAAGCTGCAATTTATTTATTATTTATTTATTTAAAGGTTTTATATAGCGCTGGCTGGACCCGAGGGTATCAGAGCGCTTTACATGGGTATTAAATGCAATATAACAAAATTACAATGAGGTAGTATTCAAAACCAATACAAACAGTAAAGAACAGCTCAAATTTTACACTATCTAATTACATAAATTGGAATGGGCTCCAGCAAGTCCTGAGAGATTAGGTTGGCGTGGGAGGGAAAGGAAGGAGAGGAGGGAGGTAGGGTATAGGAATGGAGAGAGGCTGAGGAGGGGGAGGGGGAGGTTAAGGCCATATCATACCGCTTACATGGGTATTAGTTGCAATGTAATAGAATTACAATGAGGTAGTACTCAAAACCAATACAGACAGTAAGAAACAGCTCACATTTTACACGATCTAATTGTATATATTGCAATGGGCTACAGCAAGTCCTGAGAGATTAGGTTAGCGTGGGAGGGAAATGATGGAGAGGGGGGTAGGGTATAGGAATGGGGAGAGGCTGAGGAGGGGGAGGTTAAGGCAAAACCAAGTGGGACGAAGCAGGTCCTATGGGAAAGGTTAGTGGGCGAAGGAAGATGTGAGAGGGGGAGGAGAGAGGGAGTCAGGGATCAAAAAAAAGGGGGGGATCTTAAACAGTAGGAGGTCAGGGTGGGATGAGTGCCCGGGGGAGGGATTAAGGACCCCAGTATTTGTTGAGAAGGAGGAGTTTGAGGTCTTTTTGAAGCTGACGTAAGAGGGGTTACAACGAAGTTCTTTGGGGAGGGAGTTCCAGATGTTAGGCGCATTTCCGGTAAAGGAGCGCGATTGTGTGGATTTCTTGTTTAACAGAGGAGGGACAAGAGCGAGAGTGTTGGAGCTCCTCAATGTTCTGGAGCAGCCAGCTTTGTGAAGTTTATCTGAGAGGTACTGCGGGGAGCGTTGGTGCAGGGCTTTGTGCGTAATGCAAGCCGTCTTGTAGGAAGTTCTTCCTTCGACGGGAAGCCAATTGAGGGCTTTAAGGGCAGGGGAGATGTGATTGAAACGTTTGAAGTCGGTTATGAGCCTAGCAGCCATGTTCAGAACAGATTTGATTGGGGCTAGGTGGACTTTAGGGGTTCCAGAGAGGATGGCGTTACCATAGTCAATTTTCGACAAGACCAGCGATTGGACGACTAATTTAAAGTCATATGCAGGAATGAAGGGTTTTATTTTCTTGAGGTGATGGAGAGTGAAGAGAGCGCTTTTGGCCGAATTTTTTATGTGGGGGATAAGAGTAAGGTTCTGGTCAATGTTAAATCTGAGGGATTTAACTGAGTTTGATATAGTGAGAGAGCAGTTGAGTGCGGTTAGGTCAGAGATCCAGGATAGAATGGGGAGCAAGTTGTTCTTAGGGGAGAAAAGAATGATTTCAGTCTTTTTTGGATTGAGTTTGAGGTGGTTGTAGTGGAACCAGGATTGAATCTTATTCAAGGCATCATTGAGGTGAAGAATGTCCGAGCGGGATTGAATCTTATAGTAAAGTTGGGTGTCATCTGCGTATAGGTGGTAATTGATTCCCGCTTGCTTAAGGATAAGGGTGAGGGGTTCCATGAAGAGGTTGAATAGAGAGGGGGAGAGTATAGAGCCCTGGGGACCCCTAGGGAGACGGGCATAGGTTTGGAAAGGCAGTCGCAAATTTTAATTTGCTGGGTTCTATGTTGGAAAAAGGAGGTGAACCATTTGAGGACTGAACCGTTGAGGCCAAAACGATCTTTAAGTGTGTTAAGTAGAGTAGAGTGGTTAACAGTGTCGAAAGCAGCGGAGAGATCAAGGAGAATGAGAAGGGAGGACTCTCCTTTGTCGAGGGAGTGATGGATGTCATCAATTATATTTAGCATGGCCGTTTCCGTACTACAGCCCTTTCTGAAGCCTGATTGGAAAGAGTCTAAAAGATTGAATGAATCAATGTGTCTATCTAGTTGGAGCAGGGCGCATTTTTCAAGGGCTTTTGAGAGAAGAGGAAGGTTAGAGATAGGACGAAGGTTATTTAGGTCATTAGGGTCACCAGCAGGATTTTTGAGGATGGGAGTGATTTGTCCCAGTTGGAGGGAAGCAGGGACACAACCGGAGATAAAGGATGAGTTGATGATAGAGGTCCAATAGGGGGCAATGATATGTTTTAGATCTTGGACAAGGTTGGAAGGGAGAGGGTCCTTGGTGTGAGATGACGGTTTAAGTCTGGTAATGACGTTAAGAACATCAAGTTCAGTGACTGGATGGAAGTTGTGCCAAGAAGCATTATTTTTTTGCTCGAGTATGGTGGGGATGGGTTCAAGAATAGGGACGATAGGAGGAAGCGATGAGGGGTCATGAAGAGGCGTTGAGAGTGAAGGAGAATTGGAGGAAATGTCCAGGGAGGGAAGTTGGCTAAGAGGGAGGGGAGTTAAGGCGAAGGATTGATCAATTTTGGAGATTTTTTCTGAGAAGTAGTTGGCAATTTCTTCGCATCTCTCATTGGTGGCAATCACCTTGGGGGGTGCAGAGGAGGTTTGGTTTTTAACAATGCTGAATAGTTCCCTAGGTCTGTTTTTGGTCCGGTCGAGTTGGGAGCGGAAGAAGGATGTCTTAGCATTGAGGATGTGTTTTTTATAATTGGCCCTAGCGGATCTGAGGAGGGAGAGATTAGAGGGGGGAGGATTTTGCCTCCATATGCGTTCAGTCGATCTAAGTACGCGTCTCTCATTGTTGAGATCTGCATTGAACCAGGATTTGGAGGAGGAGTTTTTCTGAAGTTTTAGTCTGGCTGGGGCAATTTGGTCAAGTACCTCAACGATGGATTTATTAAAGTGTTCAGTGAGGTCATTAGCATTTTGGGAGAGAGGGGAGAGTCGAAGTTGTGCTTTGACTTTGGTCTCCAGTTCGCCTGGGGGAATAAGATGAAGATTCCTAGTCAATTTCATCTGTTTGATGGTTTTGGGTGGAGGGGGTAGTACAGAGTTAGTGATCGTGAAAAGGATGAGGTGATGGTCTGACCAGTCGATGGGAACGATGGAGGAAAGGGAGGCCAGATCATTGCTTGTAATGATAGCGTCGAGAGTGGCTCCTTTGGTGTGGGTAGGAGAGTGGCAGAGTTGTTTTAGGTCGTTGATATCAAGTAGATCAGTGAGGAGGTTAACCATAGGATCATCATTTTTGTTCCAATGAAGGTTAAAATCTCTGAGGAATAGGTTTTTAGAATTGGAAAGTGAGGATTGGGTAAGAAGGTCGGATAATTCCTCTACAAAAGGAAGAGGGTCACCAGGAGGATGGTAGATATTGTGTAGTCGAATTGGAGGGGAGCCTTGCACTTTAAGTTCCGCTCCAAGGTATTCAAAAGTAGAATGATCGGAGTTCTGCACAGGTGAGAGTTGGAGTTCGTTTTTATAGATTATTGCTAGACCGCCTCCAATTCGGACAGGTCTATCTTTTCTGAGGATGGAGTAGCCAGGGGGAGAGAGCATATCAAGAATGGAAGAAGAGTGATCTTTAAGCCAAGTTTCAGTTAGAAAGGCGATGTCAATGGTTTCGCTAAAGATGGTTTCCGAAATTTCAATCGCGTGTTGGACAGCCGAGCGACAGTTAACCAGCATGCAGGTAAGGGGTTTAGGGTTGGTTGTAGGGGGGGGCAGGAGTGGATAGTGGTAAATTGCGGGGGCAGTCTGGGTGAAGCAGGGGAAGTTGGAATTCTGCTAGTCCCAAGGATCACGGGGATGGGTGCCTGCGGGACCAGAGGGTCAGTAGTCAAAGAGTAGGGGGGGTAAGGTTTACAGGGGTCAGGGAGATCAGAGGCGGGGAGGTGGTTTGAGGCACGGAATGTTCTAAGTGTGTCGTTACAGAGGGGGGTATTATCCCATTGCTGGGGGAATGTAGTGTTGGTTTGTTCAGCACACTGGGAAATAGAATGATTGGGGCGGTTAAGTAAGGAGAGGGAGTTGACATCTTTTCTGAGTGAGGTGAGTTCAAACGACAGGTTAGCGAGATGGAGTTCTATATTGAAAAGCGTCTGGGGTATAAGAGAGAAAGGGATGGAGGCTGGGAGGTCGGGGGACTTGGAGGATGTTCCGTGTTAGTCAGGATGAGCGGTCTGGGGTGAGGAAGGGGTGGGAGCCCAGGTGGGGGGTGGTGAGGGGTGTTCCGATTGATGGATGAAGGGAGGGAAGTGAGGTGGGACAGGGCATTCACTGGAGTCACAAGAGAGTCAAGAGAAGGAGAGGGTGCGCGGGGAGAGTGAGGAGAATTGACATCCTGGTTAAGGAGGGGAAGGTCAATTAGGGAGGGAGAAGTTGGAGTCAGTGATTGAGTCGTAGGGGGATCAATTTTATGGGGTTGGGAGGAAGAAGAAGATAGAAGGGAGGAACAGGTGTGAGGTGTTGGAGCCTCAAGAGGAGGAGAGAGAGTATGGATGGTTGAGTGGGCCGTTGGTGAATAATTAGGAGGGAAAATTGTTAACGCAGGAGGGAGATAGAGAGTCTGTGCTTGGGAGACTTCCGTGGTGTTTTCAGTGTCTGTATGAGGAGGGGTTAGAGTAGGGGAAAGAGGGGGCAGAGGGTCAGACTGTGATTGGGAGGCTGAGGGGTCAGAGGAAGATGTCGAGAGTAGGTAGGATAAGGTGCTGAAATGGTGTTCAAAGATGGTGAGATGTTTTTCAGAGGCTTGAATGAGGATGTTTCCAGATTTAAAAATGGAGATGTCAATTTCACCAGGAAAAGTAGGGGAAGGGTGGTAGACAGTTTCAAACCATATGGGATTTTGCATGACTTTGTGATTGGGAGGTGGTGGAGGAAGATGCTTTTTCATTTAGAGGGGCGCTTGGAGTAGAAGATGTAATTGGTTTTTACAATCGAGGTGAGACTGAGGTAGTTATCCACAAAAAGCGTTTCTTGGTGATGAATTAGTAGTTTATGTTTAAAGTTTTTCTTAGCATTTTTGGAGAGGTTAGGGGGGTAAAGGATGGTCCAAGAGTTTGGGCCGTGTCTAGTGATAGGTGCATCCTGTGCAGCGAGGGGGTGAGTGAGGGGGGGCATGTTTAATCCGCTGAAGTGATCCAGGGGAGAGCGAAAATAGTGGGGAAGGGGAATAGGGACAGGGTGAAGTGAGGGGGAGGAATTAAAAGGGGGGGAATGGAGGGAAAGTTAGTGACTAGAGAGAGCACCGGAGAGGTCCGTGCTAGGAAGGTGTCACAAATGGAATTTCAAGAATGATGGTTAGCAGACTAAAAAATAAAAATCATAGGGCAGGAGAAAATGAGGGAGCGTTAAAAACTTGTTAAAAATCCAAGACAATAGAGTGAGGTAACATAAAGAGGCAAAACAATGGCAGAGAAATAAACCACAAGCACGCACAGTTCACTTGCGCACAAAGAGAAGAAAGTGCAATGTGCTGTAACGCGTATTGTCTTGCTGTGGGTAATGTCATATGGTAAATATTAAGTGATCACAAAGAGGCAGGACAGTTACAGTGTATGTGGAGCAATAAGGATAAAATGTCATTTAGCAGCTCACATAACAATACAGAAGTATGCATCCAAGGTAAAAATTCTATACAATATGAAGTCGGGATGGGGTAGGGCAATTTAGGAGTACGTGGAGCCTTAGGTATTAAGAAGTCCTGTAGCCGGTCAGATTGATTGCAGGAGTGAAACAGCCAGCCTAGAGAAGTCACAGATATGGACAGTCACAAACATTGGAGGGAAAAAATGGTAGTCGGCAAGGTAAAGTACATAAGTGGACCACAAAAGTTAACAGTACAGTTGTGCATAAAGAGAGGGAAGTGCTATGTGCAAGTATGTGGTTTGTAAAGCAGCGGGCAAAGGCAACTTCTAAAAATAAAGTGATCGAGAGGAGGTAGGTCCGTTTGGGTGCATGAGGAGCTTTAGGTTATAATATCTTACTGCAGAGCAGATTTGATAACAGGGGAAGACTACCAGCCTAGCCGACGTCAAATACAAATCAGTCCGCAAAAATTGGGGGGATACTAGATAGCGACAGTAAACAATAGGGACTCAAAATATTAACCAGACATGGTGAGGAAGAATTAGATTATGTCGGTCTAGGTAAATTAGGTTAAGGGTGTTCCAGCAGTTCCATCCCTGATTAAGTGCGCAGTCTAAAAAGTGTATAGTGAATAGATAAAAAGCACAGGGTTCTGGAGTGAGTGTAGTTAACCCGGTCACCAACTAGGCTCAGAGGGGCGCCATAAGTGGAAGTGAAATGATCGAGGGCAGGACACTTTCAGGTGGCTCAGACCAGACTTGCACAAAGAGATTTGGCAGGCATGCGATTTAGCTTCACTAGTAAAGGGCATTCATGTTGCACGGTATTACTAGTGTTTAATTAGTAAGTAGATGAGGCACCAAAGATGCAGTCAGTGTAGGACAGATTAGGTTATCCACTAGTAGGGGCTCCACTCCAAGATGGCCACCATAGGAGTGGGTTAGAGCATGACCTTTTTTTTCTTTTTTTTCTTCAGATTTGCTTCCAGGTGGAGTAACGGGACCAGGGGCAGGCAGCGTCCTCACCCAGTCCGATGCGAGAGGACAAAATGGTCTCCCTACCGCCAAAGAACGTCATAACCCGACAAAAATGGGTGTCCGGGTGGGGACCACAAAAAACACGTCAGGTCAAAGCCATACTGCTGTTCATTAGGCACAGCAGCAAGTAGCGCCAGGAGGCAACAGCCACAACTGTTAGCTAGGCGCAGCAGGGCTCGATCACTTGAACGCGCCAACGAAGACTCCCTCACACCAGGCACAGAGGAGAAGCAGCGGGGGGAGAGCGTCGACGAGCTCCGTCGGATCGGCAAGACGGCAAGATCATCACCATCTCCGTCCATCACCGGAAAGAGCCTGTGTATACAACAAAGCCGGGACCCGCATCAGAAATGAGACCATCCGGCCGCTCCACAGACGTAGCCCACAAGCCCACGATCCCGTCCCGGGAACCGGGTTCCAAAGCAGGGGATAATACCCAACCTGCCGAGCCCCAGGCCTCCCGTGGAAATCCTGGGAGTTCGGACTAGGATCAGAGAAAGGGGGGGGGCCAGCAAACATGCAGACCGAAGCCCAGTCTCATAGCCCCGGGACCCCTGCGCAAAGGTCCAGAAAGGAGGGAGCACCAGGGGCCGAGCCCCGGTCAGCTGCAGCAGGAATAGGTCGCCACCTCCTCAAGACCAAAACACACCCGCAGTCTCGTGAGCTTAGGCCGGGAGCCGACTCCGGAGATGAGGAGCGAAGAACAGCAAGGGGGCAACGCGACCAGAGGCCGCGGCAACAAAGCACCGCATCCGCACCGGAAAACCCCGGCTCCGCTCTCTCCACGAGTCAGCAGTGGTCCATGAGAAGGCGTTGTTGTCACCAGCAGGATTCAGGTGAGTTTTGCCTTCTGTTTATCAGTTGATCTTCGAATGAATAGTTGCGTTGCGTTGCGGTGGGCTTCAACTAAGCAGGGCTGTCGAGCAAAACGATGGAGTGTGGGGCATAGGCAGGGATTTTCACAGAATTGTGATCCCAAGCCCCGGAGCTCTAGTGGGGGAGCTCCAGCTCGGCGGCCATCTTGCGGCGAATGGATTTCGTAAAGAAAGGGAAAATTTGTCTTCATAGGTTAAAGACTGATTATAACAATGTTTTCATCGGTACCAGTGAATGTGAACACAATTTTTTAATTCTGGGAGGTTGGGGACTCAAAGGAGGAACAGATTCAGTTTTTCCTGGAATCTATTATGTATGTGGGAATAAGGCTTACTTTAGGCTTCCTGCACGGTGGTATGGAAGTTGTTATTTTGGAATAGTTTTTCCAAAGATATACCACGTAAAAAGAAACACTGGAAGCAATGAAAACAATAATGAGTTAATACGTAGTAAAAGAGCTAGTTTTTCAGAAATTGTAGGTGATATATTTGGTGCATTGATACCTTCAGTGGGAATAATTCTGAACTCAAGGAAAATATGCAAATTGTCTACAGTGGTTGATCGTTTATCAACGGATACTGCTGGAGGTTTTCTAATGATTAATACGGAGATGGTTGCGATTAGATCTATGGTAATGCAAAATCGACTTGCTCTTGACATTCTATTGGCAAAAGAGGGAGGAGTCTGTAAATTATTGAAGACAAAACATTGTTGCACTTATATTCCTGATAAGAGTGCAGAAATTGTAACGTATATTCAGAACATAACTAAACTTGAGAAAGAACTAAAACCACTGGAAGTTGATAGTGTATGGGAAAGATTGACAAATAGTATCTCGTCAATTGGAACCTGGTTTGCTAATATAGGGAAAGGACTTATAGGTCAAATATTAGTACCCTTAGCAGGGATAGCAATAATAATTTTAGCAATAACAATATGGTGCAAATGCTGTAGAAAGAATGGGACATATAAAGTGACAGGAAAAGGAAAGAAGAGAAAACTAGATGAAATCGAACTAGAAGAATGGAGAAGTGATTTATACAAGAAATTAAAAGGAGACTGTAAGAATAGAAAAAGTAAAAATGAGAATGAAACGAATTGCTAGAAGTTGGCATCTGATTAAGGGTAGTATTTTTTGATGGCTCAGAAACGCCATCAGAGAGGGGATTGATGGAGCAAGGTTTCAAAAATGAAACTTGCTTGTATGCAATCCTCCTCATAGTATTAATTTATTAAACTTGTACTGTCAATACTAATCTTTGCATTCACAAACACAAAAGGGACAGACGCTTGCCTATGTGTTTTACTAATGAATAACGCTTGTCTATAAATCAAGATGGCCGCTAAAAGCGCGGGAACCTAAATGCGCATGTCGCAACCTGATCACATGGTGTGACGTCTTTTTTTGCTTGGTGGGAAACTTCTGCTTCTGGGCAGTGTGCATTAAAATGGCCGCTAAATGTTTTCACATGCTTAAGCTTGCTCTCATGTCATTAATTAAATTGTCGTTTTCTTAACGCTACTAATGCAGGATAGTATTATGATTAAATGGGAATAGAGTAGGGAAAGTGGGTATACAGTGAAACTTTTTATTTGTGATTTTAATATTTTCTTCTTGCACTTTTAGTAATTCGTAAACTTGGGCCTGGGTTGGTGTCTTGAAACTCAAGAGATAGAGGGTTCTGCGCATGTGTCCTGTATGCCTGCCAAGTGAAGTCAACTTGGACGTCTCCCAAGGCCACGACCTATTGGCCGAAGATGATGTACCCAATGTTTCCGGTGGACAAATTGTTACTTTTCCCCTGTAAAATGTATAACATTTGTCGTGAGACGGGTGGGAAATAAAGTGAATGTATTAATTTGAAGGGGCGGGAACGTAAAGACAATAGGCTTCACAATTTAGGCCAAAATTGACATGGTGCGAGAATCAACCCCCTGTCCCTGTCCAATCAGAAGTAGTGGTCCCATATTTTAGCAACATTAAGGGGAGGTACATGGGCGTAGAAGGGTATAATAGAATATAGCATTAGTAAATTAGTCAGAGCATGCGTTCACGAAGAACAGGCGTCCATACTGCCAGAGCGCTCTCAACTCCAGACTGCCCAGCTGATCGGTTGCTGGCTGAATTCCTGTCCGGAAGAGGTCCTGAGGAGGGGCCGGCGGAGTCCATTAGACGGGAGAATCGAGAGAAGTCGAGTATCAGAGAGGGGAACGGCGCAGGCGTCGTTGTAGAGAGGTCACCGGTTCTGTCCTGATCCTGGAAGAAGTCTTTGCTCTTCATCCTTCCTGGGTCCTATCTTGTCCAAACTCCTTGGCCAAGGGGCTTGGTTCTCGCATTTTAGGTAACTATACTGCAACCTTTAGTTGCGCTGATGTCTCTATCTTCTCCTCTTCCTTAAACACCGTCATTTATTAGCAAAATCATTTCTATGCTTTTTCTTGGGTATTTCAATCAAGTACCGTGTTTTCTGTATTTTACTCTGCTAAAACTTTAGATAAACATTTTAAAACTTCCTGACTCAGTGGTTATTTTAGGATTATGTACTTTAATGAATGTCACTCATTTTAAACTTCCCAATTAGCAAAGGATCCATTGGTAAGTCATTACTCTTCAATCAGAAGGTAATTGGTAGCAGGGACTTTGATAAAAGAGTACATCTGACACCCAGCGTAAGTATTAGTGTAGTGTGAATGTATGGGCCCAAGTGAGTATATGGTGTATGAATGTTGTTGGCTAATATTGCCCTGGATCACCTTCATGGACCTGAGCAGGTCATTTGACTGCATGAACTGATCCAAATTATGTCTCATCCTTCAACGGATGGGTATGCCACAAGATCTGGTTTACTTTCTCCGAGCACTGCATAATGGGGTTTCTTCTATGGTTAGGTATGGCATAGACGGGGAATGTAGCTCACTCTTTTCTCTTTCCAGAGGAGTCCGCCAAGGGTGTGTTCTGGCCCTGACTTTGTTTTTGCTATACATAAATTACTTAAACCCATTTCACAGTTCTAACTATAAAGATATACCAATGGTAAAATCCAAGCCTTGTGCCCACATTACTGTATGCCAATGATGCAGTTCTTCTCTCCTGCACACATAATGGCTTACAGGCCCTGGTTGAGAAGTTTTTTTATCATTTATGGACATCATGGATCTAGATACAAACATCACCTAGACCCATTGCATGGCATGTGGCTCGCAGAGAAGTAAGGTTAGATGCATCGCCATCAAGGGCAATCGTATGACTCAGGTTAAAGATTTCTCTTAACTAGGAGTAAAATTCAATGTCCATAACAGTTCTCTGCCCCATCTTTCCAATCATTGTCTTCAATTCAACAACACCATCAGGGCTCTGTTCGACATATCTGCAAAAGTTGGCAGCAAACCAATAAACCTGCTGATGGAAATTTACAAACTGAAGTGCCTACCAGTACTCACATACGGGGATGGAATATGGGGCTTCCAAGATTGCATCAGCCTGCAGAGACAAAAGAATAGTTTCTGCAGGCACCTGTTAGGTTTGAGCCCAGGCAGTTTCTAGCTGTTTTTACATGATGAGCTGGACCTTGCCTATATGACCGACATGGTAAGACTTGCCCCACTTCTTCTTTGGGCCTCCATATGGTGCCATCCCAATGCAATTTTTAACCAAGAGGTAATTGGAGATTGTCTTGTGTGTGCCTTTGGGCTCAGGATCCCATGGCTCAATTATATCAAGAAAACAGCAAAAGCTTTGGGCAGCCCTGAATTGTTTACTGTACCTCGAGCCAACCAAAAGGAGGATTTTGGGAAGATCAAGGAACTCAATCTAAGCAGAGCCATGGCCATTAGAGAAGGCAGGGAGCTGATGAAGCCTAATAGGAGACAACCTGTTTGCCCCCAGACAGCTGTAGGTGTAAAGCCATATCTCTCATAAGTAAAAAATGTTTGGGAAAGGGCACTTTTGACAAAATTCCACGTGGGAACCATCAGATGCTATTTATGCTCACCATTGGCCAATTTGACCCCAGGTGTATTTTATTGTGTCCCTGCGATGCATCTTCACCTCAAACTTTAAACCTTTTTTTATTTTCCTGCAAGTTTTCTAAAACTCCCAGACGTAACTATCGAGTCCCAGTTCTTAAAAACCAGGGCTTTAACCAGCACAAGCTGGCCTTCTATTATCTCCGCATGTTACTGGCAGATGATGTATGCTATTCAGTGGTTGCTTTCCTAAAAAGTGCCTTGCGCTGGCGAAGGTCGATCGATTTCTAGATCTTTCCCAAGGATGATTGTGCACTTTTTCACCGGGTACATTTACTGTCTTGAATTTTTCCTTTTATCATTGACTCCCAGTTCAACAGCCTGGCTACAGCATGGAAGCGTGTTAAATCTTTATGGGGGAAGCAATATGTAGGGGCTATGTTTTTAACTCACATCTTATTTTATTTTTTATCTGTAAATGCTTTTAATGAATTATTGCAAATTTGTTTTATGATTTAATGTATCATCATCTTTGTTCTTTTGGTATTATATTTTAATAATTGATTAAAGAAATCAATCAATCAGAAAAAAGGGGGAGGAGGAGGATTGGGCTAGGCTCACCCTCCTGTGTGATCAGAATACATCAAAAAAATCCGTAGGTGATGGATCAAAAGAACCTAGCCAAGAAACAAGGGCGGGTTCACCAATTGGGGTGAAGGCCACCTCTACTGGTTGAAAAGAAAAATTTCTTTTCTTGTGTCCCCTCACTCACCCAGGGTTGCTCCTAGGTGACATGCTTCATCATTGGGGCCATCCCAAACATCTACTGATTAGGGCGTGCTGCGACTTGCGGATTTACGTAGGAGCACTTACCTTGTGAGGCTATGTATTGTGCAGTGTAGGGGGGAGTGGTGTAAGTGATGTTTTAAAAATTTACCTAACTAGTGAGCTATTGTTTTATTCCTGCTCCTAGTTGGGAGGGATAAAAGGGGGTTAATAAAGGGAAATGTAACTGTTATGTAATTATAGTCCCTTGTATTATGTCAACATGTTTCAAGGTATCCCCTAAACCTTTTCTTCAGGACAACAAAGGGACCAGCCCTTTGTGTACCACTCCGTGCCGGACCTATAATAAATTGAAGTGAAAAATTATTAATGCACAGCTATTGTGTGAGCATTGGGAAAAATATATACATACGGTTGCTTCTGAACACGTAGTAACTGTCATTGGGAAGAAAAAGTAAAATGCAAATTAATACATACTGCCTGCCCACCGTTCTTGTGGGCAGGTAAAGGCGTTACGCTGCGCGTAAAAGAAGGTACTTCATACTATGGTGTAAGTGCCCTTGAAAGCAAACTTAGTTAGTGCTCAGATCTTGTGTGGGTAATACTACACATGATACCTTAATTGTGAGCAGGCAAGGTTGAAAAGACATAATTTAAAAACACTTGTAGTCAAGGACAAAAACAGGACACACACAACATGTAACATAAAATCAATTTCTTTTTGAAACATACTTATTTTTGGGCAAAAGTGCGCCTCATGGTCTGTCTGGTTGGAGGGGCCTGTAGAAACCCTACATTATAATAATAGACAAAGGAATGCGATAATGAGGATTTGTTATAAGCCACTCATTGCTTGTGCCTTCCTATGACTGGTTTAGAAAGAGCAAATGGAATTTAGTGAAAAAGGCAAGTAAAGTTATGTAAATTCCTGTAGGGAGAAAACAATTGATGATGTCCTGTAGGGAGAAAAAAAGTCTTACTGTGCTCAGCAACCCTCCGTCAATACGACCTATTCAGTCCCAAGGCAGACCGCATCTTAGCGTGTCTTTGCCTTAGTGCCGGTATAAGTAGTCTGAAAAACAGCCAAGTCATTCCCTCGTGCTGTTAGAGACTAGAGCGTGTAAAGAGTAGTCTCGTATTGTGGTGTAAACGGTCCACCATGTTGTTGGTATTTTATGAAATGGGGGTGTGATTTTTAAAAGTCTAAATTACTAATTAGAGTGCAGGAGTACCTTATACGAAAAAAGGACGCCCGGTAATTTGTTAAAATAGGTTGGGGTCAGTATCGAACCCTGGTCACAGGGACACCATGAGTTTCTTAAATGGCGGCCATATTGGAATGGTCAAAAAAACCAATAAACAGAAAAGGAAAAAGGGAAAAGGCAAGGGATGTTTCTTGTCATACTGCCTTCAATTTTATCCCAAAAATTTTTTAGCAAAAAAACACACGGGGTAGGGGATTTCAGTGCCTTTGTTCTTGATTTTGATTTTCATAACATGCCGTTAAGAAACATGCCAGGTGGGGTTTCCAGATATCGGGGTTAATTTATCTAGTGAATTGGCCCCATGGTATATTCTCGTTCAAACCTCTAATATCTGTGCGTAATTTGAAAACCCATCTTTGCTCTTTCTCTAGTAGTATCTGTTCTAAATTTTCACAGGGTTTTATATGTTCCAACACTACCCACCGCATGTCATTTGGGGTGTGTTGTTTCTCGTTGAAGTGTGCCGTCATTCTGGTACTTGCTCTGTGGCATCGGATGTTGCTCCGATGTTCGCAGATTCTTGTGCTCACCTTCCTGGTGGTCATACCCACATAGTGTAGGTCATAGTGGCACGTAATTAGATACACAACTCCTATAGTGTTGCAAGTGGTGAATTTTCGCAAATCCCATGATTTTCCTGTATTGAAAATGACCCTTTTGGTAGTTGTTGTGAGATGGCACACACTGCAGTTACCACACGGGTGGTGGCCCGTTGGTAAAGTACTTAGTATTTGTTGGCTACTTTTGTCTTGGGGCTTCGGGCGGGTGTGTACCAGTACCTTATACGAAAAAAGGAGGACGCCCGGTAATTTGTAAAAATAGGTTGGGGTCAGTATCGAACCCTGGTCACAGGGACACCATGAGTTTCTTAAATAGCGGCCATATTGGAATGGTCAAAAAAACCAATAAACAGAAAAGGAAAAAGGGAAAGGGCTAGGGATGTTTCTTGTCATACTGCCTTCAATTTTATCAAAACAATTTTTTTATCAAAGACTGACGGCACACTTCAACGAGAAACAACACACCCCAAATGACATGCGGTGGGTAGTGTTGGAACATATAAAACCCTGTGAAAATTTAGAATAGATACTACTAGAAAAAGAGCAAAGATGGGTTTTCAAATTACGCACAGATATTAGAGGTTTGAACAAGAATATACCATGGGGCCAATTCACTAGATTAATTAACCCTGATATCTGGAAACCCCACCTGGCATGTTTCTTAACAGCATGTTATGAAAATCAAGGTCAAAGGCACTGAAATCCTCTACCCGTGTGTTTTTTTGATAAAAAAATTGTTTTGATAAAATTGAAGGCAGTATGACAAGAAACATCCCTAGCCTTTTCCCTTTTCTGATTATTGGTTTTTTTGACCATTCCAATATGGCCGCTATTTAAGAAACTCATGGTGTCCCTGTGACCAGGGTTCGATACTGACCCCAACCTATTTTTACAAATTACCGGGCGTCCTCCTTTTTTCGTATAAGGTACTCCTGCACTCTAATTAGTAATTTAGACTTTTAAAAATCACACCCCCATTTCATAAAATACCAACAACATGGTGGACCGTTTACACCACAATACGAGACTACTCTTTACACGCTCTAGTCTCTAACAGCACGAGGGAATGACTCGGTTGTTTTTCAGACTACTTATACCGGCACTAAGGCAAAGACACGCTAAGATGCGGTCTGCCTTGGGACTGAATAGGTCACATTGACGGAGGGTTGCTGAGCACAGTAAGACTTTTTTTGTCCCTACAGGACATCATCAATTGTTTTCTCCCTACAGGAATTTACATAACTTTACTTGCCTTTTTACTAAATTCCATTTGCTCTTTCTAAACCAGTCATAGGAAGGCACAAGCAATGAGTGCTTATAACAAATCCTCATTATCTCATTCCTTTGTCTATTATTATAATGTAGGGTTTCTACAGGCCCCTCCACCCAGACAGACCATGAGGCGCACTTTTGCCAAAAAATAAGTATGTTTCAAAAAGAAATTGATTTTATGTTACATGTTGTGTGTGTCCTGTTTTTGTCCTTGACTACAAGTGTTTTTAAATTATGTCTTTTCAACCCTGCCTGCTCACAATTAAGGTATCATGTGTAGTATTACCCACTCAAGATCTGAGCACTAACTAAGTTTGCTTTCAAGGGCACTTACACCATAGTATGAAGTACCTTCTTTTACGCGCAGCGTAACGCCTTTACCTGCCCACAAGAACGGTGGGCAGGCAGTATGTATTAATTTGCATTTTGCTTTTTCTTCCCAATGACAGTTACTACGTGTTCAGAAGCAACCGTATGTATATATTTTTCCCAATGCTCACACAATAGGTGTGCATTAATAATTTTTCACTTCAATTTATTATAGGTCCGGCACGGAGTGGTACACAAAGGGCTGGTCTCTTTGTTGTCCTGAAGAAACGGTTTAGGGGATACCTTGAAACATGTTGACATAATACAAGGGACTATAATTACATAACAGTTACATTTCCCTTTTATTAACCCTTTTTATCCCTACCAACTAGGAGCAGGAATAAAACAATAGCTCACTAGTTAGGTAAATTTTAAAACATCACTTACACCACTCCCCCTACACTGCACAATACATAGCCTCACAAGGTAAGTGCTCCTACGTAAATCCGCAAGTCGCAGCACGCCCTAGTCAGTAGATGTTTGGGATGGCCCCAATGATGAAGCATGTCACCTAGGGGCAACCCTGGGTGAGTGAGGGGACACAAGAAAAGAAATTTTTCTTTTCAACCAGTAGAGGTGGCCTTCACCCCAATTGGTGAACCCGCCCTTGTTTCTTGGCTAGGTTCTTTTGATCCGTCACCTACGGATTTTTTTAAAGAAATCAATCAACAGATTACAAAACCAATTTCTGAACAAGTCCTAGAAAAATAGGGTCATTTGAAGAAAGACATCGATTTGTGCTTTGTGATTCAAGCCCCGTCAACCTGCTAGGGAGAGATTTGTTGTCTAAGGCAAATTGTGCAAATTACTGTACTCCAAATGGCATAGAGTTCCAAGCACACAACGAGGACTTCAAGTTTAAAATGGCTCGACAAGACACAGCTGTAGCGTTGTTCCCATTGAGAACAATTAAATAATTACCTCCAAATTTGAAAGCGACAGTGAACCCAGAATTGTGGGATTTCCCAGGAAAGATATCAGACAGATTAACAGTGTAGAAGCTGTCTGAGTCACACTGAAACAAAATGTGGTGTATCCAAGAATACTACTATACAATCTGACACCAGAAACAATTGCAGGAATCACACCTGTAATTGAAGATATACTTAGAAAAGGGATTTCAAAGGAAATCATTGGGAGTCCATGCAACTCTCTGATCATGGGTTTACAGAAACCTAATGGTAAATATCGGATTGTGAGGGATCTCCGAAAGATTAACAGCATTGCTGTCCCATGATGTCCTGTGGTACTGAATCCAGCCACCATACATTTTCAGATCCTGTGCACTGCAGAATGGTTCACAGTCGTGGACCTTTGTAAGGCCTTTTGTTCCATCCCCTTGCATGAGGATTCACAGTTTTTATTCTCCTTTGTGTTCCAACAGAGAGTTTTTGGCATGGTGATGAGTCCTACAAGGGTATACAGAAAGTCATTCCATTTTCAACCGGAACATGAAAAAGAATCTGGAGTAATTCCAAATGACTAACAACTCAGTTCTCATGCAATACATTGATGAACTACTTGTGGCATCTAAGACATTTCAGTTCATAAACAAGATACAGTTGATTTATTAAATCACATGGCTGAGAATGGACACAAAGTGTCCCCAGGACCTATGCAATATTGTCAAAAAAAGGTTCAGAACTTGGGACATACCATTGAAAAAGGCACAAGGAAATTGTTACCAGAGAGGGTGGAGGTGATTCTTCAAAAAAATCCACCTCGAACACAGCGAGAAGTCAGGATGTGTTTGGGAATGGTTGGCTACTGCAGGCAGTGGATACCTAGCTTTTCTCTAGTGGCTAAGGGCCACATGCATCAAAGGAAAAACCGGTCGCAAACGGGCAGATTCTCAGAATCTGCCCCTTTGCGACCAGTATTTTTGCATTTGGGATGCATCATCCCAAATGCAAAAATCGCAATTTAAGGAATCG
This sequence comes from Calotriton arnoldi, assembly GCA_963921515.1. Taxonomy (NCBI): domain Eukaryota; kingdom Metazoa; phylum Chordata; class Amphibia; order Caudata; family Salamandridae; genus Calotriton; species Calotriton arnoldi. The sequence continues at coordinate 258,794 of CAWUFW010012263.1, forward strand.
CAAACTTTGCGATTACTTAAATTGCGATTGCATTTAAGGAATCGCAAATTGTGATTCCTTAAATGCAATGCAAGAAACAAAATAATTTATCGATTTCGCTAATAAGAATCGCAAATTACCATCAATTTAAAGTTGATGGTAATTTTCAATTTCTCTGAAAAATGCACTAATGTGCATTTTTGAAAGTCACATGATACACACACACATGCCCTTGGGGCATGTGTGTGCGCAACATGTGATTAAATTGTAAATTCAGGGGTGCAACAGGGTATCCTTTTGGAACCCTTGCACCCTTGAAATTGCATGCGCAATTTGCAAATACCTATTGGGTACTCGCAAATTGCGCATGCAATTTCTATTGATTCCTAAGGGCCTCTAGGCCCATAGGAATGAATGTGTAGCAATTCCTTAATTGCGGATCGCAATTTGCGAGTCGCAATTAAGGAATTTTAGGGATTCGCTATTTTTGTGCGAATTCCTACATGCATAGGCATTTGTGATTCCTTATTAGCGAATACTTAATATTCGCTAATTAGGAATCGCAAATGAGATTTTTGATGCATGTGCCCCAAAGCCTTTATTGAGGCTGACACACAAAGATGTGCCTGATCCGCTTCCAAGGGACGATTGCCTGAAAGCTTTCCTAGAGTAGAGAGAAAGTCTCTGTCATGCCCCAGCACTGGGAATGCCTGATTACAGTAAGATGTTTTCATTACTTTGCAGTGAGAGGGAGGGCTGCGCTTACACAAATGCATGGAGATGTTCAAAGACATGTGGCTTATTTTTTCAGCTACCCTTGACCCCGTAGCCACAGGGCTGCCTGGCTTCCTTAAAGCAGTCACAGCTGTTGGTGTCAGTATAGAGAGAAGTGAGAGCATAGTGATGAGACATCCTTTAACTGTTATGGTCCCTCACTCAGTTGAGAATTTGCTCACCTGAACGAAAAGCCAGTACATGACCCACAATAGACTTATGAAGTACGAGTAGAAAATCCTTACTTCTGATAATATGTTATTGAAAAGATGCCAGATTATGAATCATTAAACGCTATTGCTTGTAAATCATGTACACCTTCATCACAAAAAAGTGATGAAGGTGTACATAATTGTCTAGATGTCACAAATTTATGCACCAAGTCAAGGCCAGACATTAAAGATTAATCCCTGAAAAAGCCCAACTATATAATCTTTGTCGATGACTCAAGTCTGAGAAACAGTGAAGGTACCCAGGGAGCAGTTTATGCTTTTTGCACCATTAATGGTGTAGAGGTTTCATGACTTTGAGGTATTACCTCAGCACAGTTTGTGGAATTGATTGCCCTTACAAGAGTTTACAGATTAAAAGCTCAATTAAAAGTGATTATATTTACAGATAGTCAGTATAGCTTTGGTGTGGTCCTTGATTTTGGATAGTTATGGTCACAAAGAGGTTTCTTGACATCCTCCAAAATGCCAATTTGGAATGGTGAATATGTAAAGAACTTAATGCAGGCTCTCCAGTTGCCCATAGAAGTTGTGATAGATAAATGTGCAGTTCAGCAAAATGGCAATGGTTACATTGCAGTTGAAAACATATATGCTGATGAAGTTGCACATTATTGTGCATTAGTGTCCTGCACATTTAATGGAGTTGGGATTTATACAAGTGAATCTGAAGAATACACTGTCTTTTAAATGTTGATTTCAGTAGCTGACACATGGGAAGAACTCAAAACAGTGCAGGAAGATGTGTCAGTAGCAGAACAGCAAGTTTGGATTAGAGGAGGTCGTGAGAAAAAAGCAAATGATATTTGGATGTGAACAGATGGGAGGCCCTTGTTGCCTGATAGTTTGTTATTTACTATATCATGGTATTTCCATGGGTACACACATCTAGGGAGATGCAATGGTGAGGTTGTTCAGACAAAATTGATTTAATCCCATATTTAGTATGATTGCAGAAGAAAAGTGCCATTGTTTTGTAACCTGTCAAAAATGAATAGAGGGAAAAGAAAGCCTGTCACACTGAGTCACGTAGGGAAATCAGGTGGCCCCTTCAACAGGATGCAGATGGACTTTATCAAGATGCCTCTTTGCAATGGGTTGAGATATGTCCAGGCCTGGGCTGAGCTCACGGAGTTCCACTCCCTGTAATTCCACAGAGTGTCTGACAAGCTCCACGGAATTCCGCTCTGCGAGCGGATGGAGTTTGCTCGGCACTGCTTTAGCATAGACCTGCCTTGAGCATAGTGTAAGTGGCACAAACAAGTGTAAAACCCTGAGCGCAGACCTACAGTGAGCCTGCTAGTACCTCAGTGACACAAATCAGTGAAATCACTGGGTGCGTGCCTACACCACGGACATCAAGGAGTTTGTGTGAGTTCTATTTTCCATTCTCTGTTCCGACAGCAGAGTGGACACAGCTCTTCCCACCTGATGTCAGCTCTATTTACAAATTGCAGGTAAAGGGGGGAAAGGGGTGTGAACTAGAAATAAACTGCAGTCCCATCAGCGGAAATGACAGCTCAGAACAGAAGAGAGATCTGTGCAGTGTGGAGGAAGGAAGAGCATTAACCCCTTGACCGCGATCGGAATTCCGCTTGTTAGAACTGGGGGTCTCTAGTTGGCAATGGTTTGCACCTTTGTCCAAATAGGGACCCTTGCTTCTAGTCAGGATAAGGGGGAAACACTCCTAAAATAACCCCTGCTCACCCCCTGGTAGCTTGGCACGAGCAGACAGGCTTATCTCAGAGGCAGTGTGTAAAGCATTTGTGACCACATACAGTAATACAGTGAAAACACTACAGATGGACACCACACAGGTTGTTTATGTAAAAATAAGTAATCTTTATATAGACTTATCACAAGACCCAATAGCAAAAATCCACAATACTGTACTCAAAAATAGGCTTTAAAAGGTTATAAAATAGTTCAGTTCTCTCAAGTTGTAAATGCGACACTTTACTCTCAATGTACCTTGAATGCGTAACGCAAAGAAAACAAAAGGGTCGCAGGGAAGGTGATGCGTCGGTTCCTTACACTCAGGGGAGTGGATGCGTCGGTTCCTTACTGCTGCGCAGGGGAGTTGATGCTCGCTTCCTTACTGTGTGGGGAGGTGATGCGTCGGTTTCTTACTGCTTTCCGGTGCGATGCGACAAGATGGCACCTCGATGCGATACTCTTCTCCGGTACGATGCGACAAAATGGCGTCTTGGTTGCGATGCGACAACGTTGGTGTGATGCGTGCACGCCCGACGGCCGTGCGGCGACTCGATGATCTTTGGAGCCGCGACAGGCCCTGCGACGCGCTTCTCCGGCGATGCGACGATGACCTCTGTGGCAGCGTCTCGCTTCTCCGGTGATGCGCCGCGCTTCGGCGATGCGATGATGACAGCGGCAGCGGCGTCTCGCTTCTTCGGCGATGCGATGACCGCGGCTGCGGCGGCGACACGCTTCTCGTTGTTGCGTCGCGCTTCCAGCTCCCAGCGACACGCAGTCTCTCAGAAGGCCCAGCACAACAGCAGGCACTTCAATTCCCAGCAAGGGAATGCAGGGGGAGCTGGTTGGTGAAGTCTTGTATCCCTGAGACTTCAGGCAGGAGGCAAGCTCTAGTTCAAGCCCTTGGAGATTCTCTTCTTCAAGATGACAAAGCACAGCAAAGTCTTTTCTCCTGTCCTTGGCAGAAAGCAACCACTGCAGGCCAACCCCAATCAGCAAAACAGCACAGGGGCAGTACTCCTCCTTCAGCTTCTCCGGTTCTTCTCCTTGGCAACAGGTTTCTTGATTTCCCAGAAGTGATCTAATTTCCTAGGGGTCTGGGTCCCCTTTTTATACACCTTTTCCCTTTGTTCTCTGAAGGCAGAGAGGCCTTTGCCTAGTCCAAACCAGTTCTGGTCAGTCCTGGAGCACTTTGTTTTTCTGACTCCTTCTTTCCTTTGAGAGTGAGGGGCAGAGCCATCAGACGCCCGGCAGGAGGTGGAGCCAGCATTGTGGAAGGCAGGCACAGCCCTATTCAGACCCAGGTGCAACTCCTCCCACCCATCCTCCTTCAGGCAGACCTATTCAGCCTAGTGCTGACTCACCCTGCCTCCTGGAATCCCCCAGCCCCTGTCACTCACAAACCCAGACATACAATACACAACCTGAGCAGAGGCAGCTGGATGGTTTAGGCAAGAAAATACCTACTTTCTAAAAGTGGTATTTTCAAACAAAGAATGTTAAAACCAACTTCACTAAAAGATGTATTTTATCATTCTGAGTTCAGGCATACTAAATTCGTTTTTCTACCATGTTCTCTGGGTCAGTTAGGATTATAAGGTGTAACAATCAAACTGCCCATTCTGGCCTATGGAGAACAGGTAGCCTTGCAATAGTGAAAAACGAAAATGGCTGTAATTCACTATTAGGACATGCCACACACACCAGGGCATGTCCTACCTTATACTTACAATGCACCCTGCCCTTGGGCCTACCTTAGGGGTGTCTGATATGAAGATAAGGGAAGGTTTAGGGACTGGCAAGTGGGTGCACTTGCCAAGTCGACATGGCAGTCACAGACTGCACACAGGCTCTGCAATGGCAGGCCTGAGACACATTTTACAAGCCGCTTCTGTGGGTGGCACAACCAGTGCTGCAATCCCACCAGCGGCATTGGATTTACAAGCCCTGGGCACACTCCGTGCACTGTACTAGGGACTGACAAGTAAACCAATCATCCAATCATGGAGTCACTAATCCATAACACAATTTATCATGGGGAGAGCATATGCACTTTAGCACTGATCAGCAGTGGTAAAGTGCCCAGAGTCATAAAACCAACAAAAACAGGTCAGAGAAAATATAGGAGGAAGGCAAAAAGTTCAGGGATGACCCTGCAAAAAGGGCCAAGTCCAACACAACCCCCTTCCAGCCAAAACGCAGGGGAGACCAATCACTACCCTGATGGGCTTCTCTGCTTTGGGCGATAGAACCTGGACCCTGGCCCACAACAGCAGGGGCATACTCCAGTTCTACGCCAATCTGAACCTATTTGGATCCCTCTGTCCATACTCTCAGGGCCCACCCAGCTAACCCATGGGGAACCCTTCTCCTCAACTGTGGACACCACCTGTGCAGCACCTAACCTTAGCTTGCTCACAGGTGTGTCCCAACCGACAGACAGTACCCACATGGCCAACACAAATGTGTGGCCTAGTCCACCCCCGGGGTGTGACTTCTGTCCCCCTCCCAGGGGCAACTCTGTCCACCAGGACAGCAAGCCACAGTGGCCACTGACAGCCGTCAGTGATGAGAGCCAGGCCCCAGGCCTTTCATGGCTCTCCAACCTCTGTGGTGTCAGAGAGCGGGGGCAGTAGCCCCAGGTGCCTGGCACCCTTTGTCCACTCTCCCAACCGTCAGGTCAGGTATGACATCCTGACACTGACCCACCAGCCCCGGGCCTGTAACCGGCGGCTGGACAGGAGACTGGGGTGGGCTCTCCCACACCTGGTCCTCCTCCTTGGGGCTCTGCACCCTCCCACCTGGAGCTGTACCCCCTTCCAGAATTGTCAGGGCACCTGTGGCAGGGGTCCTGCACAGTCCGCCCACCAGTTCAGGGGTTCTATCCTGCAACTGGGATCCCAGCATAGGGTCTGTACCCTTAGACTGGGCAGAGGCCAGGGGTGAGGCTGTCCTCTCCCCGCCCCCTTACTGGGGTCCTGCACCCTCCCACCTGGAGCGGTGCCCCCAGAAGACAAACTGGTAGGGGCACTGTTAGCAGCTGCCCCTTCCTCCAGGTCAGGGGGACACCCTGAACCTGGTCCTCCAACCCAGGGTCTGTACCCTTAGGCTGGACCTGTGCCTGGCAACCCAGGACTTCCGGGAGGGTACACCAACCCCCCCAAGGGAAACACACTCCTCTAGAGTTGTGTAATAATCTGCCTGGCGCACCAGGACTTCCTGGGGAGCACGCATGCCCCCCCAGAGGGTAACACAGCTCTCATGTGTTGTGTGACAGTCCGCCTGGCGCAGATCTCCCGACCCCTGTCCATCTGACAGCGCGCGAAGATCCCCCAGGACAGAAGTGGTGTCACCATGGTCATTCACTGGTGACTCAGCCCTTCTGGCTGGTCCCTGACCCACTGGTTCTTCCACTGGGGACTCTCTCCCCCTCTCACCCCTCACTCTGGGCTTCTGCACCCTCCCAAGTGGAGCGGCACTGCCAGATACCAGAAACACTGGAGCTCCATTTACAGACGCTCCAGGTTCTCTAGACACTAGGAGATCCTCCTCAACAGGCGGCCCATCAGGACAGCCTAGGCTCCCTACCTGGTGTTCCCTTAAAGAACCATCCAGGCTCTGAGACTGGGTTTCGGGCACCTTGGGACACGCAGCCCCACACTCACTCCTTCTCCACTGAGACAGGACGTGAGCCCCTACACCCCTCCCACTACACCGGGACCTAGCTGGGCTACTCTGAACCACTTCCACCACTCTGGGCTGGAAGATACCTGAGCCACTCCTCTTAGGGTCACTCCCCAATGCCTTTTCAGACCCTCTGGAAACCACCAAAAGGTCTTCCTCCCTCGTGAGCTCCCTGGGGTCAGAGAACTCACTCTCCAACAGGCGTTGGCATAGCTCTGGAAAACAGGGACTTACAATATGCTCTCCCACAATTGGATCACACAACCCCTCACAGGTGTTAACCAAGTTATCCTTCACCTCACCATCCAGTGCCTCACACATGTACCCCACACCACTCTGCTGAGATTGGCAAGACAGTATCTGACTGTCTCTGTCACTCAACCCACACTCTTCTGGGCGGTCTTCACACTCACACCCCAGGAATTCAAACATGGGGGAACCACTCTCCCTGCACCTCCCATCTAGAGTCAGTAGAGTGTCCCTCCTGCTACTAGGACCATGAATCCCTGCGTCAGTTTCCCTATTCCTCTCAGGGACACTGCGCACTACTGGAGCTACCTCATGTCCTTGAACCTCCTGGTGTATATTAACCCCCTCCAAGTCAGGCACCACATCTCTGGGTGTGTGTACTACTCCCTCAGCACTAGGTAATACAATTTTGCTGCCACCAGAGGGAGGAATCCCTAAGCCCCTGGCTTTGAACTCCAACACCCTCATCATTCTCTCATGCTCTAAAAGCATCTTCCTTTCTTCCATGGCCAACCTCTTACTTTCCAACTCCAATTTCTTATGCTCAAGGCTATCATGGCTTCCCTGTTTTAGTTTGGCCATTTCCATTTCATGCATCCTGCTTTTGTCCCTGTCCTCCAGCTCCTCTGGAGACAGGCCCTTTGAGAAACACTGCTGCCCTCCCTGGAAGGCGCTCTCCTCCCAGTTAAGCCCAATGGCCCCTCAAGCTGCCCATCTAAATTCTCTGCCTCCTCCACAGGCTCCTCGGACTGCCCACTGGCATTCCGTGCTTCCAACCAGGCCCTTAGCGCCTTGTGAAACTCCTCCTTCCTGGTGAGGCCTCTCATAGAGATTTTAAACTTTTTGCAAACAGCTTTGAGTTCTGGCACAGTGTAGGTATCAACCCTATCTTCTTCAAATTCAATATCTGCAGGTGCAATGGATCCTTTTTTGCTCATGGTGAAAATTGGCAGTTCTCAACAAAAATAAAGGTTCCAAGGAAAAAAAGTCCTATCAAAAGGTATGTGGTCGCGTATTGGTCTGCACTCACTAGTAGTGTACACCAATCACTGTATATGAATCACAAATGCAAGTCCAAATCCTCACCGCTGACCACCAATGTTAGAACTGGGGGTCTCTAGTTGGCAATGGTTTGCACCTTTGTCCAAATAGGGACCCTTGCTTCTAGTCAGGATAAGGGGGAAACACTCCTAAAATAACCCCTGCTCACCCCCTGGTAGCTTGGCACGAGCAGACAGGCTTATCTCAGAGGCAGTGTGTAAAGCATTTGTGACCACATACAGTAATACAGTGAAAACACTACAGATGGACACCACACAGGTTGTTTATGTAAAAATAAGTAATCTTTATATAGACTTATCACAAGACCCAATAGCAAAAATCCACAATACTGTACTCAAAAATAGGCTTTAAAAGGTTATAAAATAGTTCAGTTCTCTCAAGTTGTAAATGCGACACTTTACTCTCAATGTACCTTGAATGCGTAACGCAAAGAAAACAAAAGGGTCGCAGGGAAGGTGATGCGTCGGTTCCTTACACTCAGGGGAGTGGATGCGTCGGTTCCTTACTGCTGCGCAGGGGAGTTGATGCTCGCTTCCTTACTGTGTGGGGAGGTGATGCGTCGGTTTCTTACTGCTTTCCGGTGCGATGCGACAAGATGGCACCTCGATGCGATACTCTTCTCCGGTACGATGCGACAAAATGGCGTCTTGGTTGCGATGCGACAACGTTGGTGTGATGCGTGCACGCCCGACGGCCGTGCGGCGACTCGATGATCTTTGGAGCCGCGACAGGCCCTGCGACGCGCTTCTCCGGCGATGCGACGATGACCTCTGTGGCAGCGTCTCGCTTCTCCGGTGATGCGCCGCGCTTCGGCGATGCGATGATGACAGCGGCAGCGGCGTCTCGCTTCTTCGGCGATGCGATGACCGCGGCTGCGGCGGCGACACGCTTCTCGTTGTTGCGTCGCGCTTCCAGCTCCCAGCGACACGCAGTCTCTCAGAAGGCCCAGCACAACAGCAGGCACTTCAATTCCCAGCAAGGGAATGCAGGGGGAGCTGGTTGGTGAAGTCTTGTATCCCTGAGACTTCAGGCAGGAGGCAAGCTCTAGTTCAAGCCCTTGGAGATTCTCTTCTTCAAGATGACAAAGCACAGCAAAGTCTTTTCTCCTGTCCTTGGCAGAAAGCAACCACTGCAGGCCAACCCCAATCAGCAAAACAGCACAGGGGCAGTACTCCTCCTTCAGCTTCTCCGGTTCTTCTCCTTGGCAACAGGTTTCTTGATTTCCCAGAAGTGATCTAATTTCCTAGGGGTCTGGGTCCCCTTTTTATACACCTTTTCCCTTTGTTCTCTGAAGGCAGAGAGGCCTTTGCCTAGTCCAAACCAGTTCTGGTCAGTCCTGGAGCACTTTGTTTTTCTGACTCCTTCTTTCCTTTGAGAGTGAGGGGCAGAGCCATCAGACGCCCGGCAGGAGGTGGAGCCAGCATTGTGGAAGGCAGGCACAGCCCTATTCAGACCCAGGTGCAACTCCTCCCACCCATCCTCCTTCAGGCAGACCTATTCAGCCTAGTGCTGACTCACCCTGCCTCCTGGAATCCCCCAGCCCCTGTCACTCACAAACCCAGACATACAATACACAACCTGAGCAGAGGCAGCTGGATGGTTTAGGCAAGAAAATACCTACTTTCTAAAAGTGGTATTTTCAAACAAAGAATGTTAAAACCAACTTCACTAAAAGATGTATTTTATCATTCTGAGTTCAGGCATACTAAATTCGTTTTTCTACCATGTTCTCTGGGTCAGTTAGGATTATAAGGTGTAACAATCAAACTGCCCATTCTGGCCTATGGAGAACAGGTAGCCTTGCAATAGTGAAAAACGAAAATGGCTGTAATTCACTATTAGGACATGCCACACACACCAGGGCATGTCCTACCTTATACTTACAATGCACCCTGCCCTTGGGCCTACCTTAGGGGTGTCTGATATGAAGATAAGGGAAGGTTTAGGGACTGGCAAGTGGGTGCACTTGCCAAGTCGACATGGCAGTCACAGACTGCACACAGGCTCTGCAATGGCAGGCCTGAGACACATTTTACAAGCCGCTTCTGTGGGTGGCACAACCAGTGCTGCAATCCCACCAGCGGCATTGGATTTACAAGCCCTGGGCACACTCCGTGCACTGTACTAGGGACTGACAAGTAAACCAATCATCCAATCATGGAGTCACTAATCCATAACACAATTTATCATGGGGAGAGCATATGCACTTTAGCACTGATCAGCAGTGGTAAAGTGCCCAGAGTCATAAAACCAACAAAAACAGGTCAGAGAAAATATAGGAGGAAGGCAAAAGTTCAGGGATGACCCTGCAAAAAGGGCCAAGTCCAACACCGCTCGTATGCTGGACATTCCGATCGCGGGTGGGGTCGTGACGAGCTCAGCTCGTCATGCGCACAGCGCTACCGCGCAGCATGACGAGCTGAGCTCGTCATGAGCACGGAAAGGGTTAAAGGGGTCAGTGGGCCTTCTCTGTCCGCTTTAGAAAGAAACACCAATTTCTCAAACATGTGCACATTATTTACTCACCTTGCGCGAATCACGCCTCTGCAGAGATTCACTGGTGGGAGAGATTTTTTTTTTTTTACTAGGCACTGGCAGACGAAACGAGGACACAGCTCCCTTTCTCTTCGTAAATAATAAAACTGCCAGAACCATCCAAAGCACATGCCTTAAACCTGAGACACTACTCAGTAGCGCATGATCCACTTTACTGCCTACGGCACATGCTCAATTGCTCACGGAGGCATAGAATGTAGGTTTCAGGTACATTCTGGTAATGTTTTACTTTTATTTATGCAAACTTGCTTACCGGCATGTACAGCAGCTGGGCCTCGATATTATGTGGCCTGATGTATCTGCCACGAGAATGTATCAAAGGAGAGCCGAGTGTCTAGAAGCCATTGGGTCCAGCTGATGATGAAATACGAGCCATCAGCCCCGGTAGTGGCTGCAAAATTTCATAATTACATGGACTTTATTAGACTACATAATGAGCCTGAATGAGTATGGAACAATTATTTAAGATTTTCCACCATTGCTGTTTCAGAAATTAAAAGGTGCTTGTGTCAGAGAAATTGGAATGTGCCTGTTCCTGGAAGCATTAGCAATGCCAAAGGAGTCTACCTTTCTTTGCAGCCCAGTCAGCTGTTAGCCAGCAAACGTTAACTTCTGGGTCAAGTAAGTTATTATTGAAAGCTGCTGAGGCATCAAAAATATGTGTGCTCCATTGTATCTGGGCATCTTTTTGGTTACAACTGCGAGTGATGCATGTTTTGCGTTTTTTGTGGCTGCTTTTGAAATAAGTGTTCACCGCAGCACTGCACACTTGGGTTTCCCCAGAGCACATTTGCAACTAAGGGTGGGTGGCGGGCATCGTATACTCTGCCGTGCAGCGGAGTCAGAGTTTTTGCAGAACTCCGCTTTCCAAGCAGAGCGCGGAGTAGCAAAATCTCCGGAAACTACGCCCACGGAGCGGAGTTCACCGCGCACCCTTAGATATGTCCTGGTTATAATGTGTATTTTCTCTTGATGGGTGAAGGCTTGCTGCGACCCAACAAGGCAAAACAACAGTCTCACAGTAGCAAAACTGTTACTAAGAGAGTTAATACCATGGTACGGAATGCCGGTTTCTCTGGTGCCAGATCATTTGACTCATTTCAATAATGAGGTCCTGAAGATGCTATGTTCAGCATTACAAATTGAGCAGAGATTGCACTGTAGTTATCGACCTGAACCTTCTGGTATGGTCGAACAGCTCAGTGGCACAATCAAGTCCCGTTTGGCAAACGTTTGTGCTTCCACAACACTGAAGTGGTCTGATGCTTTGCCTATAGTATTAATGAGTATCCAAAGTATTTCTGACAGAAAGACTGGATATTCCCCTCATCAGGTCCAAATGAGCGGTTTGATGAGACTGTCTTCTGTACCTGCAAATGGCCTTGTGAGCATCACAGATGGCATGATACTTGATTACTGCAAAGGACTGGCTGATGTGGTGCATTCTGTTTCTCACCAGGTTGCAGCTGCCACACAAGATCTGCATCGAGAACAGTGCCACAACCCCAGTTCGGGGAACTGGGTCATGATCAAGAAGCAGGTTTGGAAGACTTGTCTGGAACCGAGATGAAAAGGCCCCTGTCAGGCGATCTTGGTCACAAACACTGCTGTTAAGTGTGCTGTTGTACCAAACTGGGGCATGCTTCGTACACTCAAAGAGTCAGATATCCATATGAAGAAATAGTGTTCTTTGAGTCTGAATGAATTATTCTAGGCGAGAACACTTTGAATATTTTTACACAAATTATGATTAAATACTTTTGAGAGTACCATTGCAACAAAGCATGGATTTACAGCCTCAAGCAAAGGAAATGGACACAGCTTGGTATTATTTTAGACCATCTATGCCTATAGATAGTGTTCAGGCTTATGCAAACAATATAACTTGCTTTATGAGGCCTTAAGAAAAGGTTTTCATTATGACATTCCGTTACACACAGTAAGAATAAGGAGGACGATTTGGAAGAAAGAAGACAAGTTTAAGATGAAATTGGTTTACCCAAAGCTTAAATTAGACAAAAGACAGAAAGGAAATCTGTGTTTACTAGAGAAGAAAACAAAGTAGAACCAGATGTGTGGGAATTAATAGTTGTGAACACACATTTGAAATTATGCGCGCTACATGGCAACTTTTACAAGGAGAAGAAACAGCCATTCCAGGTATTTATTTTGTCTGTGGACAGAATGCTTATTTCCAATTACCTGCTGATTGGGAGGGAATTTGCTATTTAGCTACATTATTTCCTAAGATGTGTCATGTGTACAGTACAGATGCTTTAACCGTGGCATCATCACATAGGTACACACATAGTGCAGAAGATGGAACTCAATTAGTGGGAGACATTTTTGATACACTTATACCACCGGTAGGTGTCATAATAAATGAATAATAAAGATTAGAAAACTTTCAACGGTTGTTGACAAACTGGCAACCAGTACTACTGGAGCTTTATTAGTGGTGAACACAGAATTAGTAGCTGTTAAATCCATGGTTTTACAAGACCGCTTGGCATTAAACATTTTACTCACAGAGAAAGGCGGCATCTGCAAAATGTTGAAAATTCAACATTGCTGCTCATACATCCCAGATGAAAATAAGAAAATACAAGAATTTGCAAAGAACATATCTGATTTGCAACCTTAATTCGAACCATTAGAGACACCTGGGGCCAGGTGTACGAACGATTTGCAAGTCACAAATTGGTCGCAATTCGGTATCCACAAACAGCGATGTGACCAATTTGTGATTCGGTATTGGTAGCAACCAGTTTTTGCACTCACAAATATAGAATTGGTAATTGCGAGTAGCAAACAGCATGTTTGAGGGTGTTGCAATTTGCGACTGGTTGCAAAAATAAAACACTGTTTGCACATGCAATTTTGCACTGATTCCATTCAAGTGGTAACTGTGTGCAAACTATAAAAGCTGACCCAGAAGGCATCAGGGTGTAATTGCTTTCATTGGTGGGGTGTTTCAAAGTGCATTGTCATGTTTTTTTTAGGAGTTTCCTAGATGCCTGCACTTACACATGAACAATTACATATACCTTCCCAGTAATGCTTAGGAAATAAACAATACCAAATTAAACTTTTAAGGGATTGACAAATTCCCCCATGTATTAGGGTGTGTAGATGGGACACATGTTCCTATATATCCTCTTACGCATATTGAATATCTATTCAGATATAGGAAAACTACCCATTTCCTCAACAATCCAGGTGGTATGCAATGTTCATAATGTTATCACAGAGATAGTGGCAAAATATCCAGGGAGCACCGATGATGCATACATATTCAGGCACAGTGGAGTACAACAATGGCTGAGAACATGGGGAGTTTAATGATGGCTATTTACTAGGTGATGTGATGCTGTAATATTAACGGCATACATGTGTCTGCCTATTGCCAGGTTATGCCATGCTCACACTTATATTTAGCCAGGGGACAGTGCATATGCATTACGACCTTGGATTTTGACCACATACCTAGGCTCCGCAGACCAAAATGAGAGGCATTACAAAATTGCCCATCAATGCACCAGAGATGTCATCGAAAAGACCTTCGGCATACTCAAATAAAGATTCCGGTGCATGCTATCCAGTATGCTCTGGAGATAGCCTGCAAAATAGTGGCAACCTGTGCCATTTTACAGATCATAGCAACAAGGCGCGGGCTACACCTCAACGTGGAAGACATAGATTCGGAAGATGAAGAGCCAGAAGCCCCTCTACAATACTGGAGCATAGCAGTGGAGGGGAGCCTCAAACGGATCGGATAGTAACACATTACTTTGCAAGGTAAGTTATGAGTAACACTGCACTCACTTAAATGATGTATGCAGAGCCAATATTGCAAATTAAAATAACCTTTGATGTCAGGCTCCTCTTTTTTTGTTCAATTTTTAAAGTCTATGAGGGGTATCTCCAGCACCTCTTGCTACCTGTGCGGTCTGTAGCAGTTCAACAGCTGATGTGATCCACCCTAGTCCCCTGGCAACATCACAGCTGAAGTGTCCCATCTCCAGCTGCAGTGTGACAGTTCCTCTAGTGAGGCTTGTAATCAAATTGACCAAATGGCCAATCAAATTACTTATCTGGTGCATTCTTGCAGCAGCACTGAGATCACGATGCTTCTGATAGGCATGGTAGGCCACCATTTGTTGGCATAAGTCCTGTATGGCAGTGGTCAGGCTAACTACATTGTTATACAATTTAGCCAAATGTGTCCCTACATCATCAAAGCCAACAGTAATGCTCTGCTGCATGTTATGCATGTTTCTGTTAATGATTTTCAACTGCTTGTTTTGCAGGTGTTGATTTTGGAGCAGGGATGCCTCTAGGCCAAGAAACAACTGTGCGTTGGCATCATCCTCAGCAGCTGTATGTGCCTCACATTACCTTTGGCACCCATGCCCTGGAACATGCTGGTGTTGGCTCACACTTGGTTTTGAGATGGGACTTGGTAGCAGAGGAAAATCTTCGTCCTCCGTTAATCCTCTGGTGACAGTGACACAGTACAACATTGGATTGCAGTGGAGCTTGTGTGATTGTCTATAGGGTTAGGTTCCTCTGCTGCCATGTTGGGATCATCCACTCACTCCACACTGGTGTCCTCACTATGTACCTGACGGAGATCTGTGGGACAAATGAGATGCATTATATTCACCTATCTGATGTGTGGCCCAATACATGTACACATGACTCCTACGTTGACTTTGTGACTACATCACTCATGATGCACTATCATGGTACAATACTTAACATTTGGAGAACAACTGTCTGATGCATGCTGCTGGACTATGTGGATTCGGACATAAATGTGTTGTCTGAGATGTGTCAAAAGTAAAATAATTAAAACTTACTTTCTGTGGTTCCTGGTGTAGAACTGTTGATGTTCACAAAACCCATGACAGCCGCCGGCTCCAGTAAGGTCTCAACCATGGTCTCAAGTGCAGTGGGTGGTGGTACGGTTGGTGGGCCACCACCTGTTCCCCGGGATTCCTTGAGTTGCTGTGTCACCTTTTCCTTTGTCTGTGACCTGAGGTCATACCACCTCTTGCAGATTTAATCTATGGAGCGATGGCTGATTCCAATGGCATTGATTTTGGCTTGAATTTTCTGCCAGATTTTCTTTTTTTGCGACTCTGACATGGATGCCCTCCCCAATAGGACATCATAATTCTCACAGCACTCCTCTGTGAGTATCTCCAACCTCTTTTAAGCAAATTTTAATTTTCTTTTCCTTCCTGCAGGTGTTTTATATGCAGTTTGGCTGGCCGTGGCTGATGCTTGGGCTCCTTTGACCTTGTTGGGCCTGTGCTGTGTATGGCAGCAGAACTCCTCCTCCAATCTGGCTGGCTCCCAGGCATGTTCTGTGAGGCACTTCCTGGTTCAGAGGTGATTACCCATGACCAGGAAGTGTTTTTTTCCTACTTGCGGCGCCGTTCACACTTTGCAACCAGATTCACTGTCTGTGACTTGGATCACAAAGTTGCGAGTCAGTAACAAACTGATTCGCAATTTTGGTAATCGATTTTAGTGACTGCCAAAATTGCACAGCAACTTGATACCGACTCACTATTTATGGACTCATATCATACGTACATGTGGATTTGCGATTTACTATTTGCGATTCGCAAATAGGGAATTGTACATTTTTTGGTACGTACATGTGTCCCCTGGTGTTTTAGAAAACTTTGGAAAAAAGTTTCAACCATTGTAAATTGGTTTGCTACTGCAGGAGGAGGAATCCAAAAGGATATTTTTATGCCAATATGAATAATAGGGCTTTGCTTATTATCTTTGTTTGCTTTATATAAAAGCTGTGGATATTGCATTAATAAACAAAAGAGCAGGGAAATGAGTAAAATGATTGTTGGAACTGCCACTTTCTGGTTGGCTCAGGCAGTGTCTTAGCTAGGCAGAACCTACCACTCCCATCAGGAGTGGGTGATTACACTCACTGTATAACCTGCGCTCACGCTTGGGTAGATTGCCACTGAGCAGTCAGGCTTATCACAGAGGCAATGTGTAAAACATTGGCACAGCACTCACACACAATAAATACACTGATCCTCACAAAAGAGACTTCACAAATGATGTATGTAAATAAAGTTTGTATTCAACACACACATTAATTATCACAACATGAATATCATGTAATATTGGGCATGAATCACACTTGGAAATATTACTTGCAGTAGTAGGCCCAACTGTGTTAAAATTACATCAGTAGTATGCACACTTGGAAAAGATCCTTCTTTACCCCCCAGCACCCTTATGTGGTGCAAAACATTGTCAAAACTAGACCCACCCTGGCAATCAACATAGTTCCATACCAATGTCAAATGAAGCATTCTTTTGGCAAGGAATAAACATGTAAAGCAACACCGCCGGGCAGTGTGATGAAACCCCAGCGGTATGCAGGCAGTCACTTGCACACACCCACACTCACTCATCACCACTACTCAGTGCAACGGATATCAGGCAGGCCCGGATGGAACACACTTGCACAGATATGCACACAGCACCATAATGCGGTGCAATTGATATCTAGCAGGTCAATTTACAAAACGCTTTAGAGCTTGTAACCCAAGCCTACCTCCAACTAACCCTGACAACCCTACACCCACGGGGTGGAGAATACCAGTCCTCCCCCCAAGACTTGGCCGCTCGCTGCCAAAGTCACACTTAGTCAGGGTACCTGGGAAGAAGGTGGGGTAGGTAGCAGGACTAATTAGGAGTCTTTCATCAAATGGGGGTTTGGTCACCACCTAGGAAGTTCACGCACAGGATGACGAGCAGAAGCTGGCTGAGGGCGATAGTTGATCACTCAAAAGAGTTCCTCAATGTGCCTTCCGGCACCAGCCCAGTTCTGCAAAGCACAGGGGGGTAATGCAGTCTCTTGACCAACTTCTGATCACTCTCAGAAGTGTTCCTTCAGCCCAGTCAATCACTCTCCCTACCCAGGCCCGATTTGGGCACTCCTACTACCTGGCACCAAATTGTCATTGGGGCTGGGTGAGGGGAGGACAGTTGGTCCACTGCACTGAGGGCCTAAAAGGGAACAATCGATGAAGGGGGAAAGAAGCAGGGGAGCCTCTCAGAAGAAAGAGGCACCCTCTCAGGTACACGTCGATCAGAGTGCCACCCAGGCAATCCAGGCACTACGTCTGATGTGCATTGATCTGAGTCGCACTAGACAATTTCGGTCGCACACAACGAAGAGTTGGAGATTCTGTACCTCCCTGGAAATGAGGTACAACACCTAGTGCACATTGATACGGGTCGCACCAGCCAGTTCCGGTCACACACACAGATGCAAGTTTAGCAAGGCTGCATGAGTAGAATGAGGCACTACTACTGATACGCCTTCACCTCCAAGGGTTGCACCATGTGAATCAGACACCACACGCAATGTTACATGTGCGTCACAATTGAGGAAGTGGGCTACACTGGATCCCGCAACCGGCAAATATCCTTACTGCCAACAAGACGCTAATGCATGTTGGGGTCCCCACGATGCAGGAGCCACATGCCTTAGATGCAGGCATTACTTCTGGGGCTCCACACAAGGCAATTTCCAGGCACAATTCTTAGCTCCATGCCGCGCTACCAGTTGGGATCCAGGACATGTTGTGGGCACTTAAGAGGGCACCGCTCTCCAGGTGTCACAACTAGACAGTGTGCATCCCTTGTAGGAGATCTTTGATGTCCCTGAGACCTCCAAAAGGACACTATTCAGTACGGGCGAACCGTCCCACCCAATAATCCTCCTTGAGCACAACAGATTCCTCTGGCAGTGTGCACCATGCAGTTTCATGTTCTCCTGCCTCACTCCCCCACAAGTGTATCCCTGCCCTGCTGATGCATGGTACCAGTAGTTATACTACAGTGTGCCTTTGAAGTAGTGGGTGGTTCAGAGGGTCTCCATTTGAACCACAGATGTCTCCCCTAAATTTCAGTCCTGTTTGCCATGAGGCCTTGGAACGCAGACCTTACTCTATAGTGGGTCCTGATCTGGCTCCCAGAGGCCAACTGTCAAAAACTCTTCTCCCAATCAAACCAGCCTGGCCCTCAAATGGCAGAGGTCTTTCATTCCAGTTGCATGCCCAAGGTTTATAACTATTGCTGGGGAATGCACAGATATGCTTCCCCAGCCGCCAGTGTGGACTGGAGCCAAGTAAAAAAACACACAAAAAGTTTTAGAGCAGAGAAATGCCCACTTTCTAGAAGTGGAATTTCTAAGCTAGTATTGACACAACCACCTTTACAATCATTCAATCAATCAGGGATTCTTTAAGTGCGCTACTCACCTGTGAGGGTCTCAAGGCGCTGGGGGGGAGCAGCTCCGGTCAGTCGAAGAGCCAGGTCTTGAGGGTCTTCCTGAAGATGTGCAGGGTGGGGGCATGTCTGATGTCTATCGGGAGCTTGTTCCAGGTCTTGGCCACGATGTAGGAGAAGGTTCTGGCACCCGTTCTTGCTCCCTGGATGCACAGGGATTCAGCAAGGGCAAAGTCGGCCCATCAGAGGTTCCTCTTGGGTACGTGGAAGGAGATTCTGTTGTTGAGATATTGGGGTCCGGTGTTGTGGAGGCATTTGTAGGCATAGATCAGTATCTTGAAAGTTACTCTCTTCTCAACGGGAAGCCAGTGGAGGTTGTGCAGGTGTTGGGTGATGGTTCGTGTCGAGGGATGCCGAGGACGAGTCTAGCTGCGGTGTTCTGTATGGTCTGGAGTTTGCGGAGCAGAGACTTGTTGATCCCGGCGTAGAGGGCGTTTCCGTAGTCCAGTCTGCTGGTTATGAGTGCATGGGTGACAACAGGAAAGGGTTTTTCATTGTGAATCCAATGACTGGAAACATTATGAGGCTGCTCTGCTGCAATACAATTTGCAGCCTGAAGTAATTTTAATCATTTCCCCATGTCAGCCTATGTGAAGAGCAAACCTCATAGGTAGTGAAAACACGCATGGGTATTCCTTGCTACCTTGGCAGGGAACACACATGTGTACCAGCCCTTCCTCTTACCTGGCACTAGCTTCACCCCTCAAGGCGTACCCTAGGGGTGCTCTAGTGGTAGTGAAACGTCCCCTCAGGATCGACTTGTGATTTAAAGAGACAAACCTGAGCACAAGTGTAATTGTGCACACAAAGACCTGAAATGGCAAGCTTGACACATGTTAACAAAACTATAGGTGCTAGTGCGCACACAAAGGCCTGCAATGGCAGTCTTACAACATGTTTAAAAACATCAGGTAAGCACCACTTCCTAACATGTGTAGGAAGGGCGTGTGTACCTTCACACTGCATTTACAATTGGAAAGTGTCCAGAGTCCTAAGGCCACAGAGAGAGAATCAGCAACACCCCAATGGTGTCTCCTGGAAAGAGCCAACCTCCCAGGTTGGGAAAACCCACATGGGGGTTCTAACTTACCTGAGCATGGAACACCCATGTGTACCTGCCCTGCCTTTTACCTACCACCTGCTCAGCTCCTCAGGTCTTACCCTAGGGGTGCTCTAGTGGTAGTGGAAGGCCCACTCAGGATCGGCTACTAAGTTAAAAAAAATGCCAACCGGAGCACAAGCGCAACTGCGCACCCACAGGGCTGCAATGGCAGGCCTGATAATAGTTTGATATGCTATTCAGGTGGGTGGCACACTCAGCGCTGCATTCCACTCCTAGCCAGTGCAGTACACACCCTGGGCATGTGGTGTATCTTTTTAAAGGGCACTCATAGGTACAGCACCTAAACCAATCAAGTACGTCTCACTTCCTAGCATGTGTAGGAAGGGTGCACAGGCTTTCACACTGCATTACAGTGGAAAGGTGCCAGGAGTCCTAAGGCCATGAAAAGAGTCAGCAAAGACCAGGAGAAAAAAAATTAAGTTTTAGGGAAATCACCTAAGAAGGGCCATGTCCAACAATGATGAAGAGATAAATAGTACTAAACGATCACAAGTATGAAGTATACAGAAAATCAAAGCAATTCGAAAGTTTAAAAAGAAGAAGAAAAGACTCAACTGAAGATGAGAGCGAGCTTTGTCAGATTCACAGAGGTAAATTTGATGATTAAGATAACCATCAGTGGGGGGTATGATAAGGTATTTGTAGCGAAAAGCAAAATAATATAGGTAAAAAAACGATATATTAGTGTGCAGATTGAAAATGAACAAAATGCCTATTTTATTAATGCAAGTAAAATAACTTGCAATATTTACATCTACTGTGGCTCAAACCTGTTTAAAGCAGCATTGCTTAGAATGTGTTTTGACTAAAATGTGCTGATACATGCTTTGAATGTTAAGTTCTTGACCCTTTCAAGATCATGTTTTATTAAATAAATGTTACAATTAGCTCTGCAAAATGTTTCTTCTCAAACCGAAAAGAATTAAAAAATGTCTGCTTAGAATTAATTATTAAAATTGATTTTCGACGAACTGACATCATGGATGTAGGACAATAAACTGAATTTGTTTTCTTTTAGCATACTTGTTTTGTGTCTCAATGATAAATTCATGAAGATAATGTTCCTTCATTAATACAGACGTTTCGATTTCTACATAGCCCATTGTTACCTAACATACAATTTTCTTAATTAGAAGGATAGAAATGTAGTTCCATTTAATAGGAAAGGAGGTTTAAAGTAAAGAAACCTCATGTGTATCTGTATTTCGAAACAACAAAGTTGCCTACTTAAAGGTTACTGTCTGAACGCTATGGTAATAAGGAGTGAACCTGTTCCCAGGAAGAACCCTGAAAGATAATTGCACAAGAGGAGGAGAATATGCAACATTAACTTCAACATTGATTTTGCACATTAATAATAGTATGTGTTCCTAGAGTAGGTTAACGCCCTTCTTTTTTTTTTCTTTCTTTTGCCCAAACTCCATTGCTGATTGCAGCTGTTACTGCTTCTGCAAATCTTTACCGCTGCCCCATTCCTTATTTTTTTTTGTATATTCTTTTTATTTGGTTCTCCATAACATACATGCTATAGGACAACATCATTAGCAGTTGAAATTTACAAAAGTGCTTGTATATGCATTTGGATACATTATCATTTCAGCTGTAGACATTGTTGTAGTCTTATATACTGCTCCAGTATGCTGCTCTAGTTTCACTCTATGCTAAAGGATGCAGCTTCACTTTATATATTGTAGCTGTATTTGATGTCTGTCCTTGGTATTGATGAGTGTAAGACTCTGTTCTGCATTGGAGAGTGTAACTATAAATAAACTGGGGAGTGGAACAAAACTGGGGTTACACTGTGTATGAATAAATGTAGGGTACTAGATGTGGATGAGCTTTGGTGAGAGTTTTAGTCTATAAGTACTTTGAAAGAGGCCTCAAGAGAGTGTGCATTGGTAAGGTTTTAGCTCTGGCGCCTATATATGCCCCGTATCCGCACCCTGCCTGTTATGCACGATGAGATGGTCATACCGCTCGTGCCCTGGATGAGATTCCTCCAGAGGAGTTTGTGGGGAGTTTGGTGTTAGCTGAGGGGACTCGGCATGTATTGTGGTATGCTTAAAGGTGTGTAACAATGTCATCCATTGCATGGAGATGCAACGTTTCCGAATGCCTCGGACTTCCTCATATCGTAACGTATCTTCCTTCGATGCTCCCCATTTTATAACTGCTCCCTTCCAGGCAGCTAGAGGAGGTCCCGCCGGGATCCTCCAGTGCATGGCAATGCTCCGTTTGGCTAGCAGGATAGCCAGGGGTGCAAATCGCGTTTCAACTTTGTGTTGTTTGTGATACTTGAATATGCCTAATGCACTGACTTCCCATGTTGCAGTAGCTATGAGCCCTGTCACCTCGTGCAGCTCCAGAAGTGTGGAGAAAGGATGCACTAGGTTCTTGGCATCTCGGGCATACGAATGCTGTGTCAAGGTAATATCGCTGGAGAATTTCTGGCGTCACATATACCCAATGTAAAATAAAGTATTGTATATTTTTGAATCAGTAATTTTGGGACACTCTTTTGGGATACTCTAACGCCTGCTCCCATTCTTTGTCATGGAGTGGCCTCTGAAGCTCAGTCTCCCATTTTTCCCACAGGGGGGCCAGTGTTATTGCATTAAGCTCTCGGATTGCCTTATATTTCCAAGTCACTATGTGACGTCCTGGGCCCATCTGTAGGATAGCATGGAGGGCGGGCTGTGTAGCCAGTTCGCAATCGGTCATGCGCCAGGTTCGAGGGCAATCTGCCACCAACCACCCTTACATAATAAACTGTCCTCTAGGAAGGTCGGTGTCAGCTGTGAGCTCTGCAAATAAAAGCAGGTGTCCATTTGCGAACAGTGAACCCGCCTCCGTGAGTGAATGTTCAGTCCAGGTTTGCAGGGCTCGCATTGTGTAGTGATCGTGACCTCTGGGAAGGGCTACTAGCGGCAGAAGGGGGGAGTAAAGTGGGGTTGTCCATGACATCCGGTGTATGCGTTTCATGCAGGTGAGCACTACAGTCACTTGTTGGCCCCTGGTAGCAACATACGTCGGATCGCAGAGGCAGATATTGGCCCATTAATTGTGTGAGTCTCCCCCAGCGCACGTCCCGCCGTCCACTGAAACATCCACTGTAATTGAGCCGCTAGAAGGTATGCTTCAAATGAGGGAGCTCCCAGTCTGCCTCGATTCACAGGCAGCTGCAATTTGGCCAGGGCTTTCCGTCTACTACCCCCACCCCATATTAGGTTGCTGAGAAGAGTATCTAGTTCCTGGAAGAAGGAAAGGGGAGGAACTATCAGGAGATTAGCTTAAGTAGTAGAGCAGTCACGGGACAAGGATCATTTTGACTACTGCTACTTTCCCGATGGGGGCTAAGGGAAGGGTTTTCCAGAGACTGACCAAGGAACGAATGCCTGTTTGTACTTTTCAGTAGTTACCCTCGTAGATATCTTGTGGGGAGTGATATAGGTGTACACCTAGATACTGTGTTGCTCGCGTGCTCCATACAAGGTCAACTCCTCCAGCATGCACCCGTTGTAGAGGGAGGTCGGCCAACAACGGGTATATTGCAGATTTAGCCCAGTTGACCTTTAGACCAGCTACAGACTCAAAATCTGCCAGGGTGGCAAAGATTGGAGTGAGGTCTAAAGTGACATCCTGTACATAGAGGAGCAGGTCATCTGCATACAGTGATATGCTATGTATGGTCCCCACCAGTGGAATGCCCCATTGCTCGCCTTCCTTTCGAAGACAGATCACCAACGGTTCCATTGGCAGGGTAAAAAGCAGTGGGGAGAGCGGGCAGCCCTGCCTTGTGCTTCTCAGCACCGGAAATGATGATGACACATGCCGCCCGAACGTAATCCTGGATGATGGCCTTGCGAATATTACTTTAGTATATGCTTGTAAACGGGGCCCCACGCTTATCCTGCAGAGCACTGCAAATAGATATGGCCATGACAATGTATCAAAAGGCCTTCTCAAGATCCAAGACCAGGCACGCTGCACGAGGCTAACGGCCCCAAACCTGACCCTGCACATGGAAGAACCGTCAAATGTTGTGGGATGTATTTCTTCCCGGAATAAATCCGCATTGGTCCGGGTGTATTAATATTGGGAGAATCGAGGTGTATCGCTCTGCTAGTATTTTGCCATAGATCTTGTAGTCTGCGGACAGCAGGGCAATGGACCGGTATGAGCCTAGGTGGTGGGGATCCTGGACTGGTTTTAGAAATGAGACAATTAATGATTCCCGCATGGATTGTGTGAGTGTACCTTCCTCTAGTACGGATTTATACAATTCTACCAGTCGTGGGACTAACAGGGTGGAGAATGTACGGAAGAATTCTAATGGTAGGCTATCCAGACCTGGGGCTTTATTTGTGGTCAGGGCTTGTACAGCTTGTGTCACTTCCGTTGAGGTTATGTGTTCATCTAGGGTGCTTTTATCAGTTGCCGCTATACAAGGCAATGGGTGTGCATCTAGGAATCTATCCACTCCCTCTGAGTTTACCTGGTCAGGGGCTGTGTATAAGGCTGTATAGTACTCGCGGAATGCATGCATTATGTCTACTTGGGAGAGGAATGGGGTGCCTGTGATGGTGTACACCTTAGTTATCGGATGTGGGGTAGTATCTTGCTTAATCAGCAATGCTAGCAGAGTGTCAGCTCTGTCCCCTTCCCTGTGTACTCTGGCAGCTTGTGCTCTAAAGTTATATCGTCGGAGGTCTGCAAGTACCTCCGTATATGCAGTTTTGGCGTCTGCTACCTGTGTCAGTGTTGCTTCATATTTATCTGCTGCCTCTGTCAATGCTGCTAGCTTCTGTTCCTCTTCTAATATGCGCCGCTCTAGGGATTTATGTACTCCGGAGATGTGTTGAATACATGTCCCTCTAATCACCACTTTGAATGTGTCCCATTCTACTGCCCTGGTAGATGCTGTGTTGGTGTTTTTGCGGAAATAGTTATGGATGTGAGTTTTTTGCTCTTGCTTAAACACTTGGTCCTACAGACATTCAGGGTGCAGGCGCCATGTGGGAACCGGCAGTGGGGGCGGCTGCCAAGCCAGAGTGAGCGTGTGTGCGTCATGATCCGATAGGACCCGACCCAGGTATTCCATTTCCTGGACAATAGGAATGATGTGTGAGGAGCATAAGAAACGATCAAGGCAGACCCTAAGGTCGTGTGGTATAGAGTGGAATGAATATAGTCTGGTATTGGGATATTTAGCGAGCCACGCATCTACCAGCATCCAGTGCTCCATCCACGCGTTAAAATGCTTCGTTTGCGCTATTGCCGGGTAGGCTGGATGTGGTGGGTGAGATCTGTCGAGGGTGTCGTCTTGTGTGCAGTTATAGTCTCCACCCAGTACCCAGGGTGTCGCAATATATTGGGCTAGCATGCGGGAAAGGGAATCCCAATTATTCCCCTGCTCTATGTTTGGTGCATAAATACTGCCTAGCAGAATTGGTTGACCTTCTAGAAGCCCCTCTAATAGGGTGTAGCGCCTTTCTGCATCTATCACTCTGGACAGATCCTGGAATGGGACCCCTGGTCTCAGCCAAATTAGTGCTCCTCATGAAAACGCAGAGTATGTTGTTGTGCAGAATGTACCTCACCATCGTTTGCGCAATTTGTCATGCTCCCCTGCTACTAAACGAGTTTCCTGCAGCATTGCAATCTGTGCATTCTGTTGTTTTATGTAAGCGTAAACTGCATATCTCTTGCGTGCTGTGTTCATGCCTCGCACGTTAAGTGTGAGGATAGTAATTTCAACTTTTCGCGCCATGAGGTTTCATGAGTGTTATAGTTCAGGCACCCCGATGGGGTGTGGGGCGGGGTTGTTGCGTATGCACCTCTCTGGGTTTAGTCTTGATGCCACATACGGGCATATTTCTCTCATCTATCTGTGAACATACCTTCAGTGTATTAGTGGGTGACAAAATGGAGGATATTAACTGGGATGGGAAGCATTCCCAATACTGGGGACCTACCGCAACGGGCGGTATATCCAAACTCTGCATGTTACTAAAACTCTAATGTGTTGTGGGGTCTCGTTGGCCGCGTATCTACCCCGATTCCGTGGGTGGCATTTGTAGGATTGTTGTATATGGGGGAGCCTATCAGTGGCCCAGCATGCGCCGCTCGTGACATTGGATCATTTATGACACTATGGCACTGTTAACTGATTTACAATAGAGATACATAGCCTGTAATAGCTACAGTTCATATCAACGTATCAGCTGTTTGCGGCATCACCAGTAGTGGAGTCATCGAGCCCATTTGGTATACAGTCTTATCACCGCCTTCCTCTTCCGATGTGAAGAGATGGGGGCTTCAGTCGACATCTGTTGTTGGTGGGGTTTATCATATTTCCGCTGCTGCCTGTAGGGCTTTTCTTCGTTCTGCAAAGATTTGCTCTAGGTCGGTGGATCCTGTAAGTTGGATGCAGGTCTCAGATTCAGGATGTTTGTTTTGTATTTTAGGGCAACGATGATTGCTCTTCAGTATTGGGGGACCTTTGGTGTTTTTAAAGGACGAGCTTGGACGATTTTGACAACTTTGATCCACCCAGTCATGGGCCGCCTCTGGACCCTTCATGCATGATTTTGAGTTGTGCTGGGAAAAGCAATGAATATTGGATTACTTCTTGGAGAAGACATCGTTTCACTTCCAAAAATGGGGATCATTGGCGCTGGACTGCTCGGGAGTAGTCTGGGAAGAGTATAATGTGTTTGTTCTCAATTAGAATGGGTCTGTGTTGTCTGGTGGCCTGGACTACAGCATCTCTGTCTCTATAGTGGAGGAATTTTGCGAGTAGCGGGCAGGGCGGGGAGCCCGGAGCAGCCTGCGAGCTGGCACCCTGTGTGCTCTTTCTATTGAAAAGAAAGCGGTGAGGTCTGCATCCGGCGTGAATTAACGGGTCCAGGTTTCCATATATTCAATAGGGTTTGTCCCCTCAATGCCTTCCGGAAGGCCCAGGACTCGAATATTGCATTTCCTCAACCAGCCTTCGAGGTCATCTGCACGTTCTTCCACAGCCGCCACCCGGCCCAGTATAGTCCGCAATGTTTCTTGTTGTGTTTTGATGGATGGTTGCAGGGTTGTGATTGTCTTCTCTCCGTCCGTCACTCTGTCCGCAAGCTTAAGGTGATCGTAGCGAAACAGGCTGAGATCCGTGGCCAGAGTGCCAAATCTTTCCTCCATCGAGACTCTGGAGTGCTCAATAGCCTCCAAAACCTTATCCAGTTTTTCTGACATGGTCAGTGCAGGGGGGGCCTCTGTGTCTCCTTGCTGTGGTTTGGTACCTGCAGAGACGATTTGTGCTGTGGCGGGCATCAGAGAGCTGGTGTGGGAGCGGAGCTTCCCCATTCTGTGCGCAGTTAGATGTGTTTTCTTTATGGGTCCCCCAACTTGCTTGCCTATAACTGAGGTCTGGCTGCCCTTCGTGCTTTGGTTGGGCCCTGACAGCAAGGGAATGAGAGGAATTTCCCCCGCGTGTTAATTACATGATCCTGGGCCGCTCCTCGATGCTGGTGCCGGGCGGTGCGCTTCCCAGTTTTTTTCTTGCGTTTGCATCGCCCTGGGGGCTGGGTGACTTCCCTTCCCAAAGTCAATTTTATTCATGTGACCTCTGTAAGTTGGGAGCGGAGAATCTGTGTTTTGCATCGTTTGATAGGTTTTCCTAGGTGCTCACTGTGCTCGCTACAACTTCTAGCGGCGGGTTGTGTGATGATCCATGTTTACTGTTGCCTGCTTATTCTGGATTGTGATGACGATACTCAGTGTGTTGTGTTGTAGTGTTCTTTGCCGCTGATCAGTGCATCGTGCATTGTGGCCAGAGGGGACAGGTAGTGCCGTATGATCTGCACTGCGGGCAAATCTGGGCGATCACTAGTCACTGTGTGGCTCTTATTCCACTTTATTCCACTTTACTCCATTTCTTCCCAGCTTTGCTATAATTTCTTATGCCGCTGTATTCTGCTTTATGTTGATGCAACACTGGTTTGATGCAGTGTCCTCCACTTGGTAAAATTTGTGCCCTGCGTTTTGGGACATGACACGGCACTGTTGATGGGGGGGTGGGTCTTCTTTACTGCCAATGTTCTTTGCGTGCTCTCTATGTCTGTTGCAGTCCCCCTTCGGTCATTCACTCACTTTTTGTCGGCCCTGAGTGTGCTCCTATGGGCTTTGCAAACTGAACAGAAAGGACCTCTTGTTGTGCCCAGTGTCTCAGCCCTCCATTTTGGGATTCACTCCTGTTGGTGGTGGTGCTGCTGTGTTTGCTAGCTATTTGTCCCCTTTTATATAATGTTTATTATGCTCCTCAACTGGGAGCGGTGCAGGGCTCGGCAGAGCCGGTGGGAGGGCGGGGGGCCTTCCCCTCCCGTGTCCAGTGTATTTAGGGCAGTTTGTTTTGGCAGAGACTTGTTATGCGCTGGGGGTCTCCACTCACCCGATTTCTTTAGTTGTGACAGCTGCGAGCGATGCGTGTGCTTCTTCTTTTCGCGTCCAGCGCCACTATCACTTGGCTCGAGCCAGGCCGCACATGCAACTCCGTCGCTTTCGAAGGGGGAGGGGCGGGGCCGACCACTATGCGCCTCAATCCGAGGATCACCCTTTCTGCGCCTGGACCTCCGCAAGTGCGCCTCCGCTCTGGATGTGCTTCAACCCCCACGGGTCCTGTGCCGAGGGCACAGCTACGTGCATTTGCCTGAGATTTTGCCTCGTAGCTACTGGGTTTGTCTTTTCCCCACAGGCGCCGCCATGTTGATCCCTTGTCTCTGCCAGTGCGGGCTCCACGACTCGCAGCTCCGTGACCCTTGGGTGAGTATTGAGTACTCAGGCATTTCCTCTAGCGTTTCCGAACTGGGTGGGCCGGTCTAAGGCTCCCCCATTGCAGATAGCGGGCGAGATTCGTGCCAGCTCACAGAGCCTCAGCCGGACACGTCTGCCATCATGGCTGGCTTGGCCACGCCCCACCCTGCCCCATTCCTTATTGCTTTGAGACTCTACTGAGTTTTAATAAATGTGTCTTTATGGGAAGTTCTTCTTTGATTGAATATAGATTTGAATATATTTTAGCTTTATGCTTGATCTCACTCTCTTTCGAACTTTAACTCTTTATGGGTTCTAACTTACACCTTTTTGTCCCATTCTTAGAATTGGGATTTCCTTACTTTTAGAACACTCTTAATGCATTATACTTTGATTGAACTAATCATTATTTTCTCTCTCAATTCTGTAAAAGATTGATTATTTGAAACTAAATTGAATGAAATTCAGGAGTCTGAATAAAGACAGTTTACTAAAACTGTGAATGAATAAAACCCTTAACATCTTCAATAACTCTCATTATTGACTAAATTTACAACCAGACTTTGATTAGTATTTATGTAATGATTTGATCCTGATACTCAGATTTGCATTCATGGTCAATTGGCCTATTATATGTAATACAAAAGGGATCAGCCCTGTGTGTGATAGTAAACCGTGTTTCATTTAAACAGATTCTCACAGCTGCAGAGGCAAAGTGAATGCATGTTGAACGTTTATCTGCAAGTACTAATTCATGAGGAGTTAGGGACACATAACTTGACGTTATTTTACTTGTGACAGAGAAAGCATTCTGCTTTGGCCGGTATTATTGAAAAATTTTATGTTTATAGTTTTACAATGACATATTCATGTCTCAGCGGCATGAGCATATAAGATTGATATAAATAAGGCATGTGTGTAATGTCTATGTCTAAGAAGATATGTCTAACATGTTGGATAGCCCTGTTGTTACATTAATCAGGTTGAGAGATCTACAAATATTCACTCCTGTTCAAATTTCAAATAGATTGTTGTTTCTACTGTAGGATTAATGTTGTACTTGGAGAGGCATGATGTAAAATTGACAGGAAGTATCAGGCAGAAATGAGGAGAAATGCTTTAAATAAAAGACCCTATGTCAAATTGCATCAACACATTATTTCCATGAACCGTAAAATCCATGTTTTTCAGTTAATTGCTTTGGAACTGTGATGTAAAAGGTACCATTTGGCTACATTTTTTTACAGGTTTTTGGGGATAAGAAACCATGTCAACCATGTCTGAGCTTACAGAGTGCACTCATTTAAATGGTCTACTTATTCTTAGGGTTTGTTATTACATAATATCATAATATAATACATTGTATTCTGTAATCCCTGTCTAAATGATAGTCTCTAATTTCTTTATAATCAGTGATTTGTGATGCACCTAAGCACTGATTATAGAGAAAAGACGTCAGTACCCGACTATTATGTTATTACAGTTGCGTTCTGATGTCACAAAGCCTTCAGCCAGAGAAGAGTTAGAGAAAAGCTCAAATCTTTCTGCATGTTTCTACACATTTGACCTAGTGCAGCTTTTTTTTTTTTTCTTTAAACTGGCTTGTAATGGACTGTTTCTAATGTCTGTTTGCAACAAATAACTAATAGGTTTTTGAGGTTTTTACTTTTGCTTTAGAGGTTTTCTTTTTATTCTTCATGTTTGCAAACATGCTTGCTCTTTTAAATGAAAGAGCTATGCACCAAGAGTTTAAGTGGTTTGTGGGGAAAGGTGATGGTGTGACCATGTATTATATGGCATAAAGTACCCCCTGACATACGTGATAAGGATATTGCAATTCACCTCGGAGTTCCAGAACTTTATAAAGGAACAGGGCCTTCGGCCTCTTTCCTAAATATGGATTAGGAACACCTCTGTGTCTTGCAACATCCTTATAAAGTACGTCAGGGGGCATTTTATACCTTATAGAACTTTACAACCTGCAATTGGAACCTTCCATAATACACTGTTTTCCACTACTTTAAAAAAAATCAGAATAGAAAAATATGTTTCAAATATGACAAGGCAAACTGGTTGTGTATCAAATGTAGACTGTTTGCCAACAAGAACTTTTTTAGGAAATTATTTACACTTATTAGTACTGTATGTCAATCAATCAATTAAATAAGCTTTATTCGAAAACACATAATGTATTATAAAAACTACATAAAATAACATCACTGAATTAAAAGCGCATTGTTAAAATAAAAAAGAATTTAAACAGGTCACTAAAAAGAGAAAATAAAAACGCAATAGATAGAAACAAACGTAGACCTCCCCTGTAAACAATAACATTTCTACAACTGCTTCCTACGTCTTATAACAGCCAATAAATAGCGTGACAGTACAAAACATATGTACAAGCTCGGTAGCGTTTGCAAATAAATAAAAGCTGGGCGACATTGCACAAATCCAAGTTGCTTTAGCAGCGGCTTATTAAAGCTTTTTCTCAACTCTGCGTAAAACACACAAAAAAACAGAATATGAATAGTGCTTTGCTTAGAAACATTGTCACATGGGCATAACTCGAGATCAGAGGTCCAGTTATTAATATTTGGAAAGGTCGTTTAATAATGGAATATTTCCAGCCGAAACCTAGTCAGGACAAACTTGTGCCGATGGTTATTAACATTAGCTAGGTAGGGTTGCATATCATGGCTGGTCAGAATTAACTGGTTCCTCCGCACCAATGGTTTCATAATCTCAGTAGTTAGCCTCAAATCCTCTAATAGGGATAAACATTTTAGTTTAAGAGCTTTCCTTTGAATACTGCCCAAAAGCTCCGGATGGTCAAAAAACTCGGAGTGGCCAAGTTCGACCCAAAAGTCACGTACGAATCTGAGCCAAGGGATTTTTAATGCTGATGTAGATCTGAGGCAGTCCTCTATAATAGAGCAATTAAGCACTGTATGTTCTGAAGACCAGATCTTGAGACAGAGCAAAACTGGCTGGACCTTAATCATGTCTGTAAGGAATGAAACTCCAAATTCGGAGTGGCAAACGTAAGTGGAGCTGCTTTTTGGAAGAGCAAGGAGCTTCCTTAAGAATAAGTTTTCTGCACGCTGTAGTGATTAGACATTAGCATATCCCCAGAGCTCGGACCCGTACATAGCAGTCGGTCTACATTTGGGCTTATAAACATACAGCATTTCCCTCGGGTTTTTTATGCTCAATTTCCTGGCAAAGTCCAGCAGAGCAGAAGTACTTTTAGCAAATTGAAGCCTCCTTGACTTAATTGCATTGGACCAACTCCCAACTTTGTTAAATAAAAAACCTAAATAGGAAAATGTAGGTGCAGATAGAATCTTAGAGCACTCAATAAAAATGTCTTGA
The DNA here is from genome assembly GCA_963921515.1 of Calotriton arnoldi. NCBI lineage: Eukaryota > Metazoa > Chordata > Amphibia > Caudata > Salamandridae > Calotriton > Calotriton arnoldi. The sequence continues at coordinate 290,678 of CAWUFW010012263.1, forward strand.
CAATTTGAGGACCTGTTCCCAAGCTTCAATGAAATTGTATTTGAACTGTGCAAGTTGTATCCCGAGGCCCACTGGAGCGGTAAAACATTTGTAATAATAACTGCAGCCTCGCAAAACCCACTGAAGGGTTCAATTTTACCCAAGGCAACACTACGGATACCAGAATCTCTTTAAAAACTTAACTCACCTGTGTAACCCACCAGAGGGCGTAAATTGTAAATAAAAGTGAGCCTTGAATGTGTATTGCGATTGTTGCAGGCAGCCTATGATTAAGGGGCCAGGGGGCTCCAAAACGCGTCAGGTGAAAATTAACAGGATGTAACTTGCCGGTTTCCCCTAATAAAAGAATTCAGATGAATTGCCTGCAGTGGAGTGCATCTTCGTGCACAGGCCGAACTATGGGCTTCATATATATATATATATTCACTGAAAAAAACATAGGTTTTAGGGACAGTTATAGTTACTTGGACATTGCACTCGTACAAAACCCGTGAAATTCCCCCGTTATAGTTAGTTCAGCTAACTATAACTCGCGCCCCGCAATGCACTGCTGATGACGTCACATATTACATCACTCATGACATGGTCAGTGACATCACTGATGACATCAACCATGTGATAATTTCATGCATCTTCTCACACCCTAATATAACTTTTGATACACCCACTCTAAATTACAGACTGCCATTCTCAAAAACAAAGACACTCCAACACCAATAACTACATACCCACTCACTGATTCTTAGGTCTACACACACATCCACTCACTCACCCGTACAGTCACTCCGTTGTTTATGCAGAGAGGTTCACAGGACTTCACCCTGCACATCTGGCTTCGTTTTACATGAAACGGACGCCAGGCAAACGCGGCTCGGACAGCGGATGTCCTGCATGTCTGGCTTCGTTTTACATGAAACGGATGCCAGGCAAACGCGGATCGGACAGCGGATGTCCTTTTAGGCTCTATCAATCCGCCTTCTGTTATCCAGCCAGGTCAGGCGGCGCGTTTAATCTTGCACACTACGCTGACTTGTGACACCGGATCTTCACTGGCTGTATTCAATTAGGCCTAATTACAAACGCCAATTAATACTAACAACCTAGCGCCAGCACTATAAATAGCCAGCACTCGCTCCCCTCATTCATCACCGAGGAGGGAAAGAGTACACATGTAGGCACAAACGTGGAGGACGCACCACGGAATAGTAAGAGTATGAATGTGTGGGTGAAAGAATAATAGTCTGCTCTTAGTCCCCTCAGACCCTCACGCTCTGATAACCATAGAACCTTATGGTTGTATTTTCTTGGATTTACTTATGTTCTCAATCATTGGGTGTTGTATTTTTACTGTCTCCTCATTATTTAGCGTTTGACCAAAGGGGTCCTCTTCCCTCACCCTCCTATGGTGCATCTGATCCCATATCTAGGGTAAGCATTCTGGAGCCATTATCTCCATTTATAGGTGCACAGATGATTGACACGACTACTGCACTTATAGCCACTCACAATATCTGTCCGTGCATGTGGCTGATTGTAAGGTTTTCCTAAACTGTGACCCCGGTGCTATTATGTATTTTCTTATGTCTTGTTTTTTCTTTCAGGCTTTAATACATACAAGCCACATCTTAGTGGAGCGTGATCTAGATCACCCCACACAGTGGAACCCTCTCACCACAGTCTGGTAAGAGTGGAGCCCGTTCTCATATCCTTAGGTCCTGATGAATGCCATGGACCCTACTGGGCAAACTGGCAGAAACATGTTGACCACACTGACCATGGTGGGGGGACAATAGAATCCCCAACACACCGATCACTTATTTTAATCACCATATAGATGCCAGCTATATTAAAATTAATTTGACATCTATAATGGCCTTTTAACTCCCTTTTTTTTTTAAAGGGCCCCCACTTAGTTAGTTTAGAAGTGCATCCCTGTCGTCAGGTGTGTGCCCGCCCTCTATCAAACCAAGTTTATAGAGGGCGAGGACTGGTCAATGATGAAGCATGACACCAGGTGGTGTGTGAGACCAGTCTTTCACTTTTTGTGAGATGCCTGCACTCGCAAAATAAAAACTGTAGCACCTAGGTCACCTAACTAGGAGCGGCCCCATTTGTGCTGAACATTACAGTAGTCCAACCTCCTTAGAATGGTACTTCGTACTACCAGTGCTCGAGCTTGAGCTGGCAGGACCGGAAGGACCTTCCGGAGGGCTCTAATAATAGAGAAACAGCTCCCCACGGTTTTATTTACTTGTGATTCAAGGGTCAGTTTGTTATTAAACATAATTCCCAGATTCCGCACCTTCTCCGAGGGGGCCAGTGGACTGGCTGTGGCTAATGGCCAGAAATTAGTGGGAAGTGACGGAGGAGACTTCCCTGCCGCACAGTAAAGAATCTCGGTTTTATCAGCATTGAATTGTAGCGAGTTCTTTCTCAGCCACTGTGCCGTGTCCTGCAGGCAAGCGTGAAGATCTTCCAGGGATGTCGACTGTTCTCCCTCTAAGGACAGAATAAATTGGGTGTCATCCGCATAGTTTACAATATTGACATTATGCGCGCTTATGACAGCAATAAAAGGTCTCATATAGATGTTGAACAATATTGGGCTAATCGTGGATCCCTGGGGAACGAAATGCACAGTGTTTATAAATTCAGACTGATGGGGGGAAGGGCCACTGCCTGCCTCCTATAAGATAGGTAGGACTGAAACCATTTCAGAGCCGTGCCTGCTATCCCTACCTCTTCAAGTCTGTTCAGGAAAAACTCATGGTTGACTGTGTCAAATGCGGCAGACAGGTCAAGCAGGATAAGTATCACTGATTGACCTCTGTCTCCAAGCATTCGAAGATCGTCCATCACAGTCACCAGGGCGGTCTCCGTTCCGTGTCCAGGACGGAAGCCAAATTGCACATCCTCTAGAATGTTATTAGTTTCCAAGTGCTTTGAAAGCATTCTGCTAACCAGTCGTTCTACAGTCTTTACTGGGTAAGGCAGCAGGGAGATCGGCCTATAATTTTTTGGACTAGCTGGATCAAGCGTTGCCTTTTTTAAGAGAGGTGTAACCAGTGCCTGTTTCCAGCAAGCCGGTACTGATCCACTACAAAGGGATTGGTTACAAATCTGGCAAAGTATTGGGAATAATTCTGTTCCCAATTCCTTTCAGATTTTATGTGGTAAGGGATCCATAGGTGATCCAGAGGAAACACCTAATGCCATTCTGTTAAAATCCTCCACCGATGGTATCTCAAAATCGGTTAAGGAATTTGTAATCTCCACCCCTGCCTCTCTTGTCTTCTTTATATCTGGTAGACCTCTATTATTGTTGCCACTGGGGTCTTCTACCCCCCCTGGCAAGTTGTCCCTTTTAAGGCCATCGATGATAATTCTAATTTTGTCATCGAAGAACGTCGCCAGGCTGTCACAGAGGTCCTGGGTGGGATGAATCTTATTCTTAGCACAGTCTGGGCTGATCATGTCATTCATTATTTTAAAAATACTTCTTGTACTATTCAGTGCTTTCAAAATAGTATTGGAGAAGTATTCAGCCTTCGCAATATTTATTTCTTTTTATAGCTGGTAATTGCTGTCTTCCAGGCAATTTTGTCCTCATCTTTGTAAGCCCTTCTCCATTTCCTCTCTGCCTGCTTACATTCCAGTTTCAAACTTTGTAGTTTTTCACTGAACCATGGGGCCGAGGGTCTGCCCACTTTCTTGTGATTTTTTAAAGGGGCAACCTGGTCCAGCGTAGCTGTTATCTGTGCACATAAGGCTGCATAGTTATCCTCTACCTGTATGTCTACCTTAAAACATTCATTCAGGGAGAACACAGGGGAGGTTCTTGCCTTTTTTAAAAGAGACTTCCAGTCCCTACTGACAAAGTTTCTCACCTCACTGGCTACCAGTCTATTCATTCTCGGGTTACATACCCGGAATTTAATCAGGTGGTGGTCGGACCAACTCACGGGCAGAATGTCCAGATCTCCTAATACCTGTTTTTCAGAAAAAATTAGATCTAGAATATGTCCTCCCTTATGTGTTGGCTCTGTAACCCACTGTTGTAGATTTAAGCCTTCACATGATTGGAGGAGATTATTGTATCCAGAATCCAAGGTTCCATTTAGCCATAGGTTGAAGTCACCCAGAATTAGCAGTCTGGTGTGTGTAGTCATTTCATGTCATTAACATCACTGTCAAACTCATTATGTACGTGAGACATCGGTTAAAGTTGTCTACCACAAAGCTTCCTGCCCCAGTGGGCTTACAGTTTAGAGTTTGTGCATCACACACGGATATACATATGTTAAAGAATACCCATTGATTTATTGAGTTTGACAGTGATGTTAATGACATGAAATGACAAATGCTTTGAATTAATATGCACTTGCGCTTTACTGTTTAACTATTACTTTTTACGATCCTTGCAAAACGTGATACAATGTCCATTACAATCTGGCGCTTATGAATTGTGATACTGCCAAGAGGGCGACAATTGCGACCCCAGCTGCTGCACTGCTGAAATGAGGAGACTTTCCTCTTAAAGTGAACCACATTTGCCAGTGTTTACCAAAGTAATCCATAGTAATCCATTGATTTATACAAGATGAGTAATCCATGTGTTCCATACTAATACAATCACTCCAGAGACAGTCGGGTTGAACTGGAATATTTTATTCCGCATTTTCAAATGCCAAATGCTGCACAAAGCTTAAACATAGACACGTGCTGTCAACCTTCCTTCGACCCGGCACAGTAAAAAACCCAATGCATTTCGAACTTTTTAAGTTCTTCGTCAGGGGTACTGCAATAAATCAAAAAAGAGCTGCATAAACAATCATTCAAAAGCACAATGCCTCTGATTTCTGTAAATGATGAAATCAACAAAAGCTGTTCCCAGGTTTATCCATAAATTCCCCTCCTTGTCTCCCCTCGTAAGTGCTCATGCTGGCAAGAAATAAAATACAAGTAAAGTGACTAAGAATTACTCTCTCCAACCCCCTTTTTTTTTTAAAGAAATAAATTAAAACATCCTCTTCTGAGGATGTTTTAATTAATTTCTTTATATATATATCTCCCTTCATAGAAATTGCAAAGATTGGCAATAGAAATGAAGATTTTCTATTCAGAACATGAGATAAATATCGTTTAGTACTTGGTGCTGTTATTGTAAGTCAGTAACACACTGCTCTATTCCTTGTCCCAAGATAAAAAGAGGGATTTGGGCTGTAAATGCAAATTTTTAAAAGCCAGTGTTAGAACCACAAAGCATTGATGTTTACCAAGTATGTGCACATTTGTTTATTTGAATTGAAAGCATCGCAGGCACTGTGAACTTACTGGGCATGTGTGAGAATTGCACTAGGAACTAGCCCTCATTATGATGTCGAGGGGACAGCCACCGACAGGCCATTGACGGCTGTCTGCCTGACATCCAGGCTATCCGTCCGACCGCCGGATTACAATACCGGTGGTCATAGCAATTATGTTGGGGGGGAAGACTGCCACCTCCGACAGGCTCAAAGAGGCCATCGGGGCGGCATTCGACTCTAATCCTTACAATGGAGGCGGTGCCTGTGCAGGCACCGCCATAGGGATTAGGACATCCCTTTCAGACTGCCTGTTCATGGTGGTCCCACCGCAATGAATAGGCATACAGAAAGGGACTTTGGGGGCCCCAAGCAGGGGCCCCGTCCCCGTGGGCCACTGCCTGGTGGCCTGGGGGGTACAGGTAGCGCCCTCCCACACACAGTGCATGGATGTGCATAAAATGCTTTTCTTTTAGTGTGTCTTGTGCTCAACCCTTTTATGGGGCCGCAACACAAGCCACTCTAGAAAAAAGCATTTCACGACTGTCTGCACAGTGGTCGTATCCTAAATGGGTTGGCGGGATAGCCGACTCTTTGTCAGACGGTTCCTGCCCACGGCGATCGACCGCAGTCACAATGAGGCCCTTAGCTTTGCAGCATGCACTGTTCCAGTATGTTTCAACTTGACAGAAATAATGAGTATAGCTCTATATGTTTCAATTAAATGTGTCCAGCTATGTTTCTGCACCATATGATCAAGTTTCATTTTGACATAGAGGCAGCATGAATTGATGCTGAAGTTGGTAATGCTGAGGCTATGGTATAAAATCCCTAATACGCGAGGTCATATGCTCAGAATGAGTCAATGCACCAGCTCGGCTGAATTAGCACTGTCTGAAGCATATCTTAGAAAACACAGAACAGTCATTGTCTCTTTATTTTTTCTAACTGTAATGTGTATAGCTGCTCATACTGTATCTTGAACATTTTCTGTGTTAATGTATGCATTGTTGGCAGGGCAGTTTCAGTTTAACCAGTTCAATGACCCTTCTGAGCCTGCACATTAGTGCTGAATATTTTTATAATATGGCACCTAATCCTTATATAAGAAGGCATGTGACTCTTACTGGCATGATTTCCTGATTCTCACAATGCAAATCAAAGAAAAGTATGTTGGGTGCAGAGCTTTACGGAAGAGCATTGATTCTGAGGCCCCTTTGTTGCCTCATCCTGATTCTGAGATTTCAGAGAAAAAAGCTATTTCCTTCTTTCAGTGACGAAGATTGTTACGGTGGCACCACTTACCTTGGAGTCCGAATCTTCTCAAGAATTCATCTTCAGACCTGCTGGCCACTTAACAGCAATGTGTAGTGAGCAGTGAGCTGAAGCCATATAAGATGATCATTGCTCCAAAAATGGGAGTGAATGTAACTACTGAAGGTTCAATGGCCTTGCAGATGGTCATACCAGATGCAATAGATAGGCATTCATGGGCATGTAATCACATGGTGTAATCACATGGTTCAAATCTTTTCTGAAATATAGAAAACAGGTTGCTCAATTTCCACCCTTCCCCATCAAGTTTAGAGATTTAGGATGCAAAGTTATACAAGGTTTCACTCTTAGCCCCACACATATCAATGTATATGTGGCACCTTTGGCAAATGTAATCACATCTTATGGATACCAGTTCTATCCATATGCAGATGATACACAGATTACCCTATGTCTAGATAGTAATCAGGATATGTTGCAGGATCAATTTAAAACATGCCTAGTTGAGGTGGCAAGCTGGATAAACACCAACTCCCTATTGTTCAACTCAGACAAAATAGAGGTTCAGGTCTTTAGCAGACACTCTTACTGTCCCCCTTCTTGGTGGCCTGAATCTCTGGGAACATGTCCTCTTCCAGGTGCCAATGCATGAAACCTGGGTGTCATTTCTGACCCCATGATGTCCTTCAAGCCCTACATTACAAAACACATGACTACTTGCTTCGCACCAAGAAAGTGTTAAAGAATATCCCTCCGAACATTCCACACTTGTCCAGAAAAATGCTATTTCAATCTTTGATCATCAGTTATATTGATTACTGTAATGCACTATTCATAGGTCTCCCAGCATACTCAATGCATAGATTGCAGTCAATTCAGAATGCCACAGCCAGGCTAAATTATGAGCACCCGAAAATACAACAGCATCTCTGGCCACCTACCATTGGCTCCCTGCTTTGAAAACAAGCAACTTTAAGGCCCTCTGCCTTTGCCATAAGGCCATCTTCTCTATGCATCCAGCAAAGTAAGGGGCATATTAGCAAGACCCACGTTAAAATTATCGCCGTTTTAGCGGCAGGAAACTGCCGCTAAAACGGCGATAATGGGCTTGCTAATATGCGTTATGGAATTCCAATAGAAGCCCAGGTTAGATGTCCTGCACATCTAACCTGGGCTTCTATTGGAATTCTATAACGCATATTAGCAAGCACATTATCGCCGTTTTAGCGGCAGTTTCCTGGCGATAATTTTAACGTGGGTCTTGCTAATATGCCCCTATATCTTTACAGTGTTTACAAGCTACAAGCCCACCAGACTAAGCTTCTCCTCCTCCAATCTGTTATTAGTGCCTATATTTCACACGGCCAGACTGGGCAACCATGCCTTCTCAATTATCATGGCCCAGCAATGGGACAACCCCTAGTCTGCGGTCTGCACTAAACCTAATTTGCTCAAAATTACCGAGACCCTGAAAATTATTTTGTTGAGTTTCCTGCAAGTCACACAATTTTTTCATTTGGTTTTGATTCTCGCAGAGTCAGGACCCCTTAGAGTAATTGCGCGCTCTACACATCGAAAAAATAAATCAATTCATATTGCATATGCCCTGGTCCAAATTCATGTATTTCCCTCTTTCAATTGTATATGTATATGAGAGCTGCAATTTCACATATTGCTGTTACAACTGTAACATTAATCCTCATTGACCTAACAAAGTCTTTGCGTGGCTGAATGAAATGAACAGTTTGAATGCCCTCAAGTTGTACTTATTCTCATGAAATAGAAATGTTTAAACTTAATATGAAATTGCACGCTGTGAACTTAATTTAAAAAAACACTTTTTTCCATTTTTAAAATGTAAGCATTACCTTTTTCATAGGTATTTTAAATCATGCATTAATGCTGCAAAGAATAAAGAACTCTTGATTAAAATAAATGTTAAAAGCTGAATGTTCATTTGTTGGCAATACAAAATACCCATGTTCAGCATCATTTTTAGCTCGAGCCTGAGCCAGCGAGCAAGCACTGCTCTGGTGAAGATCTGCTGTAGTTCAGTACATGAGAGAAGCCCCGCCCACTCCCCCGCCCATATTTTTCATTGCTTGTGTCTTTGTCCTTTGTAAATGCTGACGTCTGATTCCTTAATAGGCTTGTTAGTCCCCACTTAGTATGGCCATGTCGTCATTTGCAACATCCCATGGCTACTGGCCCCTTTAGTTGGTTGTTACACGGTACATGTACTATTTGCTTTATTGAGTTTTTCTGATGTTAGGCACGACGACGTGCTTCGCTTTACATTCAGCATGAGTTGAGTAGTTGATGTCAATAATATATACTTATCTATGCATCTATTTTTACTAAATAATAACAGACTCAATGTGTAGTTTTATGTTGTTTATCGTAAATAATGTAAGTAAATAATCAAGTAAATAATGCTCATCAAGTACAGTTACACGAATGCAGACCATGAATTATCACAGAGAGAAAACATTGGCAATGTATAAATTCAAACTCATATCAAAATAAACAATGCATTGAGGAGTGGATAGGCGAAAAGAGAAAAGTTTCAGAGACAAATACATTTGCAAATGATTATGCAAATTCAGTAGATTATCTATACTAACCCAAGTAGGAATCGGGAAAACTACCCCACTGGCCAGTTACGGCAGCAAGGCCACTCAAGTAGAGATGAATGGCAAAGATTAAGTCAGGAGTCAGGAAAACAGGTATGCCTCTATCTGGAAACAGCAAACCAACGATCTCCCGCTAGCTAAACACCAGCCGACCCAAACCACTCCCACCAGGGACCTTCAGTTATACCCTAAAACCTAAATGTCCAACCCACATTTGTTTCATTTTTAACATTCCAACATTACAAAGATTCATCTCAGGAAACAACTTTGAACACAATCATAGTAAATATTTCCTTCAACATTTTACATGTTGCAAGTCTCTACGCCTCTATTGTTCGCCTCTGCCATCTCGTGAAGGAAGCTACACATTTCCACTTGTTTATCTACTCTTCAGTATCTTGGCGGACATTAGCACACAACGAAGGTCATTCACTTGTGCTTCTTCATTTCTCTCTTTGTTTGAAAACTTTCTCGAACATTTTAATTTTTACTTAGCAAATTAACCGCAAACTGGCATGCAGAAGTATAGGCCCATGGTGGCTTTTCTACAGAAAACGAAACACAGGCATTTATTATTCTTCATGAAATGTAATTTTCAAAGCGCACCATCCCAGCATTGCACTAACCCATGCATGTTATTCCTAGTGAATTATTATTAATGTGCATAAAAGCAGCATTAGTTTTTTATTATTGAAGCAATTTGTGCGGCCTAATCTCATGCATTAGTACACACATTAGTTTACGCATGCACATAAGCATTTCCCATGTTTTAGCTTTTACTATTAAAACTTTTCACCGCACACTGTTAATATATGTTACTGGGGGTTTCATCCGAGCAGGTTTTGTTTACGCAAAACCCTGCTCCATCAATCCCCCCTTTGATGGCGTTTTGAGCCATCATCAAAATACCCATCACATAAAAAAATTGCCACTTATTTAAAATATTGTACTTCTTTCTCGTTTTATTCTTCCATCTACGGGCCTGATTCACAGAACTAACTTACGTCAAAAACGTAAAGTTAGTACTTTTTGGTATTCACAGAATACACTTACTCATTTTGGTATTCACAGAAGGCACTTACTCATTTCGGTATTCACAGAAGTTAGTAGTCCTAACTTTAGGACTCCTAAATGCCTTCTGTGAATACCGAAAGTCTTAAAGTTAGGATTTTTCTCAGTTTAGGAGTAGTAAAGTTAGTAGTCCTAACTGTAGGACTTCTAAATGCCTTCTGTGAATACCGAAAGTCTTAAAGTTAGGATTTTCTCAGTTTAGGAGTAGTAAAGTTAGGACTAACTTTACTACTCCTAAACTGAGAAAAATCCTAACTTTAAGACTTTCGGTATTCACAGAAGGCATTTAGGAGTCCTAAAGTTAGGACTACTAACTTCTGTGAATACCGAAATGAGTAAGTGCCTTCTGTGAATACCAAAATGAGTAAGTGTATTCTGTGAATACCAAAAAGTACTAACTTTACGTTTTTGACGTAAGTTAGTTCTGTGAATCAGGCCCTAAGTCTTTCATAATCTCATAGTAATTTCCTCTCATATCCTCTAATTCTATCTCTTCTCTTTTTCTTTTCCTAGCTCTACGTTTAAGTTCTGATGTCTCTTTCTTTTTACACTTACATTTACATTTGTAAATCATAATTATCATTAATATCACTACAACTACTGAAGTAATCAGTATTAATATTTTCCCTAATAAGCTACTTACAAAAGTAGAAAAACAATTTCCCACTGAGGAAAAACTCTTACCAAGTTTCTCCCATGCACCATCAACCTTTATTTCAGTCAAATCTTCAAGAAGTTCAGTAATATTTTTAATATACCCCTCAAGATTCTTACTTTTGTCAGGAAGATAAGTACAGCATTGTTGTATTTTCAACATGCTACAGACTCCACCCTCTTTTGCCAATAATATATCAAGGGCAAGTCGATTTTGCAAAACCATTGATCTAATTGCAATCATTTCAGTATCAATCATCAAGAACCCATCAGCAGTATCTGTTGATAAACGATCAACCATTGCGGACAATTTTCTAATTTTATGTGAATTCAGAATAACTCCAACTGAAGGTATCAGTGCTCCAAAAATATCCCCAATTATTTCAGAATAACTCGCTCCTCTCTTATTACGTGTTAGTCCTTGTTTTATTTCATTAACTCTATTATCCTTATCTACATGGTAAACCTTCGGGAATACTATGCCTAAATAACAACATCCATACCAACCTGTAGGTAACCTATAATAAGCATTCTTACCACACACATAATATATTCCCGGGAAAACAGGATCAGTCCCTCCTTTCAATCCCCAACTTCCTTTTATCAAGAAAGTATGCTCACATTCACTAGAACCAATAAAATAACTATTAAGTTTAGTCTTTTCTCTAAACACACAAAGCTTTCCTCAATGTTGAAAATCTAGAGTCATGGCAGCGTAAGTCTCACCCTTTTTATAATCACCCTCTCTGAAAGACCATGGAGGTACATGAGACTTTTGCTCAGCAGCTTTCTTTTTGAAATCTCGTCTTCTATCTTCTACTGAATTCATAAATTCAATTTCTTCATGCCGTAGCTTACACGTTAGATTGTTTTTATGTGCTTCTATTGTATCTATTGGTTTGTTACTAATGAAAAAATCTCCCATATATGCAGCACAAATAGGACCATAAACAACCTTTAAATCTCTCTGAATAGGAATCTCTGACAATATTAAATCAAAATTAGAGTAATAGTACTCCAAACCTTCCCTCTCATAGAAAAGACTAGTTAAGACACTACAAGACACACCATATGTTAAAGGTAAGTGATGGTAAGTCACCCCCTCTGAAACAGATGACGGTAATTGCATGCACACATAACAATCTCTTGCATTCATTGTATTAACATACTCATACAACAATTTAGTAAAAACATTTAATGAAAAATCATTAATTGATTTATCATGATGATAAATACTATCATCTTCTATCTTTTCTATATTAGTATTTATAATTTCTTTAGTAACAATATCTATTCTCTCACTTCCCACATTATTAGTATTATTTTTATGATTAGTCACCATTAAGACAGGGACAATAACAATCAGTGTTAACCATACCAATGTTAGTAGTAAGACACTACATAAGCAAGCATTAATACATCTACGTTTAAAACTATGATTTTGATATCCAGTCTCTGTTACCTTTGCCATTTTGGACACTATATAAAAAAATTAAAATCTATGAAAAAACCTAAAAACGTTTCAAAAAACCTATCCAAAAACTATCTAGAGTAGTGTATCCTTACACTTTAGACCTCTCTTCTTTTACCCCCTCTTTTTTTTTTATATATCTTCTTCTTCAAATCTTTTGGAATTTTCAGAATATAATCTTCATTGAAATTGTTGCACCTTTATTTTCACAGTTTTTTTAAGGAGGTTTCAGTTTGCTTTGGTCATTGTGATCAGTACCAGCTTCTTTTTCTTTCTGATCTGTGTTCTCAATTTCTTCCAACACCACATATGTCCATTCTGGAGCTATGTATTTCTTATTTGGAATTCTTATTCTCATTGTTCTTCGTACTGATTCTTCTTCTGAATCACTTTGTCTAGTTTGACTTGATATTTCATTTATTTGATCTGGCCTTTTCTTTTCTAGAGTGTATTTCAGTCTTTTCACTCCTTTTGGCCACTTATCACCTTTTCTTGCTCTCTTAACTTGAACTTCTTCTTCACCTTCGTTGTCAAGCTCGCAAGTTCTTTTATTCAGTTCTTTTCTCTGTAGTACTTGCTCTTGATTTTCATCAGTCACTTTCTCTTTTTCTTTCTCAACAGCAGTCTTTTGAGACCCAGTAGCTGGTGCCCACTTTATTCGACTTGTACTTGGTTCTTCTTCAGCGTTTTCAGAATCTGTAACAATAGATTCTATAGCTTCATGTTCTTCAGCTTCTGGTTCTTTTCTATGCTTTACCAGTTGCTGCTCTTCTTCTTGTCTTTCAAGTGGACTTGGAACTCTTCTTGTATGACTTGCATGAATCCAGTTTGGCAAGCCACCACACTTCACTGCTGTCGTTGTCACCAAAATGATCTGATAAGGTCCGTTCCACCTGGGTTCTAAACACGACTTCCTCACGTGTTTCTTGACAAGAACCCACTCTCCTGGACTCAAATCATGTGCTTGATCCAGCTGTGTTGTGGTTGCAATTTCTCCAACCTGATGAGACACAGAACGCACCAGAACAGCCAATCCTTTGCAATAATCAAGCACCAGATCATCAGTAATATTCATCAGTTTGTTTGCTGGTACAATTGCTTGTCTCATGGCTCTCCCCATCAAAATCTCACGAGGACTCAATCCAGTCTTTTTATCAGGAATGCTTCTAAGACTCATTAATACCAGGGGTAAAGCGCCTGGCCATGTCAGTGTTGTAGACGCACACACTTTTGACAGTCTGGATTTAATAGTGCCATTAATTTGCTCAACCACTCCAGATGCTTCTGGTCGATAGGCACAATGCAGCTTTTGCTCAATTTGTAATGCTGCAGAAATCATCCGAATTATCTCATTATTGAAGTGTGTTCCCCTATCTGTTTCTAAAGAGACTGTAAATCCAAACCTAGGGATTATCTCTCTTAAAAGCAATTTAGCAACTGTTAAGCTATCATTCCTTCTTGTTGGATAATCTTCTACCCAACGAGAAAACAAACAAACAACAACCAACACATATTTTAGTCCATTACAAGGGGGAAGTTCTATGAAGTCAAGCTGTAGTCGGGTAAATGGTCCTGCTGCTTTTCCAATTGGACCCCAACTAACAACTGTCTTTCTATGTGGATTTTGCTGCTGGCACACTACCCATCTCTGGCAAAGACTCTCTGCAATGACCCTAAACTTTGGATTGAACCATGACTGCTTGAAGAGCCTAATCATAGCATCTCTTCCAACATGTGCAATTCCATGGTACATCCTTGCCATCTGAGACAGTAGACTATCTGGCATAACTGATCTCTCATCAACATACACCCAAACTTCATCTTCTGCTCTCTTTTTACAGCCTGATTTTATCCAAATTTGTTTTTCTTCCTCACTTGCTTCTTCCTGAAGCTGTCTAATCTCTTTCCATGTTTCCAAAGAGGAAAACATCAAGTGGCAATTTGTATGTTTTTTCTCCACCCCTCTGTTTATTGCAATTGAATTTTGTGCACAGAAACGCGCCATTTGGCCTGCGTATCTGTTTCCTTTTGTCATATAATCATCTCCTGACTTATGTGCAGAACATTTTACTACTGCAATCTTTTTGGGCATTTGTAATGCATTCAATAGATCCTTCACATTTTTACTGTTCCGGATCGGTGATCCTGAAGAAGTCAGAAATCCTCTTTGCATCCACAACTGACCAAAATCATGCACCACCCCAAAACCATATTGACTATCAGTGAATATGGTTACTCTCAGATTTTTGCCAATTATACATGCTCTAGTCAGAGCTATTAGCTCAGAATGTATCCCTTTTAGACAGGATGCTTCAAGAACCATAGACACTGTACATCCTGCATAAGCAGCACTCAATGCACCTTTTTCATCTCTCAGACAAGATCCATCCACGAACATCACACTATCTGACTCTTCTAGTGGAGTATCTTTAATGTCAGGTCTTGGTTTCGTGCACAATTCTGTCACATCCAAACAATCATGAACTGCTTCATCTTTCACTTCTTCACAATTCAAACTTGGCAACTAGTTTAGTATTGTACATCTCGTCACTGTCACATTTTCAGCACCCAAAATTACTCTTTCATACCTAGTCAGCCGACTATACGTCATATGCTGAGTCCGAGTCCTTGTTAATAGGATCTCAACAGAGTGTGGCACATATACTTTCACTGGATGCCCCATAATAATTGTTTCGCTCTGCTCAAGACTCACACAAGTAGCAGCCATTGCTTTTAAACAACCTGGTAACGCTGCAGCCACTGAATCCAAAATAGCAGAAAAATATGCCACTGGATGACGTGCCATTCCATGTTTTTGTGTTAAGACTGATAATGCACACCCATCTCTCACACAACAGAACAATGCAAAATCTTTTGTGTAATCTGGCATTCCCAATGTAGGTGCTCGACAAAGACTATCTCGCAATTCAATAAAAGCTTTCATACATTCTTCATCCAATTCAATTGGATCAACCGCATCTTTGTGAGTCAACCTCTGTAGAGGTTTTGCAATCAATGAGAACCCACTGATCCACTGTCTGCAGTATACAACCATTCCCAAAAACATTCGGATTTCCTTTTGAGTTTTAGGAGGACCCATCTTCAAAATCACGTTGATTCTTTCTGGTGTTACTTTTCTAACTCCTTTCTCAATTTTATGTCCCAAATACTGAACTTCTTTTTACAAAACTGTAATTTTGCTGGTGACACTTTATGCCCACCTTCTGCCAAATAATTTAGTAAGGCAATTGTATCTGTCACACAAGCCTCTCATTTTTGATGCCACAAGAAGGTCATCAATGTATTGAACTAATGCTGAATTTTCTGGCATGATCAATGACTCCAAACACTTTTTCAAAATCTGATTAAAAATCGATGGACTCTCTGTATACCCTTGAGGAACTCGGCACCATGCCAAAACATGGTTTCCGAACCGGAATGCAAACAAATATTGGCTATCCGGATGCAAAGATGTCGATAAAATGCTTGACACAGATCAATTACTGTGTACCATTCCGCATCACAAGGAATTTGGTAAAGAATTACTGCTGATTTGGCACTATTGGACAGCAAGGTACTACGATCTTATTAATTTTGCGCAAATCTTGCACTATTCTATATTTTCCGCTTGGTTTCTTAATCCCCATAATAGGTGAGTTACAAGGACTACTCAGTATTTCTTTTAACATACCTTGCTCAATCATCTGATCAATTACAGGAATTACTCCTGCTGTTATTTCAGAACTCATCTTGTACTGAGGTGTGTTTGGATATATTGCTCCTGGTTTAACTGTAATCTGAATAGGATCCACGCCTTTCATCAACCCAATGCCTTTTCCTATAAAATCCCACACATCAGGTCTCACTGCATTTCTCAACTCTGCAGGTAAATCTTCTTCTGTTAGTAATGAAATATAAATCATTCACTTCTGTCCCTTGCTTCGCTAACATCATTTTAAAAGCAACATCCTCATCTGGTGTTTGAAAAGCAATACCATCTGGCGTACAATAGATGGTGCAATTCATCTTACAGAGCAAGTCCCTTCCTAAAAGGTTCACCGTACTTGTATCACATACCACAAACCGATGCATGTCTCTGAATCTTCCAATATGAACTTCTATTGGTCTTGTTATTGGAGTCTTAATATATTTATTTGAAACTCCCACAACTTGGATAGTTTCTCCTGAGAGGGGTAGGTTTGGGATTTCTGCTGCTCCCACAGTAGAGCGGGTAGCACCAGTGTCCACTAGGAATGTAATATCATTACCTTCCACTTTTCCATCAACAAAAGGACCTGACTGATCTACCTCTAGAGATGCGCCAAGCATGCACTCTTCCTCCCCCCTCAGGCACCGTCATTGAGATGTGTCTGAGTCACTCTCTGGACATTGCAACAAATACTGTGAAACCACTTGCACATTTTCATTCTTACCAACTTGTTCACTTGCGTGAAATCCAGTACTCGGACTGTATCTCTGTACTTGAGCATTCACATTATTTGGCTTAGGAGCTTGAGGCACCTGTACTTGTTGGGCCTGATTCCCAGAACTAACTTACGTCAAAAACGTAAAGTTAGTACTTTTTGGTATTCACAGAATACACTTACTCATTTTGGTATTCACAGAAGGCACTTACTCATTTCGGTATTCACAGAAGTTAGTAGTCCTAACTTTAGGACTCCTAAATGCCTTCTGTGAATACCGAAAGTCTTAAAGTTAGGATTTTTATCAGTTTAGGAGTAGTAAAGTTAGTCCTAACTTTACTACTCCTAAACTGAGAAAAATCCTAACTTTAAGACTTTCGGTATTCACAGAAGGCACTTAGGAGTCCTAAAGTTAGGACTACTAACTTTACTACTCCTAAACTGAGAAAAATCCTAACTTTAAGACTTTCGGTATTCACAGAAGGCATTTAGGAGTCCTAAAGTTAGGACTACTAACTTCTGTGAATACCAAAATGAGTAAGTGCCTTCTGTGAATACCAAAATGAGTAAGTGTATTCTGTGAATACCAAAAGTACTAACTTTACGTTTTTGACGTAAGTTAGTTCTGTGAATCAGGCCCGTAGTGTTTGTGGTGTAACTACCTGCTGCTGTTGTTGCTGTTGTTGATTCACAACCACTTCATTCTGCATCTGCGGATTGAAATTTTGATTCATTCCATTATTTTTCAACAAAGATCTACACTCATTCCTCCAATGTCCAAACTTTCCGCACGCATGACAAGGATATTTCTTTTTCATTTCTTCTCTATTCATTTTACCTCTACCTCCATTTGGTACTTGACCATTCTGATTTTGTCCTTTCATTTGGAAATCTGTTTGAGAACCATTGTTTCCATTTTCTGCTCTGCCACTTTCACCTGTGCCCACATCATTTTCTCTTTCAGCTTTTTATGCCTTGACTCAATATCATCACTACAATATTTAGCATATCTCAGAATCTCGTCAACTGTTTTACTCTGCCAACAAATCACATGTTGCTGAATCATGTTACTAATTTCAGGTTTTAATCCAAAAACAAACCTATATACAAAATGTCCCATATCTTTATCACCTATACTTTCAAAACCACTATACTGTTTGAACACCTGTAACAACCTTTCATAATAGGCATGTACTGATACTTTGGGTTCCTGGGTTGTCCTATCAATTTTAACCCAATCTGTTTCTTTTGGAGAGATTTTACTCTTCAAGTAAGTAATTACTTGATTATATTTTTTCATCACCTCATCTGAAAGTGCTCCTGTTTTCACATCTCTAGGGTATTCTTCTTTAGGCCAATCAACAGTAATTTTACACTCAGTCCATAAGTCAGCTGGAACTACAATCTCAAACAAACCATCTAAATCCTTTAGCAAAACCGTTGAAACCTTTACAAACCTCTCTACCTGTTTGTACCACTCGACAGGTTTCTCCCTCAACCTGGGAAAATCATTCGTAAAGGATAATATATCCTGCCTTGTCCAAGGTACGTGAACATATCCACCACCTGGAACTTCTCTCATTTGGGCATATCATTTCAGCCTGTCCTGTTTCTCTTAATGGAAATAAAGACGCATTTTTACTTGCAAGCATTTCTTCCTTCTTTTTCAGCCATCTACCTTTCCATCGATCTAAATCTCCCCATTTTTTCAATAAAATCCAGTAAAATCCAATTTGTATGTTTTTTGCAAAACTTTAGACTTTTCTATGTCTACTCCATATTCTTGTGCAGCTTCTGCCAACCTCTCATGTAGATTCCTTGCTTTCCATATAATATTCTAACACAAAAATAACAACTCTTCATCTCGGTACTTACTCAATCTTTCTGGACTTATGGTACCAATAATCATTTCTTCCAGATCCACTCTTAATCTAGCTACATCTATACTCGACTGTGACTTTTTCTTTTCCATCCCTCCTATCCAGTCATCTAACTCCTCTGGGGAAGGACCCACTGAACTCCCTGATACTGGAGTTATTTCATTGACATTCTGCACTATTTTTCTAGGATCCATCTGTACACTTCTCTTGGGTGTTTCAATTACATTTTCACTTACTGGAAGATCAATCAATGAAGTACTCATCTCAACTTGTTCTGATCCACTAATATTCCTGGCATTATTCACAGGAATTGTCAATGCATGTACTCTTGATATATTCTGACTCTCACTATACAATGGAACTATAGGACCAATCGTTACTGGTACTGATAATGCTTCTGCATTCAGACTCATCTGACTAATTCTTTGAGTTAACTCCTCACTTGCCTTATTTAATATATCAATCTCATTCTCCTGCAACACTCGAGTGTATGAAGCTACCAGAGCTTGTGTAACCTGAGGAACCTGTGGAGTTTGTGGAGCTTGTGGAACCTGAGGACTTGTATTTCAATTAGTGGTGCATTTGGAACTGTTTCCCCTGAATTTCCCTTATATGGTGGAGGTCTCTTTAACAGAATTTCATCTAGCAACTCATCATCAATCTCATCTGAATCATTATTTTGTTCTGAAGTCTCTACATTATTCTTTTTCTCTTTACTTTTGCCTCCAGTCTTATCTTCAGCAACTATTACTGGATATAATCCATCTGCCATTACATCTCTCCTCCATCTTTTCTTTTGATCATCCCATCTAGCCTCAGAATATCTCGTTATTATATTCCTGTATTTGATTCCATTCCTGTCTCTCTCCCTTTTATAAGCCTCATTATCCCATTCCTCAAGCGCTTTATATTGCGTAGGTCTAGGACTTGGTTTTAACAAATTTATTCGTCCTCTCAAGTTCTCCAAAATCCTTACATTAAATGAACCATTCTCTGGGCAACCTAAAACTCCATCATCTTCCGTATATTTCATCCATTTCTCTAACCATGTACACGTATGATAACCACGTTCCAACATCATAAAAGGAGCAGGCGTTCTCGGTGGAGGTATAGGAAGTCCCTCTCTAGTAACTATCGGCTTGTCTTTTTTAAATAAATCTTTTACTCTTTTTACCATCTTCATTTTTTAAACACTCTGTTTCTCGCTAAATAAACCAAAACAAACAAGAGAAAACTTCCGTAAATCCTCTCACTCTATTCGCTAAATCCCAACCAATACTAGCACGGCTCACAGCAAACAACCAATCACGGCTCACTACGTATCCGCTATTTCGACCAATGCTAGCACGGCTCACAGCAACCAACCAATCACGGCTCACTACACGCCTGCTGTCTGACCAATGCCAGCGCAGCTTTTTGTGACGTCAGTATTACTCCTGCTACTGACCCTCCCTTTACAAAATAATACGGCAATGTATTTTCTATGTTTTCTTAACTATTTCTTGTTAGAAACAACACGAAAAAAATGCTACTTTGTCTGTTCCACTAATAAAGAGATAGTTTCATTTATTCTAAAGATATTCTCTTGCTTCTAGTAAAATAACGACCAGCGCTACTCTACTCTCAATCAAGTTAAAGGAGGTCTTGGTACTCCTCTGGGGATACTAGCCAAAGTTTCGGAAGAGGACTTTCCTTTCAGAAAGAGGTCTTGGTACTCCTTTGGGGATGTAAGGCCAGAGTTTCGGAAGTGGACCTTTCACTAGTTCACGCAATCTTCTTTCAAATGAATCCCTAAAATAATATCGGCAACCTTTCGCTGTTCGATATTACAACAACAGACAAAGTACTTCTCCAGTGTGATACTTTTTCACACTATTCTTCTGCTACTTTAGGCTAAAAATAACATCATCCCGGGATCTTAGGTAACTCCTACCCGTATTTTCAAACAACATAAAACAAAGACACTAACTTTTCATGTTAATAATCATTAAATCAATAATCAATAATTATTGCCAAACTAATCAATAATTAACCATCCTCTGCTACCAAAAACTGATCCAGCGATCAGGGATCGATAATTTTCACAAACGTAGGCCCATTTACTTTACCCAACTAATCCCTTCACGCTGGGGTTCAGTGTGATGCAAGTTTATTCCTAATTCACTAGATACACTTCAGAACTTGCATTTCTCCTAACAAAATAATTGTGTCGATGGACCTAAAGTTGAGTAGTTGATGTCAATAATATATACTTATCTATGCATCTATTTTTACTAAATAATAACAGACTCAATGTGTGGTTTTATCGTAAATAATGTAAGTAAATAATGCTCATCAAGTACAGTTACACTAATGCAAACCATGAATTATCACAGAGAGAAAACATTGGCAATGTATAAATTCAAACTCATATCAAAATAAACAATGCATTGAGGAGTGGATAGGCGAAAAGAGAAAAGTTTCAGAGACAAATACAGTTGCAAATGATTATGCAAATTCAGTAGATTATCTATACTAACCCAAGTAAGAATCGGGAAAACTACCCCAGTGGCCAGTTACGGCAGCAAGGCCACTCAAGTAGAGATGAATGGCAAATATTAAGTCAGGAGTCAGGAAAACAGGTAGGCCTCTATCTGGAAACAGCAAACCGACAACAGCGACGATCTCCCGCTAGCTAAACACCAGCCGACCCAAACCACTCCCACCAGGGACCTTCAGTTATACCCTAAAACCTAAATGTCCAACCCACATTTGTTTCATTTTTAAAACGCACTCCATCTCTCATTGGCTAAGTTTGGGGGTGTAATGTCACACCACTCTTCATCATGAACACTTTATTAAACAATTCTTTGTTCTAAACATTCAACATTACAAAGATTCTTCTCAGGAATCAACTTTGAACACAATCATAGTAAATATTTCCTTCAACATTTTACATGTTGCAAGTCTCTACGCCTCTATTGTTCGCCTCTGCCATCTCGTGAAGGAAGCTACACGAAGGTCATTCACTTGTGCTTCTTCATTTCTCTCTTTGTTTGAAAACTTTCTGGAACATTTTCATTTTTACTTAGCAAATTAACCCCAAACTGGCATGCAGAAATATAGGCCCATGGTGGCTTTTCTACAGGAAACGAAAAAACACAGGCATTTATTATTCTTCATGAAATGTAATTTTCAAAGCGCACCATACCAGCATTGCACTAACCCATGCACAACCTGTGTTATTCCTAGCAAATTATTATTAACGTGCATAAAAGCAGCATTCGTTTTTTATTATCGAAGCAATTTTTGTGGCCTAATCTCCTGCATTAGTACACACATTAGTTTACGCGTGCGCATAAGCATTTCCCATGTTTTAGCTTTTACTTATAACAATTTTCACTGCACACTGTTAATATATGTTACTGGGGGTTTAATCTGAGCAGGTTTTATTTACGCAAAACCCTGCTCCATCACTGTGCATGCTTTCACTTCGGAAGGCGCCATTGTTCCCCCTCCCTCCACCATCCCTTTGTGTGCCTTGTTTTTTCCACAGGACGCAGTGTCCACTTTATAGTGTTCACGTTTTTTATTTAAATATTATTCTCTATATTGGAGCAGCCTTTTCAATCTCTGCCTCTGCAGCACACATGGCGCTATGGAAACACCGGCTGCAGCCAGGGCTCCTACTCAACATCCGCCTCCATCACTATCAGGCGTGCAGCCTGCCATGGACGAGGGAGAGGAGGAAGGATCTGTAAACTTCCCCGGGACGCGGGTAAGGTAAGCACTCCCCATATACTAACTCAAAATTGGAGGGGAAAGGTGTGTCTTTGTTTAAATAGCAGTAGTTTGTAATATTGAATAGCTCTTCGTGTATGCTCCTCTTCATTAGCGTGCCAACTGCTTCCGTGGGTCCTAACTATACATTTTAATTACTCAGCAGCACTGGGACAGTGTTTCACTGCCTTTCTTTTGTTCACAGCGAGCCATGGCTGCTGAGAGTTCATCATGCATGTTCCTCTTCATTAGCTGCGCGTGCTGCCGGGCCTCGGAGAGGAAATGCCAAGAAGAGGAACCTCCGCTGGGATCTTCTTGCGCCAGGTCCAAGGATCTCAGGCATGTGTTGTGGGCGGGGATGGGAACAGGCGGGGAGAGGGTGCATTAATGAGAGCTGTTGCACTTTCCTGGCCTTGTTTGCTTTAAATAGACACATAGGTAAGCCAAAGGGCACTTGCCCAAGTGTTTTGTCAAGAAAAATACTTTATTTCTCACGGAGCTGATAATTTGTCACGGCGCCTGCTGTTTGCTGAGTCAGCAAGGACTCAGTACTAAACAATGTGCTCTGTGCCCCTTGTGCCCTTACTCACTCCTCCGAGGCAACAGTTCTCAGCATCCCAAAGTGGAGAGAAAACTGTCGTGCTTTGAGTTTACGCTGAGGCTGGGGAAGGAACCGGCTGCTTGTAAACGGGGTGGGGGGCTGGAGAGTCCAGAGGTGCTCAGACGACTCAAGATATCAAAGGTCGGTGGTGAGATATATCAATTATAAAATAATCCATTTTGCCCCAGACCTTTCTCCTGTTTCTTCCTCCCTTCCACACTCGATGAAGCCTCTCGTCCGTGTTCCATCCCGTTCTCTTCCCTCCTTGTATGTCTAATCTCACACTTCTATTTCCCCATCCCTATCTCGCACCATCATTTCTCTTTGCGCCTCACTATTGCTATTTCTGTGAAGGGAAAGCTTTTGTTTGGCAAATGCCAGCGCTGCCATTGTTCGTATAACACCAACACGCAGAATACTCAGAGCTAGGATTACTTTTCACTTAAACACAAAGGCATTTTTGCATCTCTTTTTTCTCCTTTCCCTTCTCTTTTCCTTTCTATCTGTGCTACCCTCCTTCCTTTGCTTCCTACACCCCCATCGAGTTTCCTGCTCATGAGTGTAGTGCCAACCGTGTAGCGCCTAGGTCCGGAATAATATTCCGAAAAGTAGCGTGTTTAGCGTGTTTTTCATACACACACACTATGGGGGATATTCTCAAGAACGCGCGATAATCATCGCCAAAATAGGTTAACGCAATTTTACACATCGCCGTCTACACGGCGGTAACATGCTATAGTTCCCCGATAACGCACCAAATGTCCGCGATAAAATTACCGGGACAGCGATAAAAATCTAAACCCGAGCGTGAAAAAAGTTGTGATGGGCCCAACTGCGATAAAAAATACAGCGATAAGCAGCTCTAGGCCTGCAAGTCCCACAAGTCAGGCGGGAAAAACCACTACAAAAGCGGCAACAAAAAACACTAACAAACACAAACAACTGCGAAGCACCATCGAGGTTGCCGGAGCAAGTACAGAGGACAACCAGAACCCCACAAGCCCCACGGAGGACCAGCCTGGGACCTCGGGGACAGGGAAGGGCAAGGAGAAGAATAAGAGGAACCCGCGTTTCAGTACGCAGGAAAACCAGATCCTCATTACGGAGGTGATAGAACACCACCACCAACTGTTCATCACCTCCACTGTGTCATTGGCAACTAAAGATACAATATGGCAGTCCATCTTGGCCAAGGTGAATGCAGTCGGAGTGAAGAGAAGGGAAGTGGATGACTGCAAGAAGCGCTGGACTGATGTGAAGCGCAAAACCAAGCTGAAACTCGCAGCCAAACTGAAAGCAGCAATGCGGACCGGAGGTAGGAGTCCAGCGACACACCAGGAGCTTGATGAGATGGAGGAAATGGTGACCTGAGTCATCATTGGGGAGACGGTGGCAGGAGTTGGGGGACCGGACACTGCACAACATGACCTGAGCCAACAGCAACAGGGTGAGTAACGACCAGGGACTGGGGGGACGGGGGGAGATGGGCACAATGGCACACATGCACAATTAAGTATAGCACATCTGCGGACAAACCATGCCCAAGTGTCACAACTCCGACCAAGGGACCAATTTACCCAAGTCTGCAATATCTCAGCACTGCATAAGAACAGAAGTGAAAGGCACACCGCCTGAAAGGGATAAGGGCCAGCCAAATCAGAGCTGAAGGGGCAACACACCCACAATGCAGCACACACACATAAGAATCAGAGCACCTCAACATTGACAACAATGTGGCACAAACTGCAACACTTTCACAACAGAACAGAGGACACAACTGCTGCCGCTTGTGTGTAGAAAATGGCCATTCGCATTTGGCATAGCAGGAAATTGTGAGATGATAATGCACAAGTACAACCTCACATCCCTGATGGTGTAGAAATGTCAACTGTCCCGCATCAAATAGGCATCTCCTCACTAACAGTCACAATGTACATTGTCATGCAGTCTGTTAGTAAGCTTGTACAATATCTGAACATACATGTGAACACAATGTCAATCTGCATCTCCCCTTCAAATTGCAGAGGGAGAATCAACACCTCCTGCAGAGCAGACCCAACAACTCAGCACTGATGATGAAGAGGACGTCCCCAACATCGACACCGACGCCCTCCAACAGCTCATGGACAGCTTCGGCACCCCACCTCCAGGAGCAGGGCAGCACAGCTGCATCGAGGAGACCCCACCCCCTGTACAGACCACACAGCAGGAAGCACCCACCACCACGGCTGTCTCCCAGGACCCCCACACCCAACACATGGCATTCCAACGCCGTGTGTTAGAGTGCCAGGAGAAGATCACTGATCAGCTGCGGGTGGGGTTCGACCTCATGGCAGCCAGACTAGATGCCATACGTGGGTGTCTAAGTCCCATCAGGGACGACTTACAGTCCCTAACGGACACCCACTGTCCGCTCCATGCTCTCCAACAATCCATGGCTGACATCGCTGGAGTCATGACTCTGAGCCAAGTACAACTGTCTAGTCAGAGTTGCTCCAGCGATGTCAGCCGGGAGTTGGGACACATAAGGAGAATGATGGAGAGCTTGGAGCGGATGCAGGCGGAACGAATGTTTGCCACGGCTGCACACCAGCGAGATGTAGCTGTGATCTTCCATGCCCTGCAGATCCTCGTCATGGCATTGCCGCCACAAGGCCTTGCGCGGATGAATGCTGCTGCTACTACTCCATCCACATCTCCGCCCCCTGAAGTGTCAGTGCCACACAGTGCGGCAGACATTCCACCCCCGGCCCCTGATGTGTCAGTGCCACACAGTGATGCAGACTAAACACCACCACCCACATGCGAGGCACCTGACACATCAGGGGATGAAGATGATGATGAATCTGGCTTAGTGGTAAGAATGAAGTGGTAGCATTCATCTCCGCCATATGGCCTGTATCAGCTTGGTTCTGCCCTCTGCATCATGCCCTGGAATAACACCTTCCACTGTCCCCTGATACACTCAACGACACTCACCTTGGACCTCAACATGGACTGCCATATTTGGTTTTGTTACCAATGACACAGCAATCACACTGCGGACTGAAGTCTACCTCTTCCGATGAACTTGTCAATCCCTAAAGGACTCTGGCTGGCCCTCCACGGGCAACAATGTAAAGTGGGGTTTGCATGGCCCTGTACTGCTCCAGCTTCAACACTCCACTGAATGCCCATAAAACATTCTGATTCACACAGATGTGTCATGGCCATGATCAATCAAGTATGTAAGTATGGATGAATATAGGGACAGTGATTCCACAAAAAGTTACTCCCTGGGTAATGCCATCAATGCGCATGTATGGCCGTGACCCAGATAGGCAGTGAGACACACATTGTCATTCAAATCAACAGTTGAATGCAAGTGAAGGTGCGTAGACTTTATTAGCATATGCGTGTCAGTACGGGCAAGATAAGTGCCACAACATGCAGGCCAATGCAGCAGTATGTCAGAATGAGGAACGTTGCCAAGCGCCGCTGTCCACTCTGGGGGAGTGCCTCACCTTTCACAGGTGTGTGTTAACCCGCGTTGTTGTCCGCTCATGTATTCGGAGTCCAGGCGAATGCAGCCATGTCCACTGTTGTCATGGGATATGTGACCAGATCTCCAAGATGCAACAAGGTGTTGGGACATGTGCAATGGGTTCCAATCTGTTGTGGCTGCAGGTACGTAGTCACTCGTCCATGAAAGCGATTGCAGCTTCGTAGGCCATCATTTCCAACATGAGGTCGTTGTCGACTTCATCAAACAGGACGGCGAGGCAATCCATTAGCAAGTCCGGACAGATGTGCTGCGTCCACCCCCTTTCACCAATTAGCACTTCAGCCCAATAGGGGAGCGGTTCAATGTGGTCACTGCACACGAGGAGTTATGCAATCTCCCAGGTCCAGCTGCCAGCATGTATGCCAAGTATCAAGGCATCCCATAAACGGGTATCAAAGTGACATTCCTGGTCGTGGGCCAACAGGGGGCGCACACACATGTCAACATCCAGTACAGCCACCGTCCTGTTGGATAGGCAGACATCCATGGACCAATCGAATATGCACGATCGACAATGCAACACAGGCTGGACGCAGGTGACGTTGGCAAGGCGGAAGCTTAGCCAGTAACTGATCCGCAGCACTGCCAATGGCAGTGCCCCCAGTAAATGCAGCATACGTGCACAGTACAGTTCCACGTGACAGGGGTTGTGCATGTGTCCGGGTTGTTCTGCCATTGCGTTAGTGGCTCTGGTTGAAGCGGCACTGTTCTGACCTGCGCCAGTTCTGTGGATGAAATGCCACAGCTCGGATCAATGTGTTGTTTTAGTGTGCAACGGTTGTACGCCTGGGATGGTGTGGGAGTATGTGTGAAGGCCATTCCATGCAAGATAACTTCGAGCAAGGACTTCTGTGTGTGGGGTGTGTATACGTTGGTCTTTCATCGGGCTGTGCGTAGTGTGGGAGTCATCATCAGCTGCTATAGTATCTGTCAGGGGGTGCCGGGCACATGCAATTCCGAGGTCGGAGGTGCAGATGTGCTTCCGCCTGATAGTTCAGACAATGCAGCTTTCATCCCTAATGTTAGTTTGTCATCTGCTTGCATTCAGGAAATGTGATGTGGCTTGTTGGGGGTGGGGTGGGGGGGGATGTGTGCGACTTTGGGAATCATATTTGACATGGCTTGCATGTGGCAAATGAGCAGCATCACTCTGTGTTACGTTGCCTCACAGCTGCTCCTCCCTCCCTAGAGCCTATTTACTTGTGTGCGCTGCGCGGTTGCATCACTTGCACTCCTACGGCACACCATTGTCATTCCTGTGTGCGCATGTCCACAAGCCTGACAACGACACTGTGATGTTGGCCGTTGAAGTTGGTCGGCCACGTGAGTGTAGGCCTGTGGCAAGGATAGGGTGGACACAGATGTAGAGTTCATGCCTGGCTGAACTCACGCTGCGATTAAGGCTAGGCATGTGGCACATGCTGCGGCAATACAGATACACACAACACTTGGCATGTATGAGCCAAGACGCCGAGCTGTCTTGCGCTCCTTCATTTCTCCTTTCTTGCGAGCCCGACCTCCGGGAGCATGCAACATTGCAACATTGTCGATTGCGGGCCGGGTGGCGCCGCCACTACAACAGATACACACGCATTAGTTACTTCCTTGTCCAGGCCAGAACTGAACCACGCCCAGAGCCCCGGGCAAATTCTTCACACCCCTACGCTGGACTGGCGTACGCCGGCCCAGCCCACTCCGCTTACGCTTACAGGGGGGACAGCAAAGCTACGTGTCCAAGGTCTTACCTACTGCCTGAGGTGACATGGTTGCGGCAGCTGTCCACAGCACAATGTGATGTGGTAGGGCCCGGGGCCATCATGCATACATAATGACCACACGGACACACTTAGATAGATAGTGGAACTGGCAACGGGCATGTGCGTCCAGCCCGTTTTTATTGCCAGGGTCACATGTCCAGTGACGCCTGTGCTGGATGGGTGTGGGGTGAGTGTAAGCCAGCCCTCCGGGAGTGGTTGGTGCTGGCAACAACTAGAACAGTGATCAACGTTTCACACTCACAAGACTCAATCAGGAAGGGTCCATGACTTGTGGTGCACTGAGGTAGGGGCACCAGCTCTGACATACACACACAAGACTCAATCATAAAGGGTCCATGACTTGTGGTGCACTGAGGTAGGGGCACCAGCTCTGACATCACACACACAAGACTCAATCATAAAGGGTCCATGACTTGTGGTGCACTGAGATAGGGGCACCAGCTCTGACATCACACACAGAAGACTCAATCATAAAGGGTCCATGACTTGTGGTGCACTGAGGTAGGGGCACCAGCTCTGACATCACACCCAGAAGACTCAAACATAAAGGGTCCATGACTTGTGGTGCACTGAGTTAGTGACACCTGTAGAGCTGAGCAGGGTATCAAGCAGTTGTTGGTTGGAGGTGGTCCTGGCGGTGGCGGCGGGTGTGCAGCCAGCGATGATGCGTCGTCTGGGCGGCCCGCACTGGAAGCAATGTCTGTTGCCTACTGGACTGCGCCATCAATAAATGAAGACTCTATTTGAGTTGGGGGACCTGCTGACCGCAGTGTATGCCTCCTGCTGACCGCAGTGTAGGCCGGAGGCAGCGGTCAGCAAAGGCCCACAGCCACGTGGCGTTGACTTGAGCTGCACAGAGTTAGTGGCACCTGAAGCGCTCAGCGGGTGTGCAGCCAGCAATGATTCGTCGTCCGGGCGGCCCGCACTGGAAGCAATGTCTGTTGCCTACTGGACTGCGCCATCAATAAATGAAGACTCTATTTGAGTTGGGGGACCTGCTGACCGCAGTGTAGGCCAGAGGCAGCGGTCAGCAAGGGCCCCCAGCCACGTGGCGTAGACTTGAGCTGCACAGAGTTAGTGGCACCTGAAGCGCTCAGCAGGTGTGCAGCCAGCGATGATGCGTCGTCCGGGCGGCCCACACTGGAAGCAATGTCTGTTGCCTACTGGACTGCACCATAAATAAATCAAGACTCAATTTGAATTGGGGGACCTGCTGACGGCAGTGTAGGCTGAAGGCAGTAGTCAGCACACACATAACCTTGCGGTGCTGTGCCGCTGGGTGCACTGGGGGCCTGTGTCGCAGAAGCAAGCATTCGGCTGAGGAGGCTGGCGGTCACGGCGGCGGACTCGTCGCAGGGTGAGGGGCGCTGCCCTGGCAGAAGCGTTGGCCATCCCGGAAGTGAACCACGCCCAGAGCCCCGGCCTATTTATTCACACTCCTACGCTGGACTGGCGTACGCTGGACCTGCCTACTCCGCTTCTGCTTACAGGGGGAACTCAGCTACATGACTGAGGTCTTCCCCACTGCCTGAGGTAACATGGTTGCGTCCACTGTCCACAACACTACAAACACCAGCAGTATATGTC
The DNA here is from genome assembly GCA_963921515.1 of Calotriton arnoldi. Lineage (NCBI taxonomy): Eukaryota > Metazoa > Chordata > Amphibia > Caudata > Salamandridae > Calotriton > Calotriton arnoldi. Next base: position 320,658 of record CAWUFW010012263.1, read on the forward strand.
CACATGGACATGTCTGTGCTCTGCATACTGACGTCTGTCCAGCACATCACCGCCACAGTTGGCATTGTGTACATTCTTATTCATGGGTGACTTGCCTCCTTCACACATACTTGGTTCCCACCTCTCCCTACATTCTGCAATTGTGTGGCTGAGGGGCCTTGCCGTTTTCGGAAGGTCAGCTGTCTTGTTCTGCGCTGCCTGGGTGGTAGTCCGGGGGGGACTGGGGGGGCCTAGGGGTGGTGGCGGTGGGTGTTGTGGACCTCTTGGATCTCCGAGCTGCATGATCAGTATCTCCATGACATCTGTTGGTCTTCAGATGTGGCTCTGGGCTGGGCTCCCTTTCATACTGCAGGTTGTCGTCCTGGTTAACACCAGTCAAAGGCAGGTGTTAAATCCCTGCTGCTAACGCGCCTTATCGCCTGTTTTTGGATCGCATCGCAGATCTGGCTGGACGTTGGGAATATCGCGAAGTGGTGTTTTCGTGTGTTTTTGCACGGGAACGCCTACTCTGCATATCATTAGCGTTAGTTGTCGCTCTCATCCGTGGCGATGTTTTTTGCGGCAGCTATCGCTGGGAAACTGGCAATATCGGCAGTTTGCACCAGCTTGAGAATAGGGCGAATAATCTATTGCCACTTTTGCGGCGCTAAAGTGCCAATAAATCAGCGATAAGTCTTTGAGAATATGCCCCTATGTGCCTTATGTCTCCACTTCATATGGGTTAGCAGTTATTATACACAGTGGCTTCAGGGCATTGGAGGCAGATTGGGGCGGGGGTGTCACGGTACTGCTATGAATGTGCACATCCTGTAGGGGAGTTGTTCGGCCTGCCCTGTACCCTTAGAGTCCTGTACGCATCTGTGTGCTGCATTCATCCGCGCTCTCCGGAGGGTCCATTTGTCTCACAGCCACCCCTTTATTTAATTAAATCTGGGCATCCGGCCTCCGAACCTGTAATTTGCAGTCTGGCGCGGCGCCATTCGCCTGATTTCTTTACCTTGTTCTTCGAAAGATTCAATTTCTTTAAAAAGGAGTCCTTGGCCCCTTCCTGTGCTGCTGCAATCGATCTCTTCCAATCACTTGCCAACTTTATATCGGAAAATTCATAGAGGATTTATTTGGGGTCTCCTAGATTTATAGTGGGGGCTGCTAGTCTTGGGTGTGGAATAACTGAAAAACGGGCTGCCACATTTCAGAAACCTTCAGATCTCTGTGAGAGAAAACTGGGCTTTTAAAGGGACGTAAATATGATGCTTCTTAAGTTCTCTATCAAACACATTCTCATGCACACATTTTCTCTCAAACTCACGCACCCAATTTATACTCAAACACACATTTCTCTTGCATATGCTTTCAGACACCCCTCCCTTCTCTCACACACAGTTTCACCCTCACAAACACACACTCTCGCTAAAGCTCACTCACGCACACTCAGCTTGCCCTATCTGATACATTCCATCCCAGTGACTCTCGACATGTTTAACAGGTGAAAGAAAACAATACATTTTTCCATTCTTCATTCTCCCTTTAAATATGTTGCTTTAGGCAACCCCCAACTTTGGGAAGAATTCCATGTTAAAGAACAGTAGATGTTGTACTGCACAGTATAATGTGCTGCATGGCTAAATACTTATAAGGTCCCAAAGGTGAGACCGATTGCATTGCAAATGCTTGTTTGTGATTCCCAGCACTCGGGGACTTTATTCTCTCCATTTACCAGCAACTTTCTGATTTAAATATGGACGATTACTCTAACTAATATGTTTTTTCCTGTTATTATCAATGCCTGGCTTATGAAACACAATCTTATGTGAATGGGTGAACAGCAACCGTATTTGAGGTTAATTACTTCATTCACACAATTATTTATTGGCGTGCATTTGTTCAGAAAAGATTGAACTTCTTGTTCAGTTCCCTTGACGACGCTGGACTCTGCTGACGTCGAGGGAGCACACGGTCTATGAAGGACACAAAATAAACTGTTTGGACAAGAGCACTCTTGCTGTAGGGTGATTAATTATGGAAGTATGTTGTGACAACAGAGGTGAAATCCTGAATGGTTGGAGTTTCATTTGTAGTAATACCCAGTTATATTTGTAATGCATAATTCACAAATGTTTCAGGAACATATACTTTGTCTTTCCTGAATGGTTACCCCAGATATATATCCTTTTTCTGAACCTTAATTCTGCTGCTACAGAGACTCTGACTGCCCTGAAAGGCCACACTAGATGTCACTGAAACTGCTACGATGGCATGGAGTAAAATGTCAGATGTGGGGCTATAGTGTGCATTTACACCGCCCACATGAATGACAAAAAGAAGAAGCTGCCTGGAGCACCACTGTGCCCTGGCTGAGTTGCAATTTAAAGGCACTGCAGTTACACATGGCAAGACAAAGTGCCTTTGTAACGTAGGAACGCCTATTTGCATATATGAATAAGCCATCCTAAAAGTGTGACATCTATGCCCACAAGGCAGGGTGCTTATTATATATATTAAAAAAGTGTCCTCCTACATATTTAAAATGTTACCATCAAGGTGACTTAAGGTCTATAAGCTCTTTCCACTGTATACGTACAACTACATACAGGCTTAGGTATGATTAAATTATATATTTTGCATTCAATGAGACAAGAATCACAAATGATGCAATTAAATTAAATTCAATTAAAGTAAATTAAAAACACACTCAGACTTTGAATGCTGATCATGCAACACCACATACCGGGGAGGTTTACATGACTCGCAACTGAGTGCAAAGGGATCACTGCACCAAATGGACTGATGAAAAGGAGCACTCACAACCATCTACAAACAGCATCCTTTTATCTCTCAGGGACACAATCTATATTCGAGGTTTCCTGCTTATTCTAGCCATTGTTTTTCTAAAACTGTGCAATGTCTGAATGGAATGCCACACTTCCCAAAGAGATTTACTGCACCAAGAGGATTTTCCACCTGACTATCTATTCGGGCATAAAACTAGATTAGCTTAATGACTTCTCAACCGAAGAACACTTAGAATCTCACTCTAAGAGGAAACACAAGGTCCTCGTCCTGAGGAGACCCTATAAATGATATGGGTCAAAAAGAAACAACACTTCAATACATGTGCCCAGAAAGAACAACATATACCTTTGTTGAATTTATCATAGCTCTTAAGAACTTACTTTCCCTCCCCCCACAAAGAAGGAAGAATACTGGAACGGTTTGAACTGTATTACACTACTATGTCTAACACTATCCAAGCTTTTGAGCTGGTGTCCAATATAAATTCTTCTGATTAAGAAAATTAGAGTGTTCTTCAAACATAGGGACAAGAAGGTATTATTGATAATGACGCTTTCTTATAAAGATAACACAGTTCCTTTTTTTGACTTGCCTAAAATTTACATTTCGCTCACAGGTGACAGTAGTGCCCCTTTCTAAGCTTTTCATTTCATTGAGATGTTTATTTTGATTCCCCAAACATAACATATTTGTTAAAACTTCCTATATGTAGTAAAAAGTTAGTTTAATTTAAATCAATTTAATTGAATTATTTATTTATTTATTTTTATTGAGATCCAACATAATGTCAAATATATCTGTGTAACACAGTACAAAAACACTGGTCATGCAGCGATAATCATTAAGTAAAACATACATATTAATATTCAGAGATACCAAAAGCAGGCTAAGAAAAAGAACGGTGGTACTTTAAGAATCACCAGGGGAAAAAAAACATAAAGTATGTATAATATATAATTCTAGCAGCCTCCGAAAATAGACAATATGAAACGCTTAAAGTGCATGCGAGCAGTAGCGGTCGGTGGTGGGAGTGCCGCTGGGTGCTGACGTGGGGCGGGGGAGGGGCAGGGTGGGGGGTAGTAAACTATGGATTACGGCCGATTACAGGTAAGTACACATATAAATAAATAAAACGAATTTCGTTTCTCGCGCTGCATTGCCAAATGCGATGCAGTGCGCGCAACGAAATTCGTTTTATTTATTTATATGTGTATTTACCTGTAATCGGCCGTAATCCGTAGTTTACTACCCCCCACCCTGCCCCTCCCCCGCCCCACGTCAGCGCCCGGCGGCACTCCCACCACCGACCGCTACTGCATGCGAGGATAAGATGTGCAAAATATTATTCCTAAAATATGTATACTATCGTTCTAGCGACCCCTTAAGATTAACAGTGTTAATCACTTAAAATGCTAAAACGTGGATATGATGTGCAAAATGGCAGAATAACAGTTAGGTCATCTATTCTGATTTTTATTTCTAGTCAAAATACCGTTCCCACAGCTTTTCAAACTTTATGATCCCCGCATTTCGCATTGCTTATAGCCGTTCACTATTTCTGACTTGCTTTATTTTCCAAACCCAATCACTCATTGTTGGAACCTGTTGTCATTGCCATTTTTGAAGCAAAAGGGGTCTGTCCACCGCCTTTGCAATATATAATAATTTTACCCATGTATCAATTAGGCCAAGAGAAGGATCATATCCCAAGACTTTCAGCCAACTATTGGATGCCAGTTTGATTTGCCATTCGGTCTCCAGATACAGAAATATTTCATTCTAGAACCCCTGGACCAAAGGGCACTGATTAATTATGTGCATCCAAATGGCTGCCGGCCCATTAATGCATGAAAACAATGACTTGACTGGTTAGAATTAACCTGTGAGAGGAATTGTTAGGTTCTATACAGTAGCCATTTACTAAAAAAATAACATCCGATGCCAATTAGATCCACATAACACACTGAAATTAAGGTTATTAACTTCAGTCCACATTTTAGCTGTTAAATCTAGCCCTTCATATTTTCCCCAATTTTACAATTGCTTTCTGGTTAAGGTCTGGGCGTTTTATAGAAGCCAGGATTTTTTTCCATTCCCCGGGACGTTTATCTGTAACCGCTTCAAACAGCGTGAGTACAATATTTTTACTATCGTTTTTCTGACCCAGATCCAATTGCTAAAAGCTTTGTATAGAAATCTATAAGATCAAAGGAGAAGAAAATCATTTTGAATTAACTCATAGATTTCAGAAATGTTGAGCCATCTTTCCATTAGGAGAAATTCTGATATTTTCCTAAACCCTACTTTGGCCCATTTTTGAACTATTTCAGATGGGACTTAGTCCCTGATTCAATAACAAGTTCGGATAAAGGGGTTGCGATGTTAAGAAAAGGAATAGCATATCTTCTAAAAAAATCCCAGCGTTTTAAAAAAAAAACAATGCATGCTCTTATACCAGACTTTTTGGGGTGATTTCGCCACTTTTAACAGATTACTTATCTGGTGTTCTGTGCAAATGTGCTGCATAAAATAGTTTTAAAATATTCCCATGTGAGATTCTATTTTTAACCTGGACATATACTGTGCAAAATACGCAAAATAATAATCCCTAAGATTAGGCAGCGCCAGCCCACCTTTTCCCAGACCCTCATATAAAGTGCTTAGTGCAATTCTGCTTTATTTTATTTCCAAATGAAGGACGTGTACATGGACTCTATCTTTTTACAAAATTATGCAATTAAAACGCACGGGATAGTCGAAAATAAGAAATTAAATAACGGAAGAATAGACATCTTAATCAAAGAGACCTTGCCCATGATGGTTAACAGAAGAGAGTTCCAGTGTCAGAATACATCTTGTATTTTTGAAAGCAAAGGGGAGAAATTAAGATCATGTAGATCCTCAATCCGTGATGAGAACATAATTCCTAAACATCTTTTCGGCTGAAGATTCGCTCATGAGGTGATGTCTGGAAGTAGAACAACTGGATTACAACCACACAATATTATTTCGATTTTCTTTTTAGTAATTGTATACCCTCCCAGTTCCTCAAAATGTGCAAAAATCTCAAATACTTTCTCCTGGACACCCTTGTTGCAATCAAGGATTAACATAATATCGTCCGCGGATGTATTGACAATAATGCAGGCTTCTGCATTATGGTACATGCTTTGTATCAACCCAGTGATCTGGGACGGTATACCGAATCTGGACAGGATACAAATTACATTTCCCAGACCACGAGGTCAAATGCCTTCTCTGCATGCAGCAGAAGCACTAAGGCAGATATATTGCTAGTTGTGAAATAATCTAATGCTTTAGCTAAATAATTCATGTTTGTCCCCAGCTGCCTCCCTGCAATAAAGCCATTCTGATCGGGATGAATCCGATTTGATGCTATTAAATTAAATCTATTAGCTAAAGGTTTTGTGATAATTTTATAATCAGTGTTCAATAATGTAATTGGATGATATGAGTTAGGATCCTCTCTGTTCTTCCCCTTTTTTAAAATGCTTACCACATTTCCCTTGTGAAATCAGGCCCTCCTCCAGCATTGTATTGGCAACCAGTAAAAAGTATTCAAGTAAAACCCCTGCGAAGGCTTAAAAAATTTCCACCGGGAGACCATTTGTTTCACATGCTTTGCCATTGAGGAGGGATGACCTCTGCCAGTTCTTTAGAAAAGGGTTGCATAATATTTACCCTTTCAATTTCAGATAGCACCGGGATATTCTGTTCCAGAAGGAACTTCTCAAGGGTCTCATTATTAATTGATTGATTTTGTCCATAAATTTGTCTATAGTGTTCTAACACAATTTCACCGACCTCTACCGAATCCTTGCTTCGCATGCCGGTGACAGGGCATTTCAGCGCTTCAATCCGATTATTTGCAGTTTCTTCCCGGGCCTGCCAAGCCCGGAATCTCCCTGTGAAATTACTTTCCTCATATACCTTTTGCGTATAGGCGCGATTTATAGATTCAAATTTTACATAATATGCCTTGCTAAGCGCCTGTATAGCCTCGTCAAGTTTTCTTTTGTTAAGTACCGATGGACTTCTAAATGTACTTTCATATCACTGCTGCACGTTCCTTTACAAGGTTTGCTTTTGTACTTTATCTTTTTTAGTGTTTTCCGTGTCTTTTCCTATCCCACAACCCTAAAATATGCCTTTAAAGAGTCCCATACAATGTGTGGGGGAGCAGTCCCATGGTTTATTGCCAAAAATTCCTTGATCTCTGTTTTGCAAAATTGCACCCACTTTTCTTCCTGTAACAACTGTTTATTTAGAACCCAGCGCCTAGGCTAAACTAGAGCTTTCCCTATCTCGAACACGAGAATGATCATTGCGTGATCCGAGAATCCATTCAGTAAGATTCGTTGGTTGTTAAATACCAGAGTTTTAGATACTAGAAAAAAATCTATATGGCAAGTAGTACAAAATCAGCTTGAAAAGCAGGTTTATGCGATTTTAGTAGGAAAGGCCTCCCTCCAGGGATCAACTAGTCCCAAGGTTTTGCAATATTTTTGAATAACTTTAAAGGTATTTGGCTTTAATTGCCATTTCAATTTAGCTGAGGAGTCAATTTTGGGGTTTTGCAGGAAGTTATAATCCCCCCCAATGATTACTTCACTAGAAATTTGTATTGGTCTTCATAAGGCCCGACATTATCTTCAACTAGGGCATAAATACCAACAAACGTGAGGCAACTTAACCCCATCCTGCAGGTCAGCCGGCACCACCTTCAATTTTTGTCACTAGCAAAATTAATCACATCTACTTCCAATTTTTTACCCACAAAAATCGTAGTACCACGATGCGCTGCTTGGGAAGATGAGAAACCCATGTATGCTGCCCAGGATCTAAACATGGAAAATTCCAATAACTTCCCTGCCGGAACGTGAGTCTCCTGGATTAAGACCACAGATGGACTTTCAGTTTTAATCCAAGTTTTAATAGCCCGCAATTTATTTTTATTATTGAGGCCATTAACATTCATTGAGACTACCTTCATTGTCGCCTTATCATACTTATTTTCCAGTTAAAACTGACACTGTATATTGCTTGCCCATTAAAAGGTCCCCCGTATAGAATAGAATTCAATTAACTAAGCCATATAGCGACTCCTAACCCCTAGTGTACTGAGCAGGCCCCCAACACTTTGCTGGATAATAAAGCATTCAGCACAGTAATAATATCCCCATTCAATAAAACTTAGTATGTATGTTTATTTATCAAAACTTAGCATGCTTGCATCTCTGCCCATTATTCCTTGGTACATGTAAAAACCAAATACAGATTCGGACCTTTGAAACATTTGCATAATTGAGTCTCTTTTTATCAAGCCTTTTCCCCTGTGCTTCCACCAACCCCCCGCTTGCCCCTACTCTGCCTTTCCTCCACCTTCCCTTCCCCCAAAGCAGCAGTGAGTGGTTCACCTTCCCCCTCACACCTGACATGCTTACCGCCCCATTAAAACTGGCACGGCGGCCTTGTGCCAAGAACTATTGGCCTTCCTCCTCCAGGCCTCTCCGCATCAGAACTTGTGAAAAGAGAAAAAGTGAGGAAACAAAAGAAAAATAAGAAAAAAGAGAGACACAGGGCAAAGAGACCCAACTCCTAATTATGCAAAACCATCAAAAAGAAACCTCAACCTAACCCCCAGCAGTTAGAAGCTAAAAAGCGCAGATGCAGATTATAGGGCTATATCGTTCAATTATGACTTATTAGTAATCCGCTGCAAAAGTTCCTGTGCCTCAGATACATCGCAGAATAAGTGAAATTGCCCTTTTACTAACACCTTCAGTTTGGACTGCTGTGCAATCATTGCCTAGGCCCACTGCACTTTAAAAAGTTAGAGCAGTTTTACAAATTCCTTCCTCCGTTTGGCAGCTGATGCTGACATATCTGGAAATATGCGGCAGAGAGGCACTTCTGGTGAACTGAACTGTCACAGTTTAATAGCTTTAGAAAGCACTTGTTCTTTCTCGCGGAAGTCTCCAAAGTTAACAAGCATTGTTCATGGGAATTTCTGATTTGGAGGCTGTTGAGCTGGGACACGATTAGCTCCTGTTAGTGTGAGATCCGGGCAATGTTCTGGTAGGACATGCATTTTAATAAAGCTATGAACTCATTTGATCGTTTACTGTCCCTCCAAACCTTCAGGGACTCCCACCATCCAGAGATTCGAGTGGCGCAAATGGTTTTCCAACTCCTCCAGCTTAGACTCTATTGAGGATTTTGCTTCTGAAATATCATGAGTTTCTCTTGCATAATGGTCACTTGATCATCTAGCTGAGAAATCAGAGCCTCTGCCTCTTTAAGCCTCTCCAGAATGTGAGTCACAATCTCCTCTATTTTGGAGAGTCTAAGATGTAGAGCCGCGATCTCTGTGGTTTGTGAGGCTTTGAGATCCCTTATTTCCTCAAAGATGACGTTAAGCATTGATTTAACATCCCACTGAATCATGAGTGGCGGGCCCTCTGAGAGCATATCCTCTTGTGTCAAGTTCAAAACGGATTCATTATGCACCTTGCTGCCTTGGGCATGCTGCTCGATTTCTCTTATCTGGGATACGGCTTCAGGTGTCTGCACCAATAGTTGTTCCAAGATGATGGACACAGGATCCGTAGAGACAAGGATAGCTGCCTATGGAGATTGTAACACCCCTTGCTGTCCTTATATGATTTCTCAGGCAGCACAGTGGCAGATTTAACTCCAGAATACAAACAGGTTTTTGCCTTCGTGAATAGAGAGTAATCCGAAATTCCCTTCAACTTTGCAGTGCTGACCTCCTGCTCCTCCCTCTTCCGTTGGATCTCTGCAGGATTTCCTCAAAATTGCTTGTTGATCTCGTCCGATGAGACTGTATCTGTGCAGCTACCACCAAGGCCATCTACCGTCTCATAATCTTCCCCTTCAGAATCGCTGTGATCCTGTCCTTGAGCACCTGCACTTACACTTACGCTTGCACATGTGGTTGAGTTGTCTCCATCAGTGTTTCTGGACATTATACACTCTTTCTGAGAGGAGGCGGTGTTATTGAGTCATACTGTTGCTTGTCCCAATAGTTTTTTCACTCTCTGAGTCAAAATTTACGCATCCAGGTGGGTTACACTACCTGATGGTTTAGAATGTGTTAGAAATGGGGGTCTCTAGTTGGCAACGGTTTGCACCTTTGTCCAAGTAGGGACCCTTCTTCCTAGTCAGGGTAAGGGGATACATTTCTAAAATAACCCCTGCTCACCCCCTTGGTAGATTGTTACGAGCAGACAGGCTTATCTCAGAGGCAGTGTGCAAAGCATTTGTGCACACATACAGTAATACAGTGAAAACACTACAAATGGACACTACACCAGTTTAGAAAAAGAAGTAAAACTTTATCTAAACCAAACAAGACCAAAAATGACAATAATGAACAATACAATACTGTAAAAATAGTTACTTTGCAAGATAACCTTTAAATTGAAGAAATAGCTGAAAAACACAGTTCTTCCGAGTCGGTAGCTCCGTCCGGGGCTACCGTGATGCTGAAAACAACAGATCTAACAATTTTAGCTGACCCTGTCGGTGCAGGGTCAGCTAAAGGGAAGACAGATTAGAAAACAGTACCTTTACTCGTTGCGGCCGGCACAATGCTACGGGCCGGTCAACCATCGCAGTTGCATTGCAAACCAATGGAAGCGGTGCAGGGTGCGATGTCCTCATGATGCAGTGCAGGCAGCGGCTCAGTGACGATTGTCCAGATGGCATCGGTGACCCAAAGGCCTACGGTGCAAGGTGAGGCGGTGCTTGATGTGGTGCAGGCGATGGAGCCGGTTGATGTACCAGTCGGGCAGCGACGGTGTTGGTGACATCCAGGCAGGGTGAAGCGAGGTGGTGCAGAATGAGGTGCCCACAGGACGCAGTGCGAGCAACGGCTCAGTGGCGATCGTCAAGACAGCGTCGTGAGACCAAGTATGCGGAGCAAAGTGCGGCGGTGCCTTCTGCAGGGCCTACAGGACACAGAATCCTGCGACGGACTCGGTGACAGAGTCGGTTACCCTTGTCTTCTGCGGAGACTGAAACCAGCAGTTCCAAAGATGGTGCCCAGAAGGATGGTGAGGTCTTTGCTGTTCCTGAGACATCTTAAAAAAGGGGGCAAGCTCCACTTCCAAGCCTTTGGAGACGCTTCTCAAGCAGGATACACACACAATTCCTCTCCTTGGCAGAAACAACTACTGCAAGCCAACCCCAGACATCACACAGCAAAGGGGCAGTACTCCTCCTCCAGTTTCTTCCAGCTCTTCTCCTTGGCATAGGTTCCTCTTGAAGTCGAAAGTAGTCTAAAGTTCCGGGGTCTGGGCCCCAATATTTATATAGCAAAATCCTTTGTTCTCTGGTGGCAGTGAAGCCCTGTGCCCAGCCAAAACCAGTTCTGTCCTCTCTGGTGCAGCTTCCTGGCAGGAGGTGGAGACAGCATTGTCCTTGGCAGACCAGGCCCATTCAGGTGTGAAAGAAATCTCCTCCCCCTACTCTGAATGCAGCCCAGGTCTATTCAGCCGAGCCCTCACTCACCCTGGAAAGGCAGGACACGCCTCAACCCCCCCAAGTGGCTGTCTGAACAGAATGTGTATCCCCAGCCTCTGTCACTCCAAAGCCAGACAGTCAATACACAACCTAGCAGAGGCACACTTGATGGCTAGCCAAGAAAATACCTACTTTCTAAGAGTGGTATTTTCAAACCCAGGATGTAAAAATCACCCTTGCTAAAAGATGCATTTTAACATGCAGAGTTCAGGCATATCAAACTTTATTTTCTTATCGTGTTCCCATGGGCAGTAATCCTCATAAGATGTTATGAGCAAACTCCCCATTCTATCCTATGGGGACAGAAATCTCCTCTCCCTACTCTGAATGCAGCCCAGGTCTATTCAGCCCAGCCCTGACTCATCCAGGCAAGGCAGGACATACATCAACCCCCCGCCGGTGGCCATCTGAGAGAATGCACATCCCCAGCCCCTGTCATTCAAAAGCCAGACAGTCAATCCACAAACCAGCAGAGGCACACAGGATGGCTAAGCAAGAAAATACCCACTTTCTAAAAGTGCTATTTTCAAACACACAATATAAAAATCATCTTTACTAAAAGATGCATTTTTATATTCTGAGTTCAGGCATACTAAACTCCAACTTTCTATCTTGTCCAAATGGGAATTTATATGTATACGATGTTATAAATAAACTCCCATTTTATCCTATGGGACATATAGCCTCACAATAGTGAAAAACTAAATCGGCAGTATTTCATTATCAAGACATGCCACACATCAGCGGAGTGTCCTACCTTTCACATAACTGCACCCTGCCCACAGGGGTACCTTAGGCCTACCTTAGGGGTGACTAACATGTAAGAGAAGGGAAGGTTAGGGCCTGGCAAGTAGGTGCACTTGCTAGGTCGACATGGCAGTACCAAACTGCGCACAGACACTGCAAGTGGCAGGTCTGAGTTACCATTGAAAGGTTGCTTGTGTGGGTGGCACAATCAGTGCTGCAGCCCACTAGCAGCATTTGATTTACAGGCCCTGGGCTCACAAAGTGCACTGTACTAGGGACTTAGTAGTAAATCAAATAACCAATCATGGAAACACCAATCAATCATAACAATTTACAGGGAGAGTATATGCACTTTAGCACTGATTAGCAGTGGTAAAGTGCCCAGAGTCATAAAACCAACACAAACAGGTCACAAACAGGAGGCCAAAAAGCAAAAAGCCTGGGGAAAAACCCGCTGGAAAAGTCAGGTCTAACAGAATGACTTCACATTGTTCTTTTCTTTTCTTTCCTCTCTCCTTCCACTCCCTTCCACCCTTCTTTGCGCACTCCAATCCCACTTTTTTGTTTTAGATCCTGTATTTTAATAGGTTTCTCCTTTGGTCCTGTGCATTGTGTAACTGGGGAAAACTTTCCCTGAAAGGATGGCTAAGAGTAATGAGAATGATGATGGAAGCAACTTCTAGTACAAACCTTTGGCCCCGCCCCAGCAATCCCTGACCAGGTAGCACTTTACCGCAAACCAACGGCTGTACTTACCCCTGATGGGAAACTTGGTGGGCACTGTAGGAATGGTCCTTTGAACTCACTGACTCTCCTGATGTTTCCGGTGTTGAGTCCTTGAAGTTTGAGGTAAAAGAAAAGGCAGTTCTTTATGCCTCCTTTCGCCTTCCTACACAAATGGTAGAACCAGCTAGGGAGTTAAAGGCAAAGAAGGCGGTAATAGAAATAGGGGCAGTGGGGCAGTAAGGAAGGCAAAAAATCCTCACTTTCTATCAAGCCGCTGGAAAATGCAGCCTCAGTTTTTCCCTATCCGTTGGAGTGCCAAAGACGCCGCTACAGAGCCACGGTTTCTCCCGGGCCCCGAGATCCACCGCCAAACAACGTGCATCACTGAACGCTGCATGTAACGTCCTGACGCATCAGTGGAGGAGGAGCAGCAAGCTCAGCCGATCGGCCGCATCCAAGCGCCTTCCGATAGACAGAGACATTATTTATTATTCTTGTCAATTTGGAGCATTTTACTAATACGCTTACTCTACCTCTTTGTGATGTAACAGATGAGGGTGGTCCTCTTTTACGTACATTTATGTTACTGTGTCTAAAGTCCATCAGTATTATGTGGGTCTAACTTCTTCCTGAAGTTCAGCAAGAAAAAAAGAAGGCAATGGGGAAGAAACTTGACAGGTCTGTGTAGGGAAAATTCTGCAGGCATTGGCTAGTGCCAGGACAAGACTGGGTCATTTCCCCACCTCTTCAGAACATTTGTGAACTGTGGGAAGATTACACCTGTAGATAAAGGCTATGCTGGATGAAAGACTGCTCCTGACTCCTGCCAGAAAAGGAGGACTAAAGGACACCTAAATTCTGCTGGAACTGTTCTCCAAAGGTCAACTTTGTAGGTCTCCCAACCTTTCACTATTAAAATATAATGTCTACAAGCATGTATGACATGTGACTCCTACACTTTATAATACTCATTCCTGTACAGTGCTTTACAAACTTGTATGATTTATTGGGTCTCTGTGTGTGATGTAAATCTGTTTAACACCCTGCACTGGGATGAGAAGTGCTATAAAAGAATTACATTTAAAAGAAAATAGTAGCTGCAGTTTAAATAAACATATGTGTAATTACTCATACAACCAAATAAATCTTGCATTCTTACAGTGTATGCACTCCTCTTACATACGTAGTTGAACATAGTTCAAAACCCACTTCTAAACCATAGTTTCTCTTGAGTAATGGTGAAGGGATAAGCTGTGCCAAATCCAGTCCAGAAATACCTGTGGGACCCAGGATCATGCAGGATCCCCCTACTTTTCAACACTGCAGTTAACAATGTCTGATAAATGTGGGCTCATCAATTTGTGAATTATATTTACTACAACCAATGGCTTAAGGTATACTTTAGACCCCAAATCAATATCTCACATTAGATCATTGAGAGCCCTAAAGATGACTCTTAGCCAGACCTGTTGAAAAGCACAAGAATCCACTGGTCTCAAAAAAACACCTTAAATATAATCCATTAGGAGGAATGCTGAAAAGAGTAACATTAAAGAACAGGCGTACAACCACAACCAGGCTTTCTTTCCACAGTAAGGCCTTAGCGCTAAAAAATACACCGAACACCACCTACCTCTGTTTAGTTATCATTCAGAGTTTGCGAAGTTAAATTAATTTAAAATACTGCAGTAAGTCCACAATGTCTATTTGGCTTTTGTCATTGTCTTTTCTATGTTACATCTTTAGGAAAGAATTTGGGTTCATGGGGACGAATCTTGTTCATATTCTCTTAACTGTTGTGACAAAAACATAACTACTTTTCCAGACAGAATCGGAAATATTGGTATTGAAGATGAATTTTGTTTATTTTGACCCATATAAACATTTCCTTGTTTTGCGATGTAACTTGTTTTAGACCACAAATCTTTTTAGCGCTCAATAATGGGCTCACGTGCTTTATCATCATGATCATATCTTTATTCGGATATAAAGTGTCCATAAAAGCACAAACAAATCTCACAAGGTTAATCACTTAAACATTTACATAAAAAAACATCATCTGGATTTAAAACATACATCGAAGCTTTAGCTATATAAAAATAATTCGATAAATCATCATAAAGTTGTCACAGATGTATCAAGTTATATATATAGCAGCATCATATAATAAAGTGGCAAAGTGCGGATAGTTTTGGGGGGAATAGCAGCAGGGGGAAATAAACTATTGAATTCCAAGCAGAAAAACTTCACACATTTGAATATCGGTCAGGATCCAAACAGCATATTTCTTTAAGAGCTTAAAACCAAAAAGTGCATATAATACGATCGGGTCCACTTATTAGGGGTTCATAGAAGCACGTGAACAAATGGCCATTTTCAAAAAAGTACAAATACGAAGTGTTAAGTTTTCCCCATTAAGCTGAAGGATAGTCCCGTATGCAACCTTGAAGTCCGTTATTCCACTGGCCCTAAAAACGGAATCAAAGTTGCTTGCTGTACTTTTGATAGAAATTACAAAAGAACAGAAAATGCAACATAGATTGCTTACCTAGATTGCCACAAGGGCAAGACATTTCCTCAATGTTAGGCTGAAAGCCTAAGGGGAAACACAACAAATATTTTAATGTGCCAGATCTAAGGCGAAAGAGCAAACTTCGTTCCCAGCGAGTAATATCTCTTAAAAGGTAACTAACTGGTAAATAGGAGGGAGGGCCTCCGTCGTCTACCATTAATATATAACGTGCAACGGATACTTTAGAGAGCTCTTGTGCATATCTTATGTCCCCATAATATTTATATATAGCCTCACGAATAATCTTTTTATTAATTCCTTGTAACTGATCTGGTTTATGAAAAATGTGTCCAAGATTTACTCTAGTTAAACTTGCCCTCACTTCTGCAAGCCACGGTATATCTCCACCCTTATCGCATTTTAAACAGTCAACTATAATTTCCCTGGTTAGTGAGGCTGCCGGATTTTGCCAAACCTTCAACCAAAACAGGGCAGGGCGGGACCTAATATAATCTTCTAGATAAAATAATTTTAGCTCATTATGGCAGACAAAGGAAGAAGAAGAGATAGGTATCCCCAAAATTCTCCTACAAAATCTGTTTTCTTCGACCTTGACGCTTTTGGAATTTGTAAAGCCCCAGATTTCAGCCCCATATGTTACAGTGGGTAGACACTGTGTTATATAGATTTTGAGTAGGGACAACACTACCTCAATTCAAAAATCGAATTAACTGCCTTTAAAAATGTACTCCGACCATAAGCCAAATGGGATACCCAAGATCCATTGTCTGAGAATTGTAAACCCAAATATGGAAAAGTGCGTGTGCGTAGTAAGGTTTCAGAACCAGAAATAATAGCATTAATAAGACTTTTTTAGGACCACAACACATTAAAAAGGATTTCTTAAAATTCGTACAAAGGTTCAGGCCATTCATAAAATCAACAAAACCCCTAACTAATATTCGCAATGCATTGGGTGTACGACCCATTAAAACCGCATCATCCGCATATAAAAGGGTGGGCAGTTTATTACCATTAATCATTGGGACATCTGTAGTCAGTTCAGACAGCACATTGTGTAGCTCATTAATATATAAGATAAACAAGAGTGGGGCTAAGACACACCATTGTCTTACGCCTCTTCCGACCACTATGTCCCCTGAAACTGCCCCATCCGTGCTTATTCTCACCCTTGCCCTTAGATCCCTGTGTAAATATGCTAAAAAGTACACTATATCCTCATCCAACCCGTAGTTTAAAAGGCATTTCCAAAGCTGTGATCTGTTAACAAAATCAAAGGCCGAGGTAAGGTCCATAAAAGCTAGGTAGATGGGGCCGTGTCGAGCTATGGTGTATTTACCTATGATCAAATTAAGGTTAAGACACTGTTCCACCGTTCCAAGATTGCTTCTGAAACCTAGCTGACATCTGTTTAAAATGTTTTCCTCCTCGGCCCAGATTCTGATTTTGTTAAATAGTACCCTCCCCAATATCTTAAGGGTATTATCAATTAAAGAAATTGGTCTATAACAACTCGGGTTGGATCTGTCTCCCTTTTTAAAAATTGGAACGATAACAGATGTGGACCATGTATTGGGGATTTCGGTTATTGTCAAATTATTAAAAACATTAAGTAAAAGAGGGGCCCAGAACTCTGACCTAAATTTTATAAGGTCAATGGGGAGCCCATCTGGGCCAGGGGCCTTGTTACCCAGACTTTGATCAATAGCATCCTCTACCTCCGATACTGATATTTGAATTCGGTGGCAATAAGATGATCATCAGTATCTTTACACTGGGGCGTAACAGCATATATATTGGAAAAGTGGGCTACCCAAGCTTCACTCGTTATATTGCAACTTAACGGAGTGAGTGTATTGCCCAGTGATCTCAGTGACTTGGCCGCTGTCCAAAAAGCATTTGAGGTATTAAATCTTGCAGCACAGGCCAAGTTGTTCCATTGTTCTTTTAGGATCTCGTCTTTCCTCTGCTTAGTCACTCTCTTGTAAACAAGCCTCAATGATCTAATGAGGCTAGGGTCCCTAGGGGAAGCTGAGAGAGCAGCTCTAAGCTCTCTGTTTGCCCGAGAGCAAATGCTGTTAAACCACCTAGGGTTAGAGTTGGGTGCGAGTGCTGGTCCTGAAATCAATTTTTTAACACCTGCACATAATTGAACAGAAGCAGAAACTACCTCTGGATTAGAATCAACAGGTGAAAGACAAGTCTCACAGAGTGATCGATAAGTTGTTAACATTTTATGGAACACACTACTGTTATCTATACCTTTCTATTTACCCCTTAAATTGTCTGTAGAGGATACTAGGTTACCGGCCCCTATCTCTTTTCTAGGATCAGGTCTGGGAGCAACCCTAAATAAAACTGAAATTGGATTATGATCCCCAAAAGTGGATGGTTTAACCTCTGCTTTAACTAAGTAATCTTCTAGTGTGGCCGTTATAAAAACGTAATCTATTGTTGAGGCGCAGCCATGACCTCTATAAGTGGGTATTGGGCTATCCCCATTGTTTGTAGCTGCGATATCCATAACACTTGATAGACTACTATTTAATAAATGGTCCAATAACTCAAGCCCCCTTTTGCATGCATTGACCAGAGGGTGACAGAGGGGGATTGAAATATTTCCCCCTGCAATCTTTGCGTTAAAATCACTACCCAGACAAATCCCTGCAAGTCTTCGATTTCCTATAAAATTAGGTATATCCAAATAAAGTTAAAAAGGTTAACAAAATTCGTGTTCGGTGTAGTTAAAAAATCATTATTATAAAAATTAATAAAACAAATCGAGACCCCCGTGTGTATATCAAGGCTTGGATGTTGGCATTTTTGGTGGGGATTGTTTTTACACTGCCACCCGACGCAATGCTCACCCAGATGGATAAACCGCCCGAGGGTCTGCCTTGTTTAGGGGGGGGTGAGGTAATATTAAGGCATTCATACCCTTCAAGATATAACTCTATTGTTGCCCAAGCCTCCTGAAACATTAGGATATCATATTTATTTACCGTCTTGACCCAATCGTCACTACTTAATTTAGAAGCCAGGACGGCGACATTCCAGTTTAACACATGTAACATTGGGTCATAAGGCTCAGAACCGTCATTTTCTGAGATAGCCACAGGCTCGGAGCCATCATTTTCTGGGATAGCCAACATAGATGTCAAAGGGGCAATATCAATGAATTTTGGTATAATTGACGGTCAATCTAAGCTGTCAAGATCAGAGAGGGCAGAGAACCTATTTGCAGAGAGATATGAAGGGGTAATTAAAGGTTGCTGCTCAGAGTTTGATCTATAAAAAAAGCCAAGAGGCAATGCCCAAATATTTGTAGGTAAGGAGCAATTAATCTCCTTTGCCGTCAAAATTGATCTAACAAGTGTTGGTCGTCGAAAATTAATGACAATACAGTCTCCTTCGATGGTCTTTTCTGCCGGTCCAACCCAACCGACCCTACGTACCATTATAATATCATTTATGTTATACCTCCTGTACCCTTTATGTTTAGCCAACCAGTCAATACTTTTATTCCGTAATTGGTCCCAAGACTCAGATTTGTTCTTCTCTAATGGGGAAACCCCTGTGAGAATCAGGACATACGGGCAGGCTGCTGGGGGTAAACTTAAAACATCTTTGCTTGACTCAGCATACCCACTGACATTAATATTAACAGTATTGACAGGAGCTATCGGAAGCGCTTGATTGACAGTTTGAGTAGATGGATGAAATGTAGAGTTAGAGGCTAAGTTTTGGGTATTAACAGAGTCAGGGCGAGGTTTAAAAGGGATGCAGTCTTTAACTTTACGACAGGTGTCACAAGAGACTGGAGGCTGCGTGGAAATTATAATCCCCTGTTGTTCTTTAGGATCTTTAGGAATTCCATCACTCAAGGTCTGTTTTTTATGAGTGCTACCCTGTAGAGATGACTGCTTAGGTACCATACTGGGCGAATTTAGCTTATTAGTTAAAGATTCTAAACGGTCTAAACGCTTCCATAAAGTAGCGAAATTCATGTCTACAAGCACTTTAACTCTTTCGTACATTGTATCTATAATAATATCAATAGCAGTATACCCAAGTCTAAGATTAGAAAAAGGTGTCGGTGCCGATTCAGTTTGAGTATGTACAGAGTAATTTAATGTCTCTGAAGGTGTTAAATCATCCGAAGCGCTTGCAGTCACTAAGTCGGATGGAACTGACGAACCCTGAATCCATCTAGTTAGCGCAGTACGTTCAGAATTCAAACGTGGGGGTTGTTTCCGTTTAGAACAGACCGGCTTAGCTGTTTTCCTTTTCCTTTTTGCCCCGGTGACTTCTGGGGTCGGGGATACATTCACAATTGCCGATCCAAAAGAGTCCCTAGCGCAAATCATAGATGCAGGATCCTCCATTACCCCAATATGTCCAGAGGCCACAGTTCCCTCAGCCCCCAATTCGCATTCTCGGGCTGGTAAATATAAACTATGGTCAACTTGTGTGGGCAACATTAGTTGAGAGTCACAGTTATCAGTATTCTCAGTTTGTAGCGGAAAATGGGGGTTTGTTAAGCCCAGGGACAAGCGCCTCTCAGTTAGCTCAATTTCGGTGCTAACAATATTAACTGCTCTCTCCAGCATACTATCTATAGATGTGGTATTACGCAGTGCTGAATTAGTATTACGTTTGCCCATGACGAATGCTACCCCAGACATAGAACTAGTATGATGCCCCACTCACCACTGCAAGGCACGACTGATAGGAGATGTCAGAGGGGTGGCCCGGTTCTGACGGCCCCGGACGGGCACAGACGGGCCCGCCCTTGGTCCGGGCTTCGTCCGGGCTGCGTTCCCGCGCGCGTCCCGCACTGCGGTGGGAGAGGCTGCGCTATGAGCGCTTTGGCCCCGCCTCCCCCTCACTCACGGCAGCTGCGGAGTACAGCGGTGCACTCTGGGGGTTGCAGTCCACCCCAGAGTGTGAAGGCTCAGATGGCGTGGATGGCGCAACAATGGCAGCGTTACCCCTGGGACCCTCATCCCACCAGGGATATTCAGAATTTGCTGATTTGCGGCGGCAGCAGGGAGGCACCACAGAGACCACGAGCAAGCAAGAAAACACCCGCGCCGCGGGGGGAGAGGCTGCGCTATGAGCGCGTTGGCCCCGCCTCCCCCTCACTCGCGGCAGCTGCGGAGTACAGCGGTGCACTCTGGGGGTTGCAGTCCACCCCAGAGTGTGAAGGCTCAGATGGCGTGGATGGCGCAACAATGGCAGCGTTACCCCTGAGACCCTCGTCCCACCAGGGATATTCAGAATTTGCTGATTTGCGGCGGCAGCAGGGAGGCATCACAGAGACCACGAGCAAGCAAGAAAACACCCCAGGCGTACAACCCCAACCAGGCTTTCTTTCCACAGTAAGGCCTTAGCGCTAAAAAATACACCGAACACCACCTACCTCTATTTAGTTATCATTCAGAGTTTGCGAAGTTAAATTAATTTAAAATACCGCAGTAAGTCCACAATGTCTATTTGGCTTTTGTCATTGTCTTTTCTATGTTACATCTTTAGGAAAGAATTTGGGTTCATGGGGACGAATCTTGTTCATATTCTCTTAACTGTTGTGACAAAAACATAACTACTTTTCCAGACAGAATCGGAAATATTGGTATTGAAGATGAATTTTGTTTATTTTGACCCATATAAACATTTCCTTGTTTTGCGATGTAACTTGTTTTAGACCACAAATCTTTTTAGCGCGGAATAGTGGGCTCACGTGCTTTATCATTAAGTTTAAGTTTTAGTGCCGACATGATGGAACAATGAAATTCGTATCTCATTGAAGGTTTGGAAATGTTCACCTTTTTAATGAGTCATAACGACGCTAATGATTATCACAGCTTCAATCATTTCATTACCGTGTGCCTGCTGAGTGCAGATGTAACGATTTGAATACAAAGCATTAACACCTTTTAACACATCTTGTAGATGCAAAAAGTAGATAATTCAAACTTTGACTATGCAAATAAAACGTTTGAATATGAACATACTATTCTTAGGGAAAGAAAAACTGAAAATGCAACTTTTTGCTTTTTAATTGTTGAAGTTAGAAAGACAGTGCTATATCTCTCGTATTCCATACCACATTATGAGGTTTCCAAGAGTTGTAAATAACAGGTGTTATTAATTATAATTCACATAACGGTACTTAATTTGCCTTTCTTTAAAAAAAATAGAAAGCTGCGTTGATCTTTTCAGGACTCCAGTTCATAACCATAAGATCACAGCAAATGTCAGTTGAAAACGTTTGACTCACCGAGCCATCTTTACATATGTGTGTTCTTAAGAAACAAAATGGAACTCTCAATTCTGGTGATCTTGAAAGAAATGATATCTGAAGTTTTGTATTCAGCGTTTCTACTGACTATCAATGTAGTCGCATTTTGTATCCAGTTGACAAAATACAAATCCAGTACATGTCTATCTGTAGGCTATAACAAAGAAAATATAGATTAATTTGAGTTACAACTTAAAGTTGATATGGCGATTTGCTCTCTCTGTTCTTCACTCAGCACACAACTGATCACCCATAACAGTGGAAGGACATTCATCTCAAACAGCAAGGCAGAAGAGCACATCGAACCAGCTTTCCAACCATTGCACGAGCAGTCTCTTTCTACCTGCATCAAACTTGTTGTTTCTAACCCCGGGCGGAGACCTCCGCTCCGCCCGCGGAGTGTGTGGAGATTTTCCATGCCATCACATCACATGAGCGCGCGCCCGCGCATGCGCATTTCTCACACGAAATGCGCATGCGCGGGCGTGCGCGCATGTGCTGTTTTCACAAGGATTACCGATACGGTGAGGAAGAGGAGGGGGCAGCCCAGGGACGCCGCAGTACAGAGGTAAGTGGTTTTAAACTTATTTTTAATTAATATTTACTTACTTGTTAATAGGGGGGGTGGAGGCGTGTGGCGTAGCGGAGTTCCACGGAGTTTGTTTGCAACTCCGTGGACCTCCGCGTAGCCCCCCTACGCCCACTACGCCCAGGGTTAGTTGTTTCCTTACGCATGTTGAGGGAAAGTGTTGAGATGTACCAAACATAGTTGCGGAGTATCTTTGTAGTTTCTTTATTAAATCTTAGTTACAGGTTAGCATCCGTGTAAAGCAGCCCCAGCAGGAGCAGCCTGCCTGCTGCTCAGTCCATCTTCTACTGTCACACCTCACCACACAGGCACACAAACATTCCATGCATCTCCATCACACCAACACTCACACTGGCTGAGCAGCTAGGAGCAGGTAACATAGGAGACACATTAGTACATAGGCAGGATATAACATATCCTCCCCCTTTTAAATGGAAACTAAAATAACAATACTAAGTGGGAACAACTATGCACAAAGAATGTACAAATAAAGAAAATAGTCCAGAACCCAAGGTTGAAAAATAAAATACATCATCTCGAGAGGGACTGAACAACCAAGAAAACAGAGAGGATGAATAAATAGATACACAAGAAATATCACCTACCCACCCCCATTAAAAACATATTGAAATGTGTGAAACTATGTTTGGAAAAACAACACAAGAAACTAGACAGCTGACTAAAAGTGTAAACACAGGAGAACTGTACCCTATCCAGGGATTCCTAATGTAAGGAATAAAAATGTGAGCTGTGGAAATGGGACTAAAACCCATCTTGACACCCCTAATGTAAGGGTCAAACTAGCAGAAATGGGGCTGCAACCCATAAAGACATACATCGTGTAAGGTTTATCATTGTAAACCGTGTACATGGGACTGACACCCATTGATCCACCCATCATGTGAGGGTCAAAACTAGCATAAATGGGACTGTGGCCCTTAAAGACATACCCTGTGTAAGGCTATTTGGAGTAAACTGTGTAAATGGGACTGACACCCATTGAGCCACACCTCATGTAAGGGTCAAGTGATGTACTGCGTAGAAATGGGACTAAGACCCATTCCCGTCCCTCATGTAAGGGAGTATAACTTGCAATGCAGATATAGACAAATTCCACTTATATTACGATCCCTCCGAAAGGGTGTGTAAGAACATGAAACGTAAGAAAATGGGCAAACAATCCCATGTAGGATATGTGGCATGCTATGTAGCAATGCATCGCCAGAACAGATAATAACGTAAGGGTAACATCCCCACAGACATTATGAACATGGAGGCATACAAATATGACCAAAATCACCAAAATGAAGTGCAGCCATATAGTGTAGAATGAGTGATACAAGGCTTCGTAAACCCTACCCCGGGTAAAGAAATAGCAAACTAAGAGACTCAAATACATGATTATTAAGTCATTGGACAACGCAGAAGAAGGCACAGAAAAATGCATTTGTATGCCGCTTCTGTGTAGCTACTCATTTCTTTATGCTCAGTGACATCCAAAAACCCAAGTTCATCACCCTGATGCATCGAACTGGCATACATTTTTTTAAGGCACTATAAAAAGCACTATGACAGTGGTAAGCTGTATCTTGTAGAGATTAGGTAGCTATACATTTTATTGTAGTAAGCATACACCAGCATGGTGTAGCTTGCCTTGAAAGTATATTGTCCAGATAATGTGAATAAGTGCAGCAGCCTAGGCTGGGGCGGTCCTCTTTTGAGGACACTGGTGGGGCTGCGAGGTGTGGTGCTCCAGTTTCTCTGCTTTCTTGTGGACACTTGTGCTTTTCTGTGAACAACTTCTTGATTTCTTGTGAACACTTGTGTTTTTCTGTGAACACTTCCTCCTCGAAATGTACTTTACGCTGTCAGCATCTGTAGTTTCAGTAGATCCTTCAGCATTAAAATCTTCTTTACAATGTCATCTTCGTCTTCATTAAGACCAGTTGTCAAGCATGGGTCTGTCTCCAGATCGTCGCCAAAATTATGTTGTG
This sequence comes from Calotriton arnoldi, assembly GCA_963921515.1. Lineage (NCBI taxonomy): Eukaryota > Metazoa > Chordata > Amphibia > Caudata > Salamandridae > Calotriton > Calotriton arnoldi. Next base: position 344,909 of record CAWUFW010012263.1, read on the forward strand.
ATGTACTAAACGTAGCCGAGGAGTATCTTTGTGTTTCTTTATTAAATCCTAGTTACAGGTTAGCATCCATGTAAAGCAGCCCCACCAGGAGCAGCCTGTCTGCTTCTCAGCCCATCTTAAACTGTCACACCTCACCACACAGGCACACAAACATTCCATGCATCTCCATCACACCAACATTCCACTCAGAACACTTACACTGGCTGAGCAGCTAGGAGCTAGGTAACATAGGAGACACATTAGTACATCGGCAGGATATAACAGAAAGGCTACTGTGCTAGATTGTCCTCAATGCCCTCTCTTGGTCACCTATTTCCGAGTACTGCATTTCACTGCTCTCACCCAGCCTGATGCTTTGTATGCTGAGCTCCACAGCACTCATCCACGCAATAATGTGCTCAGCAATAACATGACGAACATGTACTCATTTATCATTATCAATTCTCCATACAATCATGCTTGGGATTAAAACTCACCATGATACAACTGAGCCTGAAGCCAGTGGAGTGGAGAATTTGATGCACAGTGCATCAAAGGCCAGCTCTTTCAGTCTCTTTGAGTGAGACACCTTCTTCTCCCACAGGGCCAAGATTAAAACATTTCTCACTCTTCCAAGAATCTCTGTATTTCTCTTCCTCAAAGGCCAATATTCTTGTCACCACTCGTAGATTCTCTTGTTCCAGTTTGCTGGTGGCTGGGCTCCTTGTAAAAATAAAAAAATGCAGTGCTATCCTTGAAAAGGAGCATGGGAGCACTGGCGGATAAGGGCATCTTGAAATTTGAGCATCTGCTCAAATGTACATTCTTTTCCAGAACTCTGCTCATCATGGGAAAGCTCTGGGCCTCTTAAGACTTTTTCTCCTCTCCTAAGACTCGAAAGACTTTTCTAGCTCTGATTTCTGTATGTCTCAGGACTAGGAACGACCTCTTACAGAGCTTGAACCTTCAGGACATTCAAGAACGCATAATATCCTTTGCAATGGAATGCTGGGTTTTTCCTGCTAAGGCAGTTTGGTGTTATAGTCATGTAAGATGAATCCAGTACAGAACTCCAAAATTCCAGACAGTGAAAAATCTTGGGAAACACCATCAGTAGATGGAATTTTTTCCGTAGAAATTCCATAAAATATAAAAAAACTAACATAGTTTGTTAATACAAACAGTGATAGAATAGCTTCATATGTTTTTGGCACAGCATAGCCTTTGAATGCCTAGGACATATGGGTAGATGAACGCTAATTTCAGGAGCTCCATTTAACGTGGTTTTTGTTGCAAAATCCTGTTCTGCCACTTGCATGTCCGGTTCTGTTGAGTAGCATTTGATGCTGTTGCGACTAGTTAGAACACCATGCTGTTGTAAATTCTTTCTATGTCCATGGTGGCGGTACTGAGAGAATGTTATTTCTTTCAAATAAAACCTGCACCTACAAAAGTACATGGACTATAGGAGTGGTATGTTTTATGACATATAAGCGCCATTCAACTTCAATGCAATCATTGTGTTCATGACTCCTATAGCATTGTGTGATGTGCAAGTCTAACCATTTTATTAATTTCAGCCACTAATTGCATCCATTCTCTTTATCAAAGTACAGGACAGTGAGTCAATAGCCACCTCCAACTTAACCCATAACATACTACACCTATAAAATAATTTGTGTTGCTCATGAGGCAATGTTATGATATTGGTAATGTCACCAAATGGTGTTCTGGCATCTGCATTAGCATGGTCCTGTTGATTAATAGGCTTTCCCAATGAAATTCGTCATTGTGTGATGCTGACCTTCCATATACGGCCTTATATGCATTGCTAGCTGCATCCCGATAAATGTTGAAATTAATTATAGATCTATTTGTCATCATTCCACTTTCCTCAGTGCTTAGAAGATCTCATCTCTGCATGTTTCTCAAGAACTTCCGCGCTAAAATACTACTTTTTTGTCCCAGTAATGTGCAAGGAAGACCAAGTGCAACAAGGACTTCATGGAAATGCTTTACCTGTTTCTGTTCCATGTAAGACCAATGAAAACCACCCACAGGAATTTTAATTGCACCCAAGAAACATAGAGTTTTTAGAATAGGTATTATTTTTTCTATGCTCCGTGTTAAGAGGTGGAGTTATTGTTCTATCTGTTAGAGGATGTCATTGTGAGGACCATGTTGGGGGGGGGCAGGTGTGTGTGTGTGTGAGTGTGGGATATCTTTGCTGATCATGTGTATGGTGAGTAGCCTGTAAAGGCTGAGGGTGAACAGTCATCTATTATATTTTTAGGTCCAGTATTTGATTTTAGTAATATATTATTATATATAGGCTTCCTTATATATGGTTTCAGCTATCCCTCTTCATCTATTCATCTGTTTTTGTGTCATTCGCATTTGACTTCTGTCCACTTGTAAGACATTGGGTTGTTGGTGGGTTGGGGTGTGAGCCCTGGTCAAGCAGCAACCACAAGACTTGTCAAGGTGAGGCACAAGCCAACGCTAAATGAACCTGTGCCCGGCCCTCTGATAGCTTGGAAAAGAGCAATCAGGCTTAACTTAGAGGCAATGTGTAAAGCATTTGTGCACTTAAAACACTGCAAAAGTGAAAAACACCACACAAAACGGATCCTACACCAAGTTAAAAGATTGAGCTTTCATTCATAAATGGAAAAGAACCAAAATGACAAAAGTCCAATCAGTAGATCCAGAGATGTGAAATTTTAAAGATTTTGGTAAAAATAGCAGCACAAAGCACCAACTGTGGATACCTGGTTGCAATGGACCGGGAAAAAGTCGCAAGTTCAGGCAGACAGCACAGGCCAGCTATAGGGACCCAGTTAGACCCGCTGAACAAAGTACCATAAATCCTGGTTAGCGGAGCATTGTGAGGATCCGAGTCGAAGATGAATCACGCAGCCAAAGTGATGCGTCAGTTCCGAGATGCGATGAGGCTGCGATGCAAGGGCCCACATCATCATTGAGGATCCCATCAGCGGGGCTTGTGATGTGAAGTCTGGCATAGAGGATGCAGCATGCAATCAGGGCGATGCGTCTTTTCCAAAAAGCACGAGGCTGTAATGCGGAGTCCAGCATCCTCATCGAGGCTGCTGTCAGTGAGGGATGCGAGGCTCTGCACCAAGGATACGTCGAGTAGAGGCAGATCTGATGGGCTGCCGCGTGGTGATAGTCTTTGCTATGGGTCTAATCCACACAGCAGTGCATATGCGTGAGTTCTGTTTGGGTTTGAGCTTGCCAGCAGAAGAGATGCGTCCGTTCCACTGGATACACAGAGGCTAGTAGAACACCTTAAGCTCACTTCCAGGGGTCCATGACGTTCGTGGCACCACTTGGCAGGGTAAATTCACAAATGGCAGGGCCCAGGTGCAAATGCAAGGTTATTGAAAGCCTGTTGTGTCCCTGAGGCTTCATATCAGGAGGCCAGTCAACTGCCCCTTTAAATACCTCTGGGTTCAAGAGATGCAGGTCCAGTCCTTCTCGCCCAGGCAAGAGGACAGCCTGCAGCAGGTCAGCACAGTAGGGCAGCAGTTCTTCCGAGCAGCAGTCCAGCATAGTGGCAGTCCTTGCAGCAGCAAGGCAGTCCTTTTAGCAACACAGCAGTCCTTTTTCCTGGCAGATTATCGACAGGTGCAGAAGTGTACTAAAGAGTTGGTGTCTGAGATCCAGTATTTATTTCCAGTTGTGCCTTTGAAGTGGGTAGAAGCTTCTTGAGGCATGCATTTGAAGTGTGCAGATGCCCTACCTTCCTTCCTCTGGCTCCAGACTAACTACAGGGGGTATACAGCCCTTTGTGTGGAGATAGGACAAAATCTATTCAAGGGTAAGCAGGGCTGGGCCCAGCTCCTCTCTCCCATCCTGTCAGTGATGGCTCACCCAGTCACATCTAAGTTCCTCAAGGTTTGTGGCTGTCTGGGAGGACGACAGAAAGCCCAACTGTGAACTACACCCAGTCATGTGACCCAAAGACAGGCTGTAAGCACCAAATGGCTAAGGCAAGAAAATGCCAACTTTCTAAAAGTGGTATTTTCAAAACTTTGGTATAAAATCTGACTTCACCATAAGTTAGGATTTTAAAATAATATTGCATAGACACCCAGCATGAACTGGTTACCTGTTCCAATTACACAAATAAAAAGTAATAAGGTAACTCCAAAGGTATCCTTTGGGAGAGGTAGGTCTTGCAAAAGTGAAAAACAAATTTAAGAGTTTTTCACTACCAGGACATTCAACTTAAAAGTACATATCGAACCTTTTAAATACATTGCACCCTGTCCTCTGGGCTGCCCAGGGGCTACCCAAGGATAGGGGAAGTATATGTATTAAAATGGAAGGTTTGGGCCTGGCAGAAGGTTTACTTTTGCAGGTCAAAATGGCAGTTTTAAACTGCACAAGCACAGGCTGCAATGGCAGGCCTTATTCATATTTAAAGTGCTACATAAGTGGGTGGCACAATCTGTGCTTCAGGCCAACTAGACACATTTAATTTACCGGCCCTGGGCACAGATAGTGCCACTTTACTAGGGACTTACAAGCAACCTAACTATGCCAATTGGGTAGTAGCCAACCTAACATGTTTTAAGGAGAGAGCACAAACACTTTAGCACTGGTTAGCAGGGGTAAAGTGTGCAGAGTCCTAAAAGCCAACTCAAACAGATTCAGAGACCAGGAGGGTTGAGGTGACAAAGTTTGGGGCTGACCCTGCTGAAGGGGCCAAATCCAACACCACTAGATCCAATGGCAAGGGATCAGCCCATTACAGATATTGGTTAACTTCAATGGAGTGATGGCATTCTACACTTTCACAAGGAGAACATCCATACACTAAGGGGCCGATTCCGATTCGGGCCGGAAATCTCTCCGACCGAGCCGGACTCGGAGAGATTTCCGACCGAATCGGACTCTGGCAGCCCGACCGAACGAGTACGATGCGCACGTATGCCATCGGACTCGAGTCGGTCGGACTCCCATTGAAGTCAATGGGAGCCTGTCGTACAACGCGTACGCAGGCTCCCATTCACTCAATGGGTGCGAGGCGGTCAAGGGCGCCCCCTACAGCGGGTACGCGTCAAAGCGACTCGCGCCGTACACGCACAGGTAGGGGGGACCCATGGGTCCCCCCCTGTGTGCGACTCGCGCGGCTACGCATACAGGGGGGTCTGACACGGACCCCCAAAGTATGTCTCCGACTGCTCTTTGGAGCCGGAGTGCGCGGCTCGGTCGGACTGCTCGCGGCGCGCGCATCGTACTCACCCGGCCGGGGAACGTCTCCATTGCGCGGTGCGAGTCGAGTCCGAGCGAGTCGGTCGGTGCGGTTCGACCCGGGAACGAGTCGGTCGGAGCGGTCGGGACGCCCGGACGAGTCGGTCGGCGAAATCGCATCGTACTCGCTCGCCCGGACGCGCGTACGAATCGGTCGGGAAATAGGGCTCCGAATCGGATCCGGTTAAGCCGAATCCGATTCGGAGCCCTACCGGCCGAGATCGGAATCGGCCCCTAAGTGTTTCTTTCAGTTCCATGAACTACAGTATGTGTTTTTTGAGATCAAAATTATTTTTACTTTTACCTATTGCATTATTTCTTTTTATATTGGTGAGGCAGGCAGTCAACTCCAGATCTACTGGCTTTACCAATGCCAGTTTCACTGTTGTTGTTATCTGTACCTTCTTGTAACGGTCAATGTTTGGCATTTTATTGAAACGTGTTTTGCAATACAGTGCATGGCCCTACAGTTTTCCAAATATTAACATATGAATATATTTTATAGTTGTCTTACGGGCATAAACATTTTTTGGCCAAGGACATTTTTATCTTCCTAGCTGAGGTCTGGGCCTTCCTATCAGTTCAGTATTTTTTCGCTCTGTGCCAGAATGGGTGCCTGTGTCATCTGGAGCTCTTCATGCACCCTCAAATACACACTTTACGCACATGTATTCTACATGCTTAATTTGTTCACTAATAAGAACCAGGGCACAATTTGTTTCTCATAAGCCAAACACAAATGATACTAAATGTCTGGGTAGCCAAATGTCAAGGCTGTCTTCTTTTGATTCCACCTCATGTCTCTTATGCACTGCCAAACACTCCCTGTACCTTTATCTCACACTTGGAGGTTCTTTTTCATTCCTGATTGATCCCTTTGTCACTGTTTCACCATCTTTCTCTTCATTCTTCTTTCTCCCTCGACTATCTTTCTCTCTCTTTTTCTGGGTCAAAGTCTGATGATGAAAGAATTAAGTGCCATTCTCCAAAATATGAGTGCCAGTGGGCCCCACATTCATTCACCAGCTCAAATTATGCATTACATATCACAAATGCAGCATATTGATATTATGCTCACTAAGACCCTTGTGGCCCTGTTTAGACTCTGAACAGGAAGTATGTAATATGCAGGGAGGTGTTAAGGTGTAGTTAACAGAAAGTATGATGTAATGTGCAGTGTGTGAGTGTATGCTGAAGAATAAAGTAATGCTTGACCGTAGCTCCCCTGTGGCGTAATTCATCTGCATGCTCCTGGGCTGGGAAAGGCGCTACAACTGGCGATGAGTAGGGGATACGTGCCTTAGAAGACAAGACTGCTTTCTCTGAGAGTTTGCAACAATACAGCAAATTGCTTGTGTATGCCATGTGTATACAGAATCAATGCAGAGTGTTCTGTGAATGGCACATGTGACGTCAAAGCCCTGCTCAAGCCCACACACGGCTGCAGAAGAAATCGAAGGCCCTACAGAAGAGCATTTCCCCAAAACCGCAGATTATGTAGTTGACTGGGATGCTGTGCCTCAAATAGCACCCCTATAACTAATCAGACAAGGTATGAGGAACAGAGAACGTACTCACTGTCACATGCGACTGAAGCATACTGCAATGCATGCTTCAAAGGCAACTTCTGCTTGCAGGAGTTGTCGGAGCTAGCCTGCATTGTGATTGCCTGAATGCCACATGTCAACACAACGGCGGCAGAAGAGAGCGCAAAATACAATGCAATCATTTTCCTGAAGCCACCACTGCCTTTCGAACATTGGTGCCACATGGCCTGTGTGGATTGACACCTTAGATGATTTCATAGATGCGCTAGAGGAAGAAAATGACAAGAATATTATCAAATATTTGAAAAACCTTGCAGCTGATGGAGTGAAAGAAGTGCTAAAGAAAATCTCAAAGACTGTTGTAAAATTGTACCAAAAGGTAAAAGAAGCGTTGAGGGCCAAGTTCAATCCAATGCAGAATGTCGACTATGAAAGGTATTTCTTCTATTAAGCATGACAACAAGTTGGAAAAACAATGGATGAGTTTGTTGAAAGACTTGATGCACTCATTAAACATTGAAAGTTCTGTGACTTCACCGAAGAAAAAGCAATGCGCCTCAGAATCATTGATGCCTGGGTTTTAGATTCGTTAAGAAGGCTTATGCTGACAGAAACACACAGTCTTGAGATAATGCAGATGGCTACAAGAGCAGAAGAGCGAGCAGGCTGACAAGCTGCAGGCATGGAAGCAAGAATGCACACATTGAATCAGCGTTGACTGTGAAAAGCAAAAAAACACACAAATGATGGACTGAATGCAGAACAAATCAAGCATTCACCCCAGTCAAGAAATCTGGATGACATATATTGTTCTTTTGCTCACCACGCCACCCCAGGTTTAGACTCAGCCATATGCAAATCAGTCTTGACTCTGCTCCTAATGGGAACAGTCCAGCCGAACTTCCGAGCCAAGTTCTCCATGGACCAGAAACAAGCATCTTGGGACCGGTTTCGGGGTTGCAACCCTCATCAGCCAGGCTAGCTTAATTCCATTGCCACAGTGAGCCCAGGACCAATGTCTGGGCATATTCGGAGCACTTACTGCGAGAAAGCAAAAGACACACAAATGATGGATGGAATGCAGAACAAATCAAACATTCACCCCAGTCAAGAGATCTGGGTTAAATCCATCATTCCTTTGCTCACCATGCCACCCCAGTTTAGACCCAGCCATATGCAAGTCAGTCTTGACCCTGCTCCTCGTGGGAACATTCCAGCCTGAACTACCAAGCCAGGTCCTCCCTGGACCAGAAACAAGCATCCTGTGAAAATCAAGCACAAGCATAAACAAGATAGACATAAGTCAACGTTGTCAAAGAAAATAAAGGTATACTTCCGATGTGCATTTTTTTTGTTTCCCTATGAAGGTAATTGTCCAGTCATAGGACAAGTCTGTAAAGGTTGTGGGAAGGAGAACCATTTCATAACTGTGTGGCGAGCTAGAGAAAAATCAAGTGCACCATTACGGCAAGAAAAGATAGACTCAAGTAAATTCCAGAAGCATTCTCACCACACCACTAAAACCAAAAAGTAAAATCAGCTACGACAAGTAGAAACCAGGTAAAATCAATCATCATCAAGCTCATAATGCAAAGGATCTTTGACGTCACTATCAGGTACCAGCAAAGAAGATGGGTGTGCACTAATAATATGTACCAAAGGACGTCGTGCACAGGTGGGGTTAGCTGTCTGTACAGAAAATTACAGTTCATAGAAAGCTCACCAAGCAAAGCGACAAACTAAATTTGGACTCTGTCCCAAAATCACATTAAAAGTGAACGATCACCCAAGAACTTTCATCATAGACAGTGGTGTGTCGATTAATTAATGCCAGTGGAAAGGTTTAACAGCCTGTTCCCAGTGCCTCTCCTCACTCCGTCAGTCACAAAGGCATAAACCTGGGCTGCTTCTGAGCCATTGCAAAGCCATGGGTCATTCACAGTGACAATGCAACCCAAAAAAACATTGGTGCAAGCCACCATCCATGTTCTGCAAGGGACTTTGTTTAGTGCCTGTTTGCTCAGTTTTGCCACAGCTGCTGACATGGGGTTGATATCCCTCATATACAACCTCTGTGCTCAGTCTGAGACCATTAGCCGATTCCCGTCGTTATTCCATGGCCTAGGAAAACTCAAAAAAATGAAAGTACAGCTTCAGATCAATGAATACATTGGCCCTGTTGCTCAGCAGCACCGTAGCGTTGCTTTTCATCTACAATAAGTTTTAGAGAAAGAGTTGGAAACACTTTTAAAACATGACATAATTGAATGCTTCATAGGCCCCATGCCATGAGTTTCACCCATTGTACTAGTACCAAAAAAGGACAGTAGTGGAGTCATGCACATTTGCGTTGATATGCTCCAGGCAAACAAAGTCACTGAGAGGGAGAGACACCCTAGTCCACACATAGCAGACATGATCATGTCATTTAACTGAGCAAAAGTATTTTTCCGTCTAACCTGAATAAAAAATACCATCAGTTTGAGTTGGAGGAGAACTGCAGGTACATTGCTACCTTTTTGACTAATGTTGCTCTGATCAGATATAAGAGACTGAGTTTTTGAGTATCTGCAGCTGCTAAGATATCTCAGGATGTTATTCGCCAAGTAATACAACCTGTAACACATGCTTTCAATTACAGTGATGACATACTGGTTTTTGGGAGAACAGAGAAAGAACACAACAAAGCCCTTATCAAAGTGTGCCAGTTATTTGCTGATGCAGGTCATACTCTAAATGCCGCAAAGGGATCTGAGCCTGGTAGGGCTAGGGGCAATCCTTGCTTAACATAATGGGCATCCAAATGCTCAGTTTGGGAAAGTGGATAGTTGGTAGGGGTAAATATGTCTCTACCACTAGTACTAGGGCCATCAACAAGGTATAGGATCCAGTAAAGGTCTCAATAAATTAGCCCCTTGCTCAACCCTTGGTATCTGACAATGAGCAGTGAGGCCTCACTTAAGAGAAAGGGGTGTAAAATATTTAAAAACACCAATACATCAAATAAATAAGACAGAGCACACAATAAAAATCCCACAACAATTTATAAAAATAGGAAATATTTGTATGAACAAATAGACACCAAAACGACAAAAAGCCAATGTAGAGAACCGGAGATATGAATTTTTACAGGTTAACCACTTTATAGTGCTTAAATTCAAAGTTTGAAGCCAACCGTAATGAAGTGCTGGTCGGATACACTATAAAAATAGAAAAATGGTTCTGTCAGGGTTTTTTCAATTGCTTAGGATAAGTAGCGACAGCTTACTTCCAACACATATTAATGATTTGAAAAAGAATAATAAAAATGTAACACACACCAAAATTAGAATTCAATTTTGTATTTTGTGAAATACGTGACTGTGGTGAAAAAGTGACATGTGGTGATTGGTGATAAAGACAGTACACTATATACAGAAATGATTGAACGTGCAGTAGAGGGGGAGAAAAATCTTTTCATATGTCCTTATTATTTTTGCACATATGTTGCAGGACCCAATGAAAAATAGAACTGTGATCCTGGGCGTTGTGTGGACATATACAGTACGCCGACGTTTCGACCCTAAAAGTTGCGCAAAGGTGGGATGCGTCAGGGTGGGTCTTCTTCAAGGCAGGAGGGGGGGGATGGGCAGCCAAAAGGCAGATTATCAATTGCCTCCAACTCAAAATATGGGTTTGCGAAAAATCCACATGTACCTCCACCAGCCGGTTGGAGCGCTTATTCAGTAAATGACTTGCACCAGTCGTTTGAAGTCCTGTTTTAAATGCCAGTCCGGTGAATTTCGTGATCTGGCAGAGAAACATCCGTTCGTCTGTGGCTTTCCTCGAGATACACTAAGCGGGAGGCCCCGGTCAAAATGTTACCTTCACACTTAGAAATATTTATGGAGTTTTTTCTTCCAACGTCCTCAACCTTCCACAGTCGGCCGGATTCAATGAGGGTACGCCGGCTTAACTTTCAGCGAGCCCCTGGTCAAATCCTGAAAGTCTGGAGCTACGGAGCTTTGAGCGGAACAAATCTGAAATCCTGGCTGGGTCGCGTTTGAAGGTAGTTGGCTTGACTCTCGACATCGGGTCGGACACTTCATGCAGCTTTTTCACAAAAGTTCTCCAAACTTCAGGAGGTGCTTCCTGAAGGTCTCCTTGTAAGTTCATAGTGTCAAAAACACCAACCCAAAGGTCTGGAATCTCCTAGATGGTCTCCGGGATGTCTGAAGTACAATTCCCACAACGCACCAGGCCAAATCCTTAAAAGTCTACAGGACACACTCCAGGATGGGGACTCTTGGTGGAGACGATACAGGTGGGCCTCTTACAGGGAATCCACTCTTTAATCCTTCTTTAAGCAAGGCACACCCCCCAGGGCTGTAGTACCAGATTGTGCAGCAGGCGTAGTCATTCAGAGTGCAGGCCTTTGGGCGTAGATCCAGATTCTAGCAGGGCAGTCCTTCTTCTCCTTGAAGACTTAGGCAGCAGATCTGAGAGACTATGCAGTTCTCACAAATATATTTAGTATTGTGGGGCAACAAGCAGGAAGGTACCTCTGTCCAATGAGAAGATGGATGCCACCCAAAAGCATGACAACTTCCTCAAACGTGTGGCATCTTCTTGTCCCACAAAGCACTGCACTTCCAACATCCAACATGGCCGATTTCTCTCCAGAGGACTAGGAGCTGGCTAAATCAACCCACAGTGTGGCTCATTTCCATTAGATCTCCTCTCCCTGACATCTGCAAATTCCTGTCCTAAGCCTGCCATTTGACTGGGGCATAGAATGTGGGGGTAGTTACGCTTGGCATTTCTTTGCTGATCTGCCCATCCTTTGAGCTTAGTTTGATTTACCCAGCCCCCTCTTTATGTCCTATCCTTCGCAGCTTCAGAGCTCTCTCCATCAGATAACCCCTGCTCTATGGGGTGACTAATCACCTCATCAAGGCAGCCTCGCTAAGCCTGTTTAGGCTGACCAATCAGCAGAGACTACTTGAAGGCGGAAGTTTGGCTCACAGAAAAGAAAGTTCTATGGCATCTTTTTCCTAGCAATAGTTATACTTAAATAAAATATTATAATGTTAGCCTATGGAGCTAAGTACCTATAATGAGGAAAAATAAAATGGGCAGTTTTTCCCTCACCAGGACATATGAAACATATTTTATAAGGTCCCTGCCTATAGTTACATGCCCCCCACCCCTGGGACACCTAGGGGAGACCTTGTGGGTGCCTAATATGTAACAAAAAAGAAGGTAGATGATCACTTTTAAAGTGTCCATACCACCAAAGTCGAATTTGCATACAAATTTCTTTTAAAGACATTCTGCAAAGCAAGGCTGCCATTCAAATGACAGCAGGCGATCAGCAGTGCACACATGCAAGTGCAGGAAATCTGCTTGCCTCTAAACATCCATGCCCTAATATATACTAGGGACATATAGGAAGTTTGAACCCCCTAGCCCTGATATGTATTCTATGCTTTGGACTTATAGGGTCTGTCAGTACCAATGGTAAAAATGTAATTTTAAAGACAGGCTGCAAGGTAGAACTGCTTTTAAAAGGACAGCAGGCACACAGCAGCACACACATGCAAGTGCAGGAAATCTGCTGGGCCTCCTAACCTCCATGCCCTATTATATACTAGAGATTTATAGGTAGATTTCACCCCGTGGCCCTATTATTTATAGGGACTTGTGTGGTCTGTCATTGCCAATTGTAAGTGTAGCCTATTACATGCACCTTTTTAGGCATTGCACTGGCCCTGGGCCTGGTTTGCAGATCCAAGGGTAAAGTCAGAATCAGTTACCATCAGTATCATTCAGCAAAAAATGATGGTGAACAGGGTAAAAGGATGATATTCTAACATGCCCCCCTCCAAACGAAAGGTGATGGGTAACTAACCTGCATCCTGGTAGTCCACATCAGCTAAGTGGAGAAATCTGGAAAGTCTGGAGGTCTGTGGTCAATTTAAACATGAAAGTGAGTACCAAATAGGTATGGTGTCAGCTTTTTGAGGGACCAAACCACAGCAAAGGTCTCCCTCTCAATGGCACTCCGTCTTTGTTTTCTGAGGAGACATCGCCTTCTAATAAAGGCAACTGGCTGGTCAAGGCCCTCCTCATTTACTTGTGCCAACACTGCCCCAATCCCTTCTTCTGAAGCATCTGTCTGAACCACAAATTCCTTTGTGTAGTCAGGAGCCAGTAAAACGAGTGCTGAACATATAGCCTCTTTCAGAGTGTCAAAGGCCTTCTGACACTTTAAGGTCCACATCACTTTCTTTGGCCTCTTCTTAGATGTAAGTTCTGTTAGTGGAGCCACAATGGTCCCAATGTTCTGAACAAATCTTCTATAGTACCCAGTCAGACCAAGGAATGCCCTGACGTGAGCCTGGGTAGTAGGAGCTGTCCAATCCAAAATGGTTTGTATTTTGGCCTGGAGAGGTTGTACATGATCCCCACCTACCAGGTGGCCCAGGTACACCACAGAACTCTATTTGCCATTTGCTGGCCTTAATTGTCAGACCTGCCTGCTGCATGGTCTGGAGCACTTCCCTCAGGGGTTTAAGTGATCCTCCCAGGTGGAACTACACACATCTATATCATCAAGATAAGCTGCACTGAACTGCTCCAAAGCAGACAGGACCCCGTTCACTAACCTTTGGAAGGTGGCAGGGGCATTCTTAAAGCCAAAGGGCATTACTTTGAAATGGTAATGTACCTCTGGTGTGGAGAATGTTGACCTCTCATTTGCTTCCTCAGTGAGGGAAATTGGCCAGTAGCCTGAAGTCAAATCAAATGTAAAGATACTTAGCAGCCTCAAACCTATCAAAGAGCGCATCCGCTCTAGGTATATGGTGAGCAGCAGTCTTTGTAACTGCTTTCACTCATCTGTAGTCCACCAAGCATCTTAACTCTTCCTTTCCCTTCTGGGGGGTTAGGTTTGGGCACTAGCACCACTGGGCTGGCCCATGGACTGCCAGAGGGCTCATTTACCCCAACTCCAGCATCTTACCTGCCTCAGCCTTGATGCTTGCTCTGACCTGATCAGACAAACTGTACAGTTTATTTATGACTGATGGGTTGTCACCAGCATCAATGTGATGCACACACTAATCAGTGATACCTGGGGTCAAAGAGAACAGACCAGAAAACTGCCCCAGCACCTGCTTGCAGCCTCTGTGCTGCTGGTCTGTCAAGTTGGAAGAGAGCACAACTCCCTCCACTGACCCATCTTGCACATTATTGGAGAGGAAGTCTCTTCCTCTTCTCCCTCATCTGTGGCCAGTGCCATGATCATGTCTGCCCTGTCAAGGTAGGGTTTCAATCTATTGACATACAGGACCCTATGAGGGTTCCTGGGGGTGTTAAGGTCTACCAGGTAGGCACCCTCACCCTTCTTTTCAATGATTGGATAGGGTCCAGTATACTCAGGTATGACAGCCTTTTGATCATACCAGTGGTTCATGAGCTCTTGGCTGGCCTCCAGTTTCCTGCTTGCCTTGTATATGTACTCTGCCATGCAAGAGCACAGGCCCAGCACATAGTCAAGCACATCGTCCTTTGCTTCCTTGAAAGGCTTTACCAAAGACTCTCTCAGCAGGCACAATGGCCCCCTCACAGAGTGCCCAAACAACAGCTCAAAGGGACTGAAACCAACCTCTTTTTGTGGGACCTCATTGCAGGCAGGGGAGGAGAACATCCCATCTCCTTCTGAGTTTGTCAGACAAACTATTGATCATGCCTTTCAGGGTCTTATTGAACCTTTCCACCAGACCATTAGTCTCGGGGTGATATGGGGTGGTGAACTTTTAGGTAATTCCACATTCATCCCACACCGCTTTCAGATAGCTGGACATGAAGTTTGTGCCCCTATCTGAAATTACCTCCTATGGGAACCCTACTCTGGTGAACAGACCAAGTAGGGTCATAGCCACTGAAGGAGCAATGACTGTTCTGAGGGGTATTGCCTCAGGGTATCTTGTGGCATGGTCCACTACCACCAAGAAATACTTATTCCCTGATGCAGTTGGGATTTCCATGGGACCAACAATGTTCACCCCTACCCTCTCAAAGGGAATTTCAACCACTGGCTGTGGTATCAAGGGAGCCGTTGACTTGTTCCTATCTTGCCACTGGCCTGACAGGTGACACAGGTGCTACAAAACTACTCTACCTTCTCAGATATACGGGGCCAGTATAAATGGTTCACCAACCGGTTCCAAGTCCTGTTCTGCCCCAAGTAACCTGATAAAGGGATATCATGACTCAAAGACAGAATGAACTGTCTGCACTTCTGGGGCACCACCAACCTTCTGGTGGCCCCCACCTTGAGGTTTCTGGCCTCAGTGCAGAGAAGACCATCTTCCCAGTAGACTCTGAAACCCACTGCCATCCCTGTCTTATTGTTTTAAGGCAATCCGTCTCAAGCCCTCAAGGGTGGGACAGTCTCTGCCCCTGACAAAACTCCTCTCTGGAGGGTCCACCGGCTCTACAGGCTCATGTCACTTCTGCCAAGTCTTACAGATATGGCAGGGATGGAATCTCTTCCTCAGAGGTTAGATATTCCCCATCAGGGTCATATTCCTGCTGTACCTCTAGAGTTTCCTCAGCTGGCTCACCAGACCCATTGCCCTTGTCCATGGATGCTTGGTCCATTGGTCCATATTCCAAGAGTCCATAATTTCCCTACTGGTGAGTCAGTTACCTGGTCAGGCAAGCTCCAATTTTCTCATATGGAGCCCTCTCTCCACCTCTGACCATTCAGATGCTTCAAGATCATTTCCTAGTAAACACAACTACCTTCATAGGGGCTATTATACCTCCCCATTCCAAATCCACCATAGCCATTGATTTGAGTTTGGTTCTACTGTCTGCATGTGTCACCTGGTGAAACTCAATAGGCAGGATCTGCTCTTTAGACACCAGTGTGTACATGACCATAGTCACATTGGCTCCTATGTCTCTGAGAGCCTCAACCTTAGTTTCATTGATTGTAGGCCTCTTCCTGTACTTATCCATGCTTGGAGGTAAGGTGGCCATGGTTGCAATATCCACCCCACCCAGGGACACTAAGGCTGTCTCTGTCACTTCCCTACCAATCTCTGGGGCACTGTCCACCCCCATATATACACTGGCAATCCTTGGGGACTGCTCACCAGAGGGAGGCTTATTTATGCAAACACCATCTCCTTTCTTCTGCCCTGGCTGATTACAGACAAAGCTCTTTACCACATTTGAGGGATCAAAGAACCTAACATTCTTTCCTTGATAACCCCTCCCCTTGAAGTTGGAGTTGCTCGGGTCCCCTCTTTTTGTTCAGGATTTTGTGGGTATTTTGAGGACTCCTTCTGTTTTTATCCTTCATTCCCCTGGGCTTTCCCTTTGGGGGGAACCTGTCCTCCCTTCTTCTGATCACCCCCTGGTGCTGATTGGAAACCTGGGTTCTCACCCACTCATCAGCAGCCCTAGCTAGTTCCCTAGGACTAGACAACTTAGAGTCCACTAGGTACTGGTGTAACCTCTCTCACACACAATGAGTCTAAATGTGTTTTTTCATTAAAAAAATTGTACAGCCACACATATGTAGTTACTTGATTACTATCAATCCAGCCTCCTAGCGCTTTTTCTGAGAGGTCCACAAGGGTCCACCAAGGAGTGTGTGTTCACTTTCTGGGTTTCCCTGAAATTCACCCAGTACTGCTCTGGAGTCAAATCAAATTTCATAACTAAGCATCTTCTCTTGAGGGTGTAGAATTTAGCCTCATCCCCCTCTAGGAGCAGGAGCCTATTCCTCACAGCTATAGGGATTAGTTCCCACAAGAGTAAACACCAATGCTTGTGGCAGACGTCCTTCATCTCAAGGGTGCTTTCAAATGCAGTCAGCTATTTGTAAATGTTATCTCCCTCTGTGCACCTGGGCACTATTCCTTTGGGAAGCTTGGAATCAAACTGCCCCACCATGGGACACCTCAACTTCTTCTTCTATTTTGCTGCCACCATTTCTTCTCTCCCCCTCCCTTGCCCACTTCTCAGCTAATTTCAGTTTCCACTGATCCAAAGCTATTAAAGCTAGTAGGGCCTCAAGCTCCCTGCAAGGGACAACTGTAGTTCCTGTGTGGGGGAGCCTGCCCTCCTCCCATCATCTGGAATTATGTACCTAGCGCTGGTAGCAATGGAGGAGGCATCATCATCACCCTCCTCCTGCGTGACATGGGGGAGTCAGCCTTCCCCTCCCCTTCATTCCCTGGGGCTGACCTGGCCCAGGCCTTCAGGGACCTAACCAACTCAACCTTCCTAATCTTGTTAGTACCAGGTAGCCCCCTAGCCTTACACAGAACCCTAATCTCAGCCACGTTAAGATTTGTCAATTTAGCCAGATCCAGCTCCATGGTATCCCTAGTTTTGGGTCTCAACAACTATCAATCAGACTTAGAACACATTTTGAAAAATCAAAGCAATGGATTAAAAATCAATTTGTCCAAATTAAAAATATTCAGAAATCAAAAGTTTTGTTCTAAGACAATCTAGAGGATTTTTAAAGATCTTACTTAATTACTGTATGGTATTCTTTAAACACAAGTCTCTATCTACACCTCTGAACACCAAATGTTGGAAAGTGGGCTATTGGTAGGTTTAAGTATGCACCTACCACTAGTAATAAGGCCACCAACACAGTATAGGGTCCAGTAAAGGTTAAGTAAATTAGCCCCTTGCTAAACCCATGTTAGCTGACAACAAGCAGTCAGGCTTAACTTAGGAGACAGAAGTGTAAAGCATTTAAAAACACCAATTCATCAAATAAGTAAAACACAACACATAATAAAAATCCCACAGCAATTTTATGAAAATGGTAATTATTTTTTATCAACAAATAGACACCAAAACCACAAAAATCCAACGTAGGGAACCAGAGATATGATTTTATTAAAGATTAACCACTTTATAGTGCTTAAACTCATATAGCGCCACTGTGAGACATCTGGTCGCACTTGACTGGGACAAAGTCAAAGTCTGAGGCAGACCGCGATGAAGCCCTGGCTGGATACACTAAGCGGGAGGCCCCGGTCAAAATTTTCCCTTCACATTTGGAAACTTTTCTGGAGCTTTTTCTTCCAACGTCGCTCGACCCTCCACAGCAGGCCGGATTCAGTGAGGGTTCACCAGCTTGACTTTCTGCGAGGCCCCGGTCAAATCCTGGAAGCCTGGCACTCCAGAACATTCAGCAGAATGAACCTGAAATTCTGGCCGGGTCGCGGTTGAAGGTAGTCGGCTTGACTCTCGATGTCGGGTCGGTCACTTCATGGAGCTTTTTCACAAACATTCTCCAAAGTTCTCCAAACTTCAGGAGGAGCGTCCTTAAGGTCTCCTTATAGGTTCAAAGTGTCCAAAGCACCAATCCAAAGGTCTGGAATCTCCTAGATGGTCTCTGGGATGTCTGGACTACAATTCCTACAATGCACCAGGCCAAATCTTACAAGTCCACAGGACGCACTCCAGGATAGGACTCTTGCTGGAGATGATGCAGGTGTGTTCTATTAACCTGTAGCTTGGAGGGAGTCCACTCCTTAATCCTTCTAGTAGCAAGGCTGCAGTACCAGATTGCTCAGCATGCGCAGTCATTCAGAGTTGGGTGCAGGTCCAAATTCCAGCAGGGCAGTCCTTCTTTTCCTTAAAGTTTCAGGCAGCAGATCTGAGAAACTATGCAGCACTCACATATTTATTCAGTGTTCTGGGGCAACAAGCAGGGGGGCACCTCTGTCCAATGAGAAGCTGGGTGCCACCCAAAACCATGGCAACTTTCTCAAGAGTGTGGCATGTTCTTGTCTCACAAACACTGCACTTCCAAACTCCAACATGGATGATTTATCTCTAGAGGAGTAAGAGCTAGCTAAACCAACCACAGTGTGGCTCTTTTCCATTAGCTCTCTTCCCCTGACCTCTGCAAATTCCTGTCTAAGCCTGCCATCTGGCTGGAGGCACAGGATGTGGGAGTAGGTATACCTGGCATTCCTTACTGATCTGCTCTCCCTTTGAGCTTAGTTTGATTTACCCAGCCCCCTCTTTATGTCCAATCCTCTGCAGCTTCAGAGCTCTCTCCATCAGATAACCCCTGCTCTAAGGGGCCACTTATAACCTCATCAAGTCAGCATGGTAAAGCATGATAAGGCTGACCAATCAGCAGAGACTACTTGAAGTTCGGATTTGGGCTCACAGAAAATAAAGTTGTATAACTTTTTTCTGTACCAGTTTTGATAAATTCAACAGTGGCAAGTTTTTGGATTTATCAATAGTTCAAGTCTTTAACTGACATATTGACTCCTTTCCAAGCAAAAGTTATACTTGAATAAAATATTGTAATGTTGGCCTATGGAGCTAAGTACCTATAAAATGTACAGGTTTTCCCTCAACAGGGCATATAAAACATTTTTTATTAGGTCCCTGTCTATAGTTACTTTGCCCCCACCCCAAGGACACCCAAGGGAGACCTTGGGGGTGCCTAATATGTAACAGAAAATAAGGTAGATGATCACATTTTAAGTGCACATACCACCAAAGTCGGATTTGCATACAATTTACTTTTAAAGACAATCTGAAAATCAAGCCTGCCTTTCAAATGACAGCAGACGCTCAGCAGTGCAAACATGCGAGTGCAGGAAATCTGCTGGGCCTCTAAACCTGCATGCCCTATTCATTACTAGGGACTTATATGTAGTTTGAACCACCTAGCCCTATTATATATAAGAGTTCTATAGGGTCTGTTAATACCAATGGTGAGAATAACTTTTAAAGACAGGCTGCAAGGCAGGACAGCCTTTAAAGGGACAGCAGGCACACAGCAGCACAGCCATGCAAGTGCAGGAAATCTGCTGGGCCTCTAAGCGACCATGCTCTATTATATACTAGGGACTTATAGGCAGATTGCACCTCTGGCCTTATTATCTACTAGGGACTTATAGGGCCTGTCATTGCCAATTGTAAGTGTACCCTACTACATGCAACTTTTTTAAACATAGCACTGGCCCTGTGGCTGGTTACAGTCAGAGTTCAGTTACCACCAGTATCATTCAGCAGAAAATAGGAGTGAACAGGGCAAAAGGATGACTTTCTAACACTCAGAGACACAATGTTGCCTATGCCAGTTGAAGTCTGTCTGTAACAGAATGTACCTACTTTCAGCCAGAGAAGGAGAGTCTGGCTGCAGTGTGGGCCTGCAAAAAATGTCATGTATTCCTCTAACAAAAACGATTCACTGTCATCATGCATCACCAGGCGTTGCTCACTATTTTTGGAAACCCGAAGTCTAAGATGCTCCCTCGCATCGAGAGGTGAGGGTTGAGACTGCAAGAGTATGACTATGAGATCATACACAAACCGGGGAAGGATCAATACCCAGCAGATTACCGCAACATGATCACAATTCGACATCCAAGACAGCTGAAACATAGCTCAATTTGATTGTGAGATCCAGCACACCAGCGGCTCTGTCTGTGGAACAAATCAATGCTGCCACCAATGCAGATGAAGACATGACCATAATCAAAGAACTTATTACATGCAAACATAGAGGGGAAGTACCTGCCCCTTGCCAATGATGTTGCATTAAAAAATGTACAGGATGAGTTAGCAGTCACCTAAGAATGCGTAATACCGCAAGGTTCGAGAATCGCCATACTTGAAAGCCTAAGACAGCGAGTCATCAAGCTGGCTCATGAAGGACACCGGGCTATTGTAGCCACCAAAAGAGAGATTAAATGTGGTTTCCTCAGCTAGATGAGTGATTCGAGAAGGAACTGGAGTGCCACATTTGCAATTCTTTATCCCCTAAGATGACGCAGAACCCGGTGACTATGTTATGTTATGTTAATATCATTTGTAGAACGCATGGCTGCACCAGGAAGGTCGAAAAGGCTACAGAGAGACCTGGGTAACAAACAGCCATCTTTTATTTTTTCACTGAAGCAAAGATGACTTGGGGCAATTCTTAAATCATGAGGCATGCTATTCCAAAGGATAGTTGCCAATACCCACAAGGAGGGTAGGGCAGCATGAACGGCAGCATGAATGGGGGCTCCTGAGAAGTGCATAGTCTTGTGGGTGGGACTGAGAACTTTAAACGGAATGCACTTCTCAATGGGCAACTAGTGGAGCTTCTGACGAAGTCCAGATTAGGAACAGAACTCAGGACGGCCAAACAGTAGCCTGGGCACAGCATTCTGGACCAATTGCAGCATCTTCTAAATTGATTTCTTACAACCCAAATACAAGATATTACAATAGTCAAGATGTGACAGGACGAGGGATTGAATAATCACCTGTCTAATGTGGGGTTGATAAAAACCTATAATAGGTTTGAGGCCTCTGAGGAGACCGAAACAGGAGTCTGCAAGAGTTATCACTTGAGTCTCAAAGAAAGGGAATTGTCAAGTCAAATGCCTAAGTTTTTGATGGAAGATTTAGCTGGATGAGGAGGCCCCAAAGCCTCTGGCCACCATTGATCGTCCCACCTCTGGGTGTGCTTGCCGAACAACAGGATCTCGGTTTTATTAGATTTAAATTTAAGACAGTTGTCATCCATCCAGGTGGCCATCGCCAGCAAACATTCCTTACATTTAGCAGAGTCTTGAGAAGCATCAGAAGAGAAAGAGACAATAAGTTGAGAATCATCTGCATATGATACTATGGAAATCCAAAAAGACTTCGGACGAGGGCCTGGCGTAAATGTTGAAAAGAATATGGCTTAACAAGGAGCCCTGTGGAAGCCCATGTACCAATGGTCTCAGAGAGGAAGAGAAAGGAGGAGAAATTACCTGAAAGGAGTGGTTAGATAGAAAAGACGCAAACCAGGATAGAACCTTGCCACTGACACATATATCGCAGAGGCTTTGAAGGAGCACCTTAAGCAATGTCTGACCTTTCTGCCCATGCTTGGGAGAAGGCTGCAGTTGACTATTTGGGCCTTTAGGTAATGTGCACCATCTCATGGCAGTCATAGACAAATATCCACATTTTCCTGTAGTGGAAGACCTGTCATAGAAGGCTTGATGACATCTTTGCAATGTGGAGTTTCCCCAACATCCTCAAATCTGATAATGGCCCACCCTTTAAAAGCAAAGAGTTCAACAAATGTATTGTCTGACTCAACGTCAAACACCAAAAGAGTACACCCCTCTGGCCTCAAGCCAATGGTGTAGCTGAATGATTCATGGACACCCTCAAGAGGGTCATTCAACAAGCATCCATGGAGTGAATCGATCTAAACCAAGCCATGTGCAGGGCCTTCCAGGCCTATCAATCAACTCCTCACTCAGAACAAAACTACCTCAATGGACCCCAAATCTATCACTGAATACTAAAAAGGTTTGAAACACCGATATGACTCGGAACAGGAAAATGAAAATGTATGCAGATTAGCCTCGCCATGCCCAGGAGACAGTCTTTGACAAAGGAGACTGGGCACTGGTTAAGCAGAGAGGAAAATGGAAAACGGACACTCCTTTTGCCACTGTACCTTTACAGGTCGTGGAGTGTAAGGGACATATGGGGACAGCACATCCTCCTGGATAATCTATCACTCAGGAAACATCACATTTTAAATACCTACTGCAACACATGTTGAGTCCTGCAACCACACATGGGGCAACCCAACCATCAGGTCTGGCTCAAGTGCTTTGACTTACCTCGGATCACCCAAGCTGAAAGACAACTACGAGTGCCTCACCAAATAATCAAGGAGATGTGATTTTAGTGATGTCTGCCACTTTTTATTCAACAAAGGGGAGATATAGCATATTGATATTATGTGCACTAGGACCCAGGAAGTACTTAGTATGCGGGGAGGTTTTAAGGTGTGGTTAATGGAAAGTATGATGTAATGCGAAGTGTGTGAGTGTATGCTGAAGAATAAAGTAATGCTTGACCGCAGCTCAATTACATGTGGCTTAACTCATCTGCATGCTCCTTGGCTGGGGAAGACCCTACACTAAATATGAAATTTTTACAACTGAGTGTGGTGCAAAAGCACAACTTTCCATGTTCTAAAAACTTCAGTAAGCAATTTATTCAAACAATGTCACTCACTCCATGTAGAAACGGGTTCATGATTAAGGCTATCCCTACAACACCTAAATTGTAGGATTAGATGTTTAAATTCATTATACTTTTTATATGTTATTGTTTTTAAATGTTATGCGAACATGTTAGATGGGTCCTATTATATGCACTTGTGTAGCTTCTCGATTTCTTTACATAATTGAGATCAACCACCCCTCTCTTCAATATAACTAGAATTTACAGCTGCACTACAGGGACTTCCAAACAAATTTAGGGAAAAGAAAGGATGAGACATGGGCCCTATAAAATAGGCCTTAAAAAGAGAGACATTCATTTATTTTCTTACTAAGCTATTAAAATAATGTTTTGTTAATGTTTTGTTAACGGTTCTGGACAATGTTACACAGTGTCAGACCATACCACATTACAAAGATAAAAATGGTAAGAATAATTGTAATGAAATAATCAATATGCCTTAGTGAAAGCTTAATTTGCATTGTTCTGTGCACAGTAAGTGCAATATGGGTGCCCAATAGGTTGAATAAATGATTGAAACTCTTTCACAATATTGATATTTGCAGAAATTTCCATCTGCAAAATCCACTCTATACTTGGCACAATCCACACGTATGGTAGATTTTTCAAAATCTTCCATTGGGTTGAGCGTGTGTATATTAATCTACCCAGCCGAGAGGAAGGAAGTTGCTGGACACTGCCAAAGGCGTGGCTTGTTGGTATGCACAAACTTTCGAAGATACAAACCAGGATGGGAGGGTCCGAGGGAGGTTTAAAGACCAGCGCGGATGTTATCCCCCAATCAACATATACAAAACCGTGATGTCCGCGGGTCTAGAACAGCTACCTAGAACTATGGTAGCATGTCTGCCTATAGTACACAAAAGACTCTACCTACACAGGAAATCTTAACTAAAGGACGGAATCCCATCACTCACCAAAGTGACATGCTTCATCATCTGGGATCTCCTCCCGGCTGTAACTCCTAGTACAGCCGAGGGCTACAACCCCCTCACTGTGAGGGAGGAGCACAGGGATGTTTTTGATGTTATCGCTAAATAGGGTCTCCTAAAACCCAAGATGAAGAGCTGCGTATGTTATGTGAGTGATGAGCGCAGTGCAACCAAAAGTAACTCAGAGGCACGTAGAAGGCAAAAAGCAAATGCAGGGTTCATGCATGTAAGCAACCCAATCTCTTTACCTGGTGGTACTGTTGCTCCAACTTCAGTGAATCAAAAATATTACAAATTGGAAAAACTAATCAGAAGAGAAACTTCTAAGTGGTGAGAGGCTATCACTCTCGAAAAATACTTGGAACATGGAAGAGTGCTGAGAGGCCTAAGAATCTTAATTGCTCCAATCGGGCAATGGGCCACCAATTGAAGGACTGCTCAAACCGCATGATGTCCATACTTATAAAATTTGCATGGAAGGAGCGCAAAGCTCTTCTAAAAGCCATTGAACAACTCAAGGAGGAAATCCTGAAAGAAGAGAGTAAGGAATCACATGAAGCTAAATTGGAGGAAATAACAAAATGAATAGACACACATGAAGAAGAAATTATCGAAAAGAAGCAAAGAAAGGTCTTCAGAGACCAACAGAATTATCAAGCAGGCAGGATTTTCACATTCAGCATCAGATATGATGCTATAAGAAGTGATGAAACCCTTATCTACCTTAACAATCTCCTCAACTGGTGATTCCTAAAATGACATCAGTGAAAGTGACATTTCAAAGGATGGTACACTGGCAATAGATAAGGATACTACATACCTGACACATTTTGGGGAGGAATTTCTCTTGCTGAACCAAGGCAAGTACCAAATAATGCGGCAGAAGGATCGAGGCTGAGGCAGTGGAAGAGGCCACGGCGCAAGAGGCAGTGACAAAATAAGTGAGGAAAAACGACCTCTACAACAAAGAAACAAGGAGAGGCAGATGGAGCTAGAGCAGCAGCAACCCCAGTAGGAGTAGAAACAAGGGACCAAAAGAAAGGACAATGAAGAATAGTGTGGTAAATGTATCTAAACCTCTTCTTAATGATACAGAGTTTAAAGTTTTGCAGTTTGGGCTATCTTTCTTCCAGCCATCCACTTTCATTATACTCAAAGCAGGATTGACTAGTTCAACTTTGTAAGGAAACTAAAACTACATTATTGGCACAAGCTAAAAGTTAAGACAACTACTAGAATACTGAATAAACCCAGATCTAACTATCTGACCATTGGAGACATTGATACCTTAATCACTCTCACTGAATTGAATAGGGATGATATAGATCAGGCTCCTATTGACACGGCTATGCTGGGCTTTGAAGTAAGTGGTTGCCCAAATAATTTCAAGCCAAAATAGACATTCAATCCATCTCTTCCTCCTGGGACCATTGATACATTTGAAATATTAGTGATCAAGGACTTCAAACTGGAAAAATGAAAATTTCTCTAGAAAGGAAAGATTGGCTCTGGAAACACTGTAGGCGGACCAAAGTCGTGGTTATATGACAATCTGATAAAGGGGGCAATGCCATGGTCCAGAACAAACAAGAATATCTCTTGGAGGGTATGAGACAGCTGGAAAGTCCCGAATGTTACATCAGAGTCTCAAAGGAGGCCATAGATTAATCCAATGCTACGTATCACCAAATGCTGGGTATCTAGCATAAGAAAGGCCTTCTTGAGTGGCAACAGGTTTCCTAAACTTTGCGCTGTATTGCACCTGTTATCCAAGCTCCATAAAGACCCTTTGAAACCACAAGGGAGAACTATAATGTCATCCATGGGCTCCTTGCTGGAACATAAATCTAAATACATAGATTTTTTTTTCTACGTCCATATGTGCTGTCACTTCTTTCCTACTTTCAAGACAGCAAAGATGTTTTGGGCAAAATACAGACCATAACATGGCAACAAGATTTCTTATTGATGACTTTGGATGTTTGCAGTCTGTATACCTCCAATAAACACTCTGATGGTGTACAGGCATGTAAACACTTTTTAAAATCCTAATCCATTTCCTATCTGCACCACACTGACATGCTGATTGCTATGATTAACTCTGTTTGAATAATAACTTTTTTGTATTTAATGAGACCTTATTCAGACAAAAGCAGGGGACCACCACGGGCACCTGTTTTGCTCCAAGCTATGCAAATCTTATGATGGGATGGTGGGAGCAACCGGTGTCCAGGTGCTATGAGGAATACAGTACCCATATCCTGCTATGGGCACGGTATATAGATGATATTTTTACTGTCTGGAAGGGCAGTCACGATCAGGCTACCAGGGTCATCTCTAAGTTAAATGATAACGAGTATAATCTTAAACTTGAAGGAGACATAAGTGAAACCCAGGCAGCGTTTTTTGACACACAAGTAATGCTGGTTAATAACAAACTGACATAGAAATTGAATCGCAAAAAAGCTGCGGGAATATGCTGCTGCATGTTGAAAGCAGCCAGCCTAGAAATCTGATAAACAGCATCTCATATGGTGAGTTCCTGCGGGCTCGTAGGAACTGCAGCTCTGAACCTGATTTTATGGAAGAATGTAAGATCATGTCTGCTAGGTTCAGAGAACGAGGTTACAAAGAGGCGGTTATTGACAATGCATTAAAAAGAGCAACCAATATGAGTCGAGATGCAAATTCTAGCTCCCAAAATTGTGAATGACGCTCTAGATAAGGCCACCCTGAGATTCATTACCACTTATAACATCAGCTCACAAGGTGTAAGAAAATGTCATAAAACACTGGGGCATTTTAAAAACTGAAATAACTCTGACTGATGTAATTGCTGATCACTGAGCATCACTTATTGGAAAGGAAATGCCTTAAGTGACAGACTTTGTTAAAATGAAAAAACAAATGTGAAAAAAGTGGTACCTAACATACAAGGTTTTTTCACTTGCATGACATGCAAAGCATGTAAATTTAGCACCAATGTCAGGAAACTTTTCTCCCCTATTACTAACACTTATAGGAATATTGAAAAACATCTTACATGCCTATCAGATTCTTGCATGTATGTGCTTACCTGTCCTTGCAATAAACTGTATGTGGGCAGTACCATGTTCCCCGCAAAAAAATGGATTTTGGAACATATGTGGACAACTCAAAACAAAGATAATTAGTACCAAGTAGCCCAACACTTTGAGGAGGTCCATAAGAGTAACAAGAACCTCCTTCCTCTTTTATGTTGTTGATCGCATCCCGAAATCAATCAGGATAGGTGACAGAATATGTCCATCAACTAGAGGCGAGATATACACTTGAGCTGGATACTAGAGTACCCCAGGATTTGAACTCTGATGTAGAAATGGCCTGTGATCTAGGGGATTAATTGTTGTCTGCTCCAATATCGAAGGGTTACGTTACTAGCATTATGGCGTTTTCAGCAATATGGTTATGTCAGTAATATGTTGATGTGATTATTTTCCCATTCCTTTTCTGTTCTTTTTTTTGTTTCTTTTCCTTGCTCTTCCCTTTTTCCCATTTATCTTTTTCTTTCTCTTTTCTTTTCTCCTTTTGGTGTCTGTTTTCTTTTTTCTTTTGTTCTCTTCATCTTTTCCTTGTGCACTACATTCTTCATTTCCTTAACCCCTTCTCCTCCTTTGCAACTGTTACCTTTTGTAATATGGAATGTAGCCTTCATGGACAGTACCAATAATTTGTTGCCTTCGATGAAATGTCTTTCAGTTTTTAGTTTTGAGTTTTTAAAATTGTTAGTGTTAATACTTTTTAACCAGTAATTCTCATTTTTTCTATTCTTTTGTATAGGACCTGCTGAGAGAATATATGTGAAGAGCTGTACACATCGAGACCGTAGAAGCAACATTTGGTTTGAGTCTTATATTCCAGCATAGGAATGTGGTATTATATTATTTGAGTTAAAGTTCCTCTTAAAATGATAAATATTACCTATAGGTGTAGATCAAGACTGTTTTATTTTATTTTACATGAACCAAGTAGGATTATGGTGTATTATCTGCATATGACACTTATGTGTGTTGCCCACTGGGGCTTAACCCACTTTGTTCTAAAATTTGACCACACACTCTTCACTATTAAGAACAAGGAATGCCATATTATGAGATAAGCCAAAATCTTTGAATATTTGCGCACTGGGGCACAATTGTGTAAGACGTGATCATAGGAAGTCAGGCTGTTATATATCACCAATACCGCTATTGATTGAGATAGATGTGAAATTGGAGGGAATAAGTGATAATCAACACATTATTAGCCAATCTATTATGACTACAACATAATTTACATTATTGACTATACATAAACTGTGTTACAGCTGATATGATGTTATAATGTGGCAGTATGTGTGAAATCTATAATTATAATATTGTCTTTTGAACAAATTCAAAGATGCCCAACATAATCACTAGCTTCACAATGATCTCAGGATGTAATGTCCGTCTTCTATGTTGCTTATTTCACGTTCTGTTTAACCCCTTCTGTGCGTCGGACGGCCGGGGGCCGTCCGACGCACCAGTGCTCATGTGCGTTGGACGGCCACCGGCCGTCCTCGCACATGGCGCAGGGAATCCCTCTGGTGCAGGCCCAGAGGGATTCCCTTTACCCCCCAACAGCCTCGGGAGCTGGGGAAGAGCTTCTCCAGCTCCCGAGGCTGCCTGGATTGTTTCCCTGAAATGACGATCGGCGCGCAAGTCGCGCTGACGTAATTTCAGGGAAACTGAAACTGAAATGAGGCAAGAGGCTCATTTCAGTTTCGCTTTCTACGTGCTCAGGGGGCTATCTCAGCCCACTTAGCACGTAGAAAGTCAGGAGAGGTATGGTTGGAAAGGGGAGAATATCCCCTTTCCAATGGTACCCATCCATAGTGGATCCCTGCTTGGGGATCGCCCCAGGAGGGCGATCCCCAAGCAGGGATCCACCCACTAGGCACCAGGGAGGGGGGAGCGGCCCTTGGGCAAGGGCCTGTGCTCCCCCAATTTGTTTTGGGCCATAGTCAGTCTTTCTGCCGCCCCTAGGGGGAAGATGGGGCAGCAGCCCCAACCTGCCCCCCCGGGGGGGCAGAAAGCCCATTAGATACCAGAGATTTTTTTTTTACTATGTAATAAGGGTTGGGGCTGCCCAATATGGGCATGTCAATGCCCCCACCCCGCCTGCTGTGAAATTACAGTCTTCCTGCCCCCCGGGGGGCAGAAAGCCCACTAGATAGCAGGGTTTTAGTATTGTTTATTATAATTAGGGGTGGGGGCTGCTCAATATGGGCATGCCAATGCCCCCACCCCCATGCCACAAAAGGACAGTCTTTCTGCCCCCCCAGGGGGGCAGATGGGGCAGTAGCCCCCAATCTGCTCCCCCAGGGGGACAGAAAGCCCACTAGAAACCAGGGATTTAGTTTTAAAAGCAAATTAGTGGTGGGGGCTGCCCAATATGGGCATGCCAATGCCCGCAACCCCCCTGCAAAATTAGTCTATTTTCCCCCCTGGGGGGCAGATGGGGGCAGCAGCCCCGAATCTACACCCCCTGGGGGGGCAGAAAGCCCACTACACACCAGGGTTTTTTTTCTCCGATGAATTTAGGTGTAGGGGTTACCCAAGATGGGCATGCCAATGCCCCCACCCCTCCCACCCATGAAATGTCAGTCTTTCTGCCCCCCGGGGGCAGATGGGGCAGTAGTCCCCAATCTGCCCCCCGGGGGGACAGAAAGCACCCTAGATGAAGGGAGGCTGAAGTCATGGCTATTTGACATCTGAGCTATCATCTCTTCAGAGCCGTCTGCAAGCGCCATGAGACTTCCCAGTGATGTGTGCGCTGTACAAATGTCCCTGATCTGATTTGATTTAGATGCCAGGGATTATTTTTTTTATAGGCTCGGGTGGGGGCTGCCCAAAATGGGCATGAAAATGCCCCCACCCTACCACCAAAGAAAACAAAAGACTTTCTGCCCCCCAGAGGCAGATGGGGCAATAGCCCCTGATCGCCCACTAAGCGCCAGGGATTTTTTTTTATATAGGTGCAGTCTTTCTGCCCCCCCTGGGAGGCAGATGGGGCAATAGCACCTTATCTGCACCCCCGGGGGGCAGAGAGCCCACTAGCCACCAGGGATTTTTTTTCCAAAGTTCGGGGTGGGGGTTGCCAAAAATGGGCATGCCAATGCCCCCACCCACCCTAAAAAAGATGCCACAGTCTTTCTGCCCCTCCCAGGAGGCAGATGGGGGCAGTAGCCCCAGATCTGCCCCCTGGGGGGGCAGAAAGCCCCCTATGCACCAGCGATTATGCTGGCTTTTTTATATGCAGGGGTGGGGGCTAACCAGAATGGGCATCCCAATGCCCCCGACCCCCCAAAAGAATAGCCACAGTCTTTCTGCCCCCCTCGGGGGCATATCGGGGCAAAAGCCCCCGATTTCCCCCCTCCCCAGGGCGGCAGAAAGCCCACTAGGCACTGACTTTTTTTCGGAATGTGCCTACATGTGGATTTTGAACCCTAGCTCTGCCAGCACCTAGGGAAAACTAACAAACCTATACATTTTTGAAACCTAGATAGCCAGGGGAATCCAGGATGGGGTGACTTGACTGGCTCTCACCAGGTTCTGTAACCCAGAATCCCTTGCAAAACTAAAAATTTGTAAAAAAAAACACGTTTTCCTCACATTTCTGTAGTGGAAAGTTCTGGAATCTGCATGGATCCACAAAATTCCACCCACCCCGCGTTCCCCAAAGTCTTCTGAGAAAAATGGTACCTCACATGTGTGGGTAGGCCTAGTGCCCGCAGCAGGAAACAGCCCAAAACGCAATGTGGACACACCACATTTTCACAGTGAAATGGACCCTTTTTTTGCAAAGTGCCTAGCTGTAGATTTTGAACCCTAGCTCTGCCGGCACCTAGGGAAACCTAGCAAACCTATACATTTTTTAAAACTAGACACCCAGGGGAATCCAGGATGGGGTGACTTGACTGGCTCTGACCAGGTTCTGTTACCCACAATCCCTTGCAAACCTAAACATTTGTAAAGAAAAAAAACACGTTTTCCGCACATTTCTGTTGTGGAAAGTCCTGGAATCTGCATAGATCCACAAAATGCCACCCACCCTGC
The DNA here is from genome assembly GCA_963921515.1 of Calotriton arnoldi. Taxonomy (NCBI): domain Eukaryota; kingdom Metazoa; phylum Chordata; class Amphibia; order Caudata; family Salamandridae; genus Calotriton; species Calotriton arnoldi. Next base: position 375,842 of record CAWUFW010012263.1, read on the forward strand.
GTTCCCCAAAGTCTTCTGAGAAAAATGCTACCTCACTTGTGTGGGTAGGCCTAGTGCCCGCGATGGGAAACTGCCCAAAACACAACGTGGACACACCACATTTTCACAGTGAAAATGGACCCTTTTTTTGCAAAGTGCCTAGCTGTAGATTTTGAACCCTAGCTCTGCCGGCACCTAGGGAAACCTAACAAACCTATACCTTTTTGAAAACTAGACACCCACGGGAATCCAGGATGGGGTGACTTGACTGGCTCTCTCCAGGTTCTGTTACCCAGAATCCCTTGCAAACCTATAAATTTGTCCAAAAAACCCCATTTTCCTTACATTTCTGTGGTGGTAAGTTCTGGAATCTGTGTGGATCAACAAAATTCCACCCACCCCGCGTTCCCCAAAGTCTTCCGAGAAAAATGATACCTCACGTGTGGGTAGGCCTAGTGCCGGCAACAGGAAACGGCCCAAAGTGCAACGTAGACACACCACATTTTCACAGTGAAAACGGACCCTTTTTTTGCAAAGTGCCTAGCTGTAGATTTTGAACCTTAGCTCTGCCGGCACCTAAAGAAACCTAGCAAACCTATACATTTTTTAATATTAGACACCCAGAGGAATCCAGGATGGGGTGACATGACTGGCTATCACCAAGTTCTGTTACCCAGAATCCCTTGCAAACCTAAATAATTTTTTTTAAAAACACGTTTTCCTCACATTTCTGTGGTGGAAAGTTCTGGAATCTGCGTGGATCCACAAAATTCCACCCACCCCGCGTTCCCCAAAGTCTTCAGAGAAAAATGGTACCTCACTTGTGTGGGTAGGCCTAGTGCCCGCGACAGGAAACAGCCCAAAACGCACCGTGGACATACCACATTTTCACAGGTGAAATGGACCCTTTTTTTGCAAAGTGCCTAGCTGTAGATTTTGAACCCTAGCTCTGCCGGCACCTAGGGAAGGCTAGCAAACCTATACATTTTTGAAAACTAGACTCTCAGGGGAATCCAGGAGGGGGTGACTTGACTGGCTCTCACCAGGTTCTGTTACTCAGAATCCCTTGCAAACCTAAAAATGTGTGCAAAAAAAATACGTTTTCCTCACATTTCTGTGGTGGAAAGTTCTGGAATCTGCGTGGATCCACAAAATTTCACCCACCCCGCGTTCCACAAAGTCTTCCGAGAAAAATGGTACCTCACTTGTGTGGGTGGGTCAAGTACCCGCAACAGGCAAGGGCCCAAAACCTATTGAGACGACATCAAAATTACCTATCACAAACCAACCTGGTTTTGCAAGGGGGGTCCCATGAGTTTTTGTCCCCGGGCTCGGCGGCCATCTAGGGAAATGTACCCAACCCACACATTTCTGAAAACTAGACACCCGGGGGAGTCGAGCGAGGTATGGCTTGCGTGGGTCCCCCAACCTTTTCCTACCCAGAATCCCCTGCAAACCTCAAATTTAGCAGAAAAAATGACTTTTTTCTCAAATTTCTGTGTGGGAAAGTTCTGGAATCTGCGTGGATCTACAAATTTCCTACCACCCAGCATTCCCCCCGGTCTCCCGATAAAAATGGAACCTCACTTGTCTGGGTAGGCATAGTGGCTGCAACAGGAAATGTCCCAAATCGTACTGTGGAGACTTCAAAATTACCTATAACAAAACTACCTGGTTTTGGTGGGGGGGGCACCTGGTTTTTTGGCCCCGGGCTCACCGCCATCTAGGGAAACCTACCAAAGGTAGGTACAAAGGGGAGAGGAGTTGGCCTAACGGCTAGGGCGGTCGACCTCGAATCTGGGGAACTGGGTTCGATTCTCGGCAATGACGCAGAATGTCCTGTGATTCTAGGCAAATCTCTTATTCTCCCCGTGCCTAAAAAAAAATGAATGTGTCCTCATGTAATGCAACTGGTGCTATGTAAAGCGCTCTGATACCCAATTCGGGTCAAGTTCGCGCTATATAAAACTCTGTAAAATAAAAAAAATAAAAAAACCACACATTTCTGAAAACTAGACACCCTGGGGAGTCCAATGAGGTATGGCTTGTGCGGATCCCCCAACGTTTCCCTACCCAGAATCCCTTGCAAACCTCAAATTTAGCTGAAAAATACACATTTTCCACATATTTGTGGGTGAAATCACTGTGCCGGCACAAATATCCTACTCCACAGCGTTCTCCTTAGTGTCCCGAGTAAAATGATACCTCACTTGTGTGGGTATCCAATGCAGAATTGGCTAAAAACGTATTTTTAAAAAAATGTAGCGCCTAGATTTCTCGGTGCTATACCCTAAATCCCTATGTTTTGGGCTCTTCCCAGTCACAGGCCCTTGCCCCACCCACACAAGTGAGGTATCATTTCACTCGGGAGACTGAGGGGAACGCTGTGGGATAGGACATACCATGCCGGACTCCCCCGGGTGTCTAGTTTTCAGAAATATGTGGGATTGGTAGTTTCCCAAGATATTCGCTGAGCCCAGGGCCAAAAGCCCAGGTGACCCCCCTTGCAAAACCAGGTTGTTTTGTGATCGGTAATTTTGATGTCTCCTCAATACGTTTTGGGCCCTTGCCTGTCGCGGGTACTTGACCCACCCACACGTGTGAGGTATCATTTTTATCGGGAGACATGGGGGAACGCTGGGTGGTAGGAAATTTGTGGACCCACGTAGATTCCAGAACTTTCCCACACAGAAATTTGAGAAAAAAGTTATTTTTTCAGCTAAATTTGAGTTTGCAGGGGATTCTGGGTAGGGAAATGTTGGGGGACCCAAGCAAGCCATACCTTGCTGGACTCCCCCGGGTGTCTAGTTTTCAGAAATGTGTGGGTTTGGTAGGTTTCCCTAGATGGCCGTCGAGCCCGGGACCAAAAACCCAGGTGACCCCCCTTGCAAAACCATGTTGTTTTGTGATAGGTCATTTTGATGTCTCCTTAATACGTTTTGGGCCCTTGCCTGTCGTGGGTACTTGACCCACCCACACAAGTGAGGTACCATTTGTATCGGGACACCTGGGGGAATGCTGTGTAGAAGGAAATTTGGGGATCCACGCAGATTCCAGAACTTTCCCACACAGAAAGTTGAGAAAAAAGTGATTTTTTCAGCTAAATTTGATGTTTGCAGGGGATTCTGGGTAGGGAAATGTTGGGGGACCCACGCAAGCCATACCTCGCTGGACTCACCGGGTACCTAGTTTTCAGAAATGTGTGGGTTTGGTAGGTTTCACTAGATGGCCGCCGAGCCCGGGGCCAAAAACTCATGGGACCCCCCTTGCAAAACCAGGTTGTTTTGTGATAGGTAATTTTGATGTCGCCTCAATAGGTTTTGGGCCCTTGCCTGTCGCGGGTACTTCACCCACCCACAGAAGTGAGGTACCATTTTTCTCGGAAGACTTTGGGGAATGCGGGGTGGGTGAAATTTTGTGGATCCACACACATTCCAGAACTTTCCACCACAGAAATGTGAGGAAAATGTTTGTTTTTTTTTACAAATTTTAAGGTTTGCAAGGGATTCTGGGTAACAGAACCTGGTGAGAGCCAGTCAAGTCACCCCATCCTGGATTCCCCTGGGTGTCTAGTTTTCAAAAATGTATAGGTTTGCTAGGCTTCCCTAGGTGCTGGCAGAGTTAGGGTTCAAAATCTACAGCTAGGCACTTTGCAAAAAAAGGGTCCATTTTCACTGTGAAAATGTGGTGTGTCCTAGTTGCGTTTTGGGCCGTTTCCTGTGGCGGGCACTAGGCTTACCCACACAAGTGAGGTACCATTTGTCTCGGAAGACTTTGGGGAACGCGGGGTGGGTGTAATTTCGTGGATCCACGCAGATTCCAGAACTTCCCAGCACAGAAATGTGAGGAAAATGTGTGTTTTTTTTACAAATTTTTAGGTTTGCAAGGGATTCTGGGTAACAGAACCTGGTGAGAGCCAGTCAAGTTACCCCATCCTGGATTCCCCTGGGTGTATAGTTTTCAAAAATGTATAGGTTTGCTAGGTTTCCCTAGGTGCCGGCAGAGCTAGGGTTCAAAATCTGCAGCTAGGCACTTTGCAAAAAAAGGGTCCGTTTTCACTGTGAAAATGTGGTGTGTCCACGTTGCGTTTTGGGCCATTTCCTGTCGCGGGCACTAGGCCTACCCACACAAGTGAGGTACCATTTTTCTCGTGAGACTTTGGGGAACACGGGGTGGGTGGAATTTTGTGGATCCACGCAGATTCCAGAACTTTCCACCACAGAAATGTGAGGAAAATGTGGGTTTTTTTACAAATTTTTAAGTTTGCAAAGGATTCTGGGTAATAGAACCTGGCGGGAGCCAGTCAAGTCATCCCATCCTGGATTCCCCTGGTTGTCTAGTTTTCAAAAATGTATAGGTTTGCTAGGTTTCCCTAGGTGCCGGCAGAGCTAGGGTTCAAAATCTACAGCTAGGCACTTTGCAAAAAAAGGGTCAGTTTTCACTGTAAAAATAAAGTGTGTCCACGTTGGGTTTTGAGCCGTTTCCTGTCACGGGCACTAGGCCTACCCACACAAGTGAGGTACCATTTTTATCGGGAGACTTAGGGTAACACAGAATTGTAGAGCAACTGTTATTACCTATTGATTTTCAATGCATTTCTGCCTTCCAAATGAAAGACAATGTGTAAAAAAGAAGTCATTTTGAAAAATGACGTATAATTCTTATGCTAGTATGGGTACTCACAATTTTGGAAATGTGCAAATATCTACTGTTTCTAAACTCTATCTTTTGTTCCAAATTAAAAAATACATAGGTGTCTCTCATACCGATTTCTCCATGTATATATTTTCCCAAATTAATTGCTATATACCCGGTACATAATAAAAAACCATTGCAAGACGCTGCTCAGTTATTGGCTCTGGGTTCGTCGGGTTCTTGGTGAACCTACAAGTCCTATATATCCCCACAACCAGAAAGGTCCAGCGGATGTAATGGTATATTGCTTTCAAATAGCTGTCATAATTAGAAGAAGTTACAGGTGAAAACGTTGACACAAATGGCTCTTTTTTCAGCTAATTTTCAATTTTTCCTATATTCAACGGTTAGTTTCTATAAAGAAACCTTGAAGGATCTACACAAATGACCCCTTGCTGAATTCAGAATTTTGTCTACTTTTTTTAAATGTATAGCTTTCCAGGATCCATTATTGCTTTCATACCCATTTCTACCATTAACTGGAAGGAGGTTGAAAGCACAAAAAATAGGCTATGTTCCAGAAAAATGCCAAAACTGTGAAAACATTTTAGTTTTCTGACAAAAGTCTGCTTGTACCTGAAAGCTGGGAAGATGGTGATTTCAGCACCACAACCCCTTTTTTGATACCATTTGCAGGGAAAATACCAAACGCTTTCATCTGTAGCCCTTTTTTCACATTTTTCCCCAAAAAAACAAAGTTTAGCTGTATTTTGGCTAATTTCTGGGTCCCCTCCAGAGGAATCCCCAAACCCTGGGTATCTTTAGAATCCCCAAGATGTTGGAAGAAAAGGACGCAAATTTGGCGTGGATACCTTATGTGGTCAATAAGTTACAGGGGCCTAAGCGCAAACTACCCCAAATAGCCAAAAAAAGGCTTAGCACAGGGGTGGAAAAGGCCTGGCAGCGAAGGGGTTAAACTGTGCCGGTAACATTTCTTTCCTACCTGTGATCAAGGCATTATGATGCTGAAACACATTGGGTTTTTCAGCTATGGCAAAATACATTTATCATCAATATTCTAGCTAACACGTATTTGTGAAGGAGAGTGCACGTTACTAAGCGTTTGTCACTCTTTTCTGTCGATTTTATATGTACAGGGATCCTTTTACCCTGATGTGCACCAATGCTGCCCCTGGGTCCCAACATATTTGTGAGGATTGTGGTGCTGTTCTATGCTTATAGTTTATAAACATAGTATAACTTGACTAAATTGTACAACAAAAATAGTGAACACATTATTTGAAATGCATCAGACACTCTCCTGATTTTTTGAAGAAAGGCTTTCTAGGAACTCAAAGCCAGCTGCACACACTTCACACAGCTTCCTAGCAGGATTCCGGGAAATCCCAATGAACAGCGAACATGTAAATGAATGTATCGTTATTTCACTTGCACCCTCTCGATTATCATGAATTATCGGTTTGATAAGAAAAGCAAAATCCAATAAAAAAACGAAATTTTAAATGATGAGGCATGCAAAACCATATTTCGTAAGAATTATTGGTTTAGCATTATTTTTCTAAGTTAATAAAATCTGAGAGACCTTTAGTTTACAGGAAATCTCGACTGTGATAAGACTGAAAACAAATTTAGGAAAGGTACAGCTGCCTAGAAAAAGCATTCACGTAATTCCACTAATTCCACAGTAGGGCACCACAACAGGAAGTCAACCTGACTCCTCACTGTCAAACAAGCATTGGCAAAGCCAATAGATCTAGATGAGAGGTCTTCAAACGTTCTGATACAGAGACCCCCCCTGTCAAAATATTTTATGCGTAAGGACCCTTTCTGGACAAACATTTCAAGAAACTGGTACTCCTCATCATTGACAACCATTAACCACAATAAACACTCCCAGTTCCCACGGCAAATCATTTTTACGGTGGGGAAATCATATTGAACAATGTTTAGCAAACCAAAGGTTTATGGGTGACTGTAGTGTGGTATGCTGTCAGAGGCTTACCACACAGTTCAAACAAAAAGTCTCCAAAAAGAATTACCCAAAAATGCACAATGGTACTTTATTTTTCACAAACAAAACATAATTTGAAAAAATGTATTTGGATGAGGACACCTTTCTGAACCAATGTGATGGGTGTGCCTGTTTTTCTCCAGAAAAACTGTCAATCTGTGGTTGCACCTCATTAGTACTAGTTTAACACCTATATATAGCAATAAGAAAAAAAATATGACTAGTCCAGCTTTGCAAAGGGCCTTCTACTGCGTTGCAACGTGTTGCTGCTTTTTAGTAACTTTTGAACCGTTTGAGTAATAATTTCTTTTTGTTAAAATCAATGCAGCAGATGATAGATTATGTGGCAAATGTGGCAAATCTATAATTATGCTAAAATCGCTGTGGCTGCACAGTCACATAATTCCAGTGGCCCTGGATATAATGGCTGTAAGTATGGGCTGCAAATTTAGTGCATGGCATCCAAAGAGAACCATTCTATATTGCATGGTATGCTGACGGCTTGGCTTTTACAGCTTCATGGAACTGGAGGTTGATGAAAATCATTCATCATAATTTAAACATACCATTTACAATTATTAATGATGAACTGCAAGATCCAAGTAGGATCCTTTCCTTAATTCCAGTGGAGGAAGTGGCTCCCTAATCTTCTTTCATACTGTTTCATACTGTTTTTCCAAAAAGGTTTTTATTTATCACATTTTGAAAACAGACACTTCGATATTAGTAGAAACTGGATCCTGGTTATATTAGTTTGTTGCTGTTGTTGACTTCATTCATGTCTCGGGGGATGGACGGCCTTGAGAGTCATGGGGGCGGGGTCAAAGGTGTGGCTAAAAACAAAGGGCCTCATTTCCAATCTTTTGGCATAGGTCAGCACCCCAAGCCTTCCTGCTGCGCTGCCCTACATCAAAAGAAAAGGGCAGAAATGCGCTGTATCTTTCAGATATGATGCATTTGTGCCCTTTCCCCCCACGCTGGTGCACAAATGACTTCCATGCGCAAATGTAGGCACCCTTGCGCCATGGCGCAAGGGTGTTTGTGTTTTAAGGGTGATTGTTTTTGTGCAGGAAGGAGCACCTTCCTGCACAAAAACAAACGATGGAGATGATTTTCTCTTTCTATGTGTGCTGCTGAATGCAGCACACATAGAAAGAGGAAATAACGAGGTGAAATAATGTTATTTCTCCTCATTATGCCTTCCCTACACCACACCTGTGGAGGCATAGGCTTTTGACGCATTCCCAGGTTTACGAAATTTCCAAATCTGGTAATGTGTCAAATGCCATGGGTGTTACATTGGAACACCCTCTGTAATGCCTATTGCATGCCTCCCTATAGCAGGGTGAAGCAATGCAGCGACTTGAACTGCGTTGCCTCAGTCCATATCTACAAGGTCAAGAAAAGCCACGCAGAGTGGCTTTGCGTGGCCTTGTAGATATGGCACTGCCGTGTGAGCCACCGAACCGTCACTAAAAGTAACGTTGTGGCAGCACAGGGGTCTTGTAAATGAGGCCCAAAATATTTTGTAGGTTTTTTAGGTCTTTCACCATCAGATAGCTACATTTAAAATAACGGGCAGCTTAAATAAAAAATAAATAAAAAGAGTTGTTACTCAGTGTGAAATGCACTCTAGTTCATTATGAAGCCTCTATAAGTTAATGAACTGCAAAGATCTGTGAGTAATCAAAGAGCCACAGAATTAAATCTTGTTTACTGCAGTGGAGAATTGGGATTTGTGTATTTTTAGTGCTACGAAGACAGAAAGCATTGTGAATATGTATACTTGCATTTCACACAGTATAAGATAGACTGCTACAAAATGTGCAAAACGTTTCATGATAAAATTATGCTTCCAAAATATAGATTTTAGTAATACCCAGACCGTACACAATGCATTTCTTTTACATAAATGTCCCTTCAACACCTCCTCAGAGATAGTAAGCGCTATGTAAATACAATGACAATTATAAGCACATACTTCACAGCTCTTTTGTTAACTCTTTACACTACCACTCAAAAAGAATAAAACTTTGTCATCACAAAGCTTCCAGAGATTCATCAATTAAAGCCAGTACCGGCTCCCAAGCATCCTTTACATTTGCAGATTACCCTTTACATTTGCAGATTGTGTACATTTGGATTTCTTTCAGACAGGCAGCACACTGGCAGAAAGGTGTGTTTATCTGTTTGCCCGGCTTCAGTTTCACAGCACAGGAGAGTCCCTGAATGACACTTCACCTGAAGCATTTTAACAATCAGAATTACCTGTCTGGGGACAGTTGTCGTTTTCGAAAACAAAGAGCAAATGTTTTGGATTCCAGGCAGAAGTGAGACAGAGGAATGTGTGTCCCACTTCCCATGACTCCACATCCCTCCTGGGGGCCATTCCCCACAGATTGCAGACCTCTGTTCTAGATTGTGATATCTTTAGGCTTTTTCAAAACTTTCTTGTACAGGGAGGTATTAGTTTGAACTTATGTTGTGGTGCCCTATGGTGGAATTAGAAATGAATTCAAAGATGGTTTTCTTGGATAGAATTGCATCCCTAGTGGCCACTGTGGAATGCATTTGTAATATTTGAACAAACCCATTCAAAGGTGGCCTTGGTGAATGTGTAATGATACCTTTGAGTGGCTTGGCTTTGTTCAAATAATTTGTTCTTGCGTGCATACTTGAGGGTATGCCTTCTTGAAAAAGGGTAAAATCCCATTTTAAAATGGCTTTGCGAGTAACAAAATAGGAAATAAAGTTGTAATCTGGTGGATTAAGAGGATGATGTGTGGGGAAGGGTGAGGGAGCAATCAAGGAGTGTGGGAGAAATATTAAAAAAATAAAAGGAATCGGGCAAAATCAACAGATATTATGGATAAGTAACATGTAGAACATGGACTAGCTGGGGAGTTTATAGAAGAGCAAAGTAGAGAGAGAGGCGGGCAAGATGCAAAGCGAAGGGAAAAGTAGCACACCGGGAGAGAGCAAGAATATACATGCACTCCAGTGTAGTGTTTATGGGGAAAGAAAAGATAGATCCCTGAAATGGAAGCAAAATCAGCAGTGGAAGGATACAAGTTAGCCAATCAGAACATTGCAATACCTAAATGCTCCTGGGTGGGACAAACACAAGAATATGGAAGAAAGCCTCTGAATGCTGAGACAACAGAGACAGACAGCCAAGCCGATCCACTTAGGAGAAAAGGCTTAGCAAAAACTGTCTCTTTGTATTTTAGAAACAATGGGTCTGGCCAACAGACAGCTAAAGCTATCTGTAACCAAGACCTAAAAAGACTGTGGGGCTTTTTTGCTAAATGGCTCTCAAGTGTAAAGTAGACTTTTTTGTGTAAATATTTTAATTACATATTATACTTTGTTGATACAATCGATAAAGAGAACACATATAGCATACAATTATCTAACACTGTTGTAAAAGAAGAGAGTAATAGGCAAGTAACAGGCAGCACAATAAGAAGTGTCCAATCAGCCACCAGATACATGTCCATTTGGGATGTCCCCCCTTCTCCTCTAAACCCCACAGTCAGATGGGCCAACATGCTCAATCCACCAAAGTCAAAATACTTGCTAACCGAGGGTTTGGTACGTGTACAATGTCTGTATATATTGCAGCAAATGTCGCAATTGCCTTTGCCCATGAATCAAATTTCAACCAGCAATCATAACAATGAAACAATACCCCCGCCCCAACCAGCTTGTGTGTGTGTGCGTGACCAGACCACCATCCAATTGTACACCGGCTCCAACAGATAAATAAGTACTCAGTACAATGTCTCACAACAGATGTCAGTCGCCTCCATCGTGCTCCCAATCGGGCTCAACACTAGACTACCCAACATATCAAATCAAATCAAAACAAGCTTTATTCGATTGTTATTTCATACAATCATAAAAGCACTTAAAAAACGGACTTATACATTCCACAACCATAGATAAAAGAAAATTTCAGATTTGCTAATAAAATTTGTATCATAAAATCAGACTCCATTAGCTCAAATACTAAGCGTGCTTATATAACAATACATCTTCTATGACTAACAACTTTCTTTAAAAACATGGCAACCCTCCATACTACATGTTCATTATCCAAAAACTGTAATGCGATATACGCAGGATGACATTGTCTAATCCCCAGAGATTTTAAAAGTTTTACAATCCACATCTTCCTCAGTTCACTGTAAAATCGCCAAAATAAAACAACATGCATAGTGGATTGTTCTGAGTGATTATCACATGGACACAATTGCATTACTTGCGCCCAATCATTCATTTTTGGGAAACTTACAAATCTATGGAAGATGCCAATTCTAAACCTAGTTAATAAAAACCGGTCATAGCCCCCTGGTACCATTTTCAAATAAGGTTGTATATGAAAAGTTGTTAAAATCATTTGATTATGTCGCACTGAGGGCTTTAAAATCTCTGATGATAATCTAATGGTGTCTAATAGTAAAAGGCATTCTTGTCTTAACTCTTTTCTCTTGAGCATCGACATTGTACTAGGGTCCGTAAAATATTCTAAATGACCAAGGTCACGCATAAAATCCCGGAAATACCTTAACCAAGGGATAGATAAAACCCCTTCCAATGTTAAACTATCCCGTAGAATGTCCTGGTTAAGTACAGTTTTTGTCGATGTCCAAATCCTGTGCCATAAAAGAATAGGCTCAGTTTTTATGAGATCGGCAATGTAAGGAATACGCAACTCAGAGTGACAGACATAGGATGATGTGCTACTTGGGACTGCTAAAATATAACATAAGAACGCATTTTCCACTTTTTGCAGGGAATTCACATCTGCGAGACCCCAAATCCCTGCCCCATAGGTGGCCGCGGAGATACATTTAGCCTTATAGATCTGGATAAGTTCCTCCGGCGGCCTCCTGCTCAGTTTTCTTGAAAAGTTTGCAAGGGCGCTCGTGGACTTTAAAAACACCGATTTTTTAGCTAACACTGCTTGAGCCCACTGGTCGTTCTGGGAGAATAGTATACCAAGATATGAGAAGCTCTTTGTAAACACGATCTCCTGCTCCTCTATATACATTTTCCTACAATTCCGGCTGCCACTGCCACATCTCATTACAAAGGTTTTCGATGTATTCACCCTGAGCCCAAGTTGACACATAAAGGCAACGAAGGTGTTTAAAACCTTTTGCAGTCCTAACTGAGTGCGTGACATCAGAACTGCGTAATCCGCATACAGAAGAGCAGGTATTGAACGTCTGGCTATTTGAGGAGAATCTAAGCCAACTTTTGTCAGTGCTTCTTCAAGGCCATTAATATAAAGGTTAAAAAGGAAGGGGGCAAGCACGCAACCTTGCCTAACCCCCCTCCTAATTGGAAACAGGGCAGAGCGCTCACCCTTAATACTATACCGCACTCTCGCTCTTGCATCACTATATAGCCGTCTGAGGAAAGTTATAATATTTGTTTCAACTCCCATCCCTTCGAGGATCTCCCTGAGCTTGCTGTGTCTAACACCCAACATATCATCCAAGGTGTGGGGTTAAGCAGTGCCTGCCTAGAGGGGTAGAACTTGCCTGCCCATTCTCTCCTAGAATAAAGATTAGTCTCTCAGGGTGGGGGGAGATCATCCATACCAGCCTCAAGTCATTCCAGGTAAGTATCCCAGCATACCAGCAGATCTAATACCACACCCGTTTCGTGCAATCGCTTATGCACCACTAGCTCGGCAGGTTCCCAACGGAGCATGTCTGTCGCCAGCGTTTCAATGGGGTTGCCTCGGAAGACTCAGGCCATAGTAATACATCACTTATCTAAGATGAGCGATACATTCTGGAATCTGAGCAGATCCTAGCTTTTCTTTGTGACACAGTCCATATCAAGCAAGTATCTAAGCGGGTCCAGCGGAAACAAATTATTTGTCACCGCTCATACCACCTGCAAAACCCGCTCCCAAACAGGACGAATTAGTGTACTGAACTACACCATGTGTAGGATGTCAGCATCAGTAGATTTACACCTCGGGCATACATCAGATACACCGGGGAAGGTCTTGCTAATTCTGTGTGGGGTGAGATATACACAGTGCAGAAAGTAAAACTCAGTGAGTTGAAACCGCGCATTTTGCGTACCCCTGTTTGATGGATTGCACGCATTGGTCCCACTGTTTGTCTGTGATATCTGTCCCAAGCGCCAATTTCCACCAATCCTGTAACTGCACATGTTCCGTAGTTGGCCTGCTCACCAACACGGAGTATAAATGTGCGATGGCACTCCTGGTGTTTCCTCCAATTAAAACCACTTTGAGGGGTGCTCTTGTTGGAGGCAGTTCGCCATCAGGCCCCCCAGGTCTTATGCATTCCATCCATTAAGGCAGAGTACAGAAAGAACTGCTCCAGACCGAGCCCATGATCCAGCGCCAAAACATCGAAGGCGCAGAAACCCTCCTCGGTCATCACATCCACCCAAGTCAGGAGTCTCGCTGCTTCCCAATCCCGGACACAATGCGCGGTCCCCAAGGCTGCACACTCTGGTATGGTCCAGATCAGAAGACTAGGCGCATAAGACGTACGTTGCTGCCCATCCCCGATGTATTGCTTCTATATGTATAATGCTGTATGTAGCTGCACACTATCCATGTCCCGAGGAGGTGTAGTGTCAAAAAGCCTATGTAGCAATGGTATCCCTGCCAATTCATCCAAAATGCCAATGTGTTCCAGGGATGGTTCTCCTGCAATCCACCGCATCAGCCACTGCATTTGTGCTGCAGCAGAGTACGATTCGCAGTCCGGGGCCAAAAGGCCACCCTCATCCAAGGGCGCAAAAAGCTTAGGTAGATCAACCTGTCTTCGACCGTTGCTCCAAATCAAGTCCGTCAACACCCTTCTGAGATCTAGGAAGAAGGCCTTGCTTATAACGAATGGGAGGGCCGCAAAGAAATAAAGAAGTTGGGGTACGACCAACATTTTTGCAATGGCAACATTGCACATGGGGGACAAGGGTAGTTTGGCCCTAAAAGGGAGGGAGCGGTGAATCGCAGCCAGCGCCTTCCCGAGATTCCCCTCCAGTAAATCATGTGAATCATAATACACCTGTACTCCCAGATATTTAATGGAGTCAAATTGTCAATTCAGCTCTGAATGTGGGAGAGCCTCCTGATGGTCCTCAGAGGTAGGTAATAGCGGAAATAAACAGGATTTATTCTAATTAACTCGAAGGCCCGACATGGCTCCAAATGTAGTCAGCAGGGCCATGATTCCTGGTAGCAGCGCTGGGTCTGCTCTCAGATAAATCAACGCATCGTCCACGTAAAGGGACGCTATTTGGGGATGTCCAAGCACCACGAGACCCCACTGTGGTGCTCGATACCAAAGCATACATGCCAAGGGCCCCACCGCTAAAGCAAACAGCAGTGGAGAGAGGGGGTAGCGCTGTCTTGTACCCTTAGCCATCAAAAAAGAGGCAGATAATACGTCTCCTGTGTGCACCCTAGCAGTCGGATTGGTGTACAGTAACGCTACCTAGCGCAAAAATGAAGAACCAAACCCCATTTGTGCCAAAACTGCTATCTAGTAAGGTCAACCCAAAGTGTTGAATGCCTTCTCTATGTCAAGTGAGGCAGCCCAACCCTCCGTTCCAGTGCGCCTTGCCCAGTTCATAACATGGAATAGCCACTGCAAATTAAGGAAGGTGTTGGGCCTGGGGGAAAAATTGTTTTGGTCAGATTGCATCAAAGAGGGGACTATGGTGCTGAGATGATTAGCCAAGACCTTCCCAAGAACCTTGTAATCTAGATTCAAGAGAGACAGGGGACAGTAAGATTTTACATTTAGGGGACCCTGCCCTGGTTTTGGCAGGACTACAATCACTGCGTCACTCATAGAAGTCAGCAAGGCCTCATTGGCCAATGCGCATTCATACACCTAAAAGAGGTGCGGTGGCAAAGAAGAACTGGAATGTGCAAAAAATTTGCTCTGGAACCCGTCGGTACAAGGAGCCTTCCCTCTGGCAATCTGGCCTATTGCCTCTCGTATCTCTAGTTCCTGATGTTGGAGGGGGTTAACCGAAGAAGTATGGACTCATGACAAATGCGCTGTGAGCACATCTTGATTTATCTCAGAGGGTTCTCTGTACAGACACGGTAATAATTTTCAAATTCTCCATTGATATCCTCCTGTGTGTTCAATAACCGCCTGGACTGCTGTCACATCACGGTAATAGGGTACCTGGGGGATTCTGACCGTAACAGCCATGCCAGTAGGCGACTTGCATTATCTCCATGTTCATGTTGTTGTTGTGTATATATCTAAAATCAAATCTGGATGGCCAACTGACCAATTGTCGATATTCTCCTCGTATCTAAGCAGAAAGAGCCTGAAACCAGTCATTGGAAATAAGCATCAATGGCCTCACCAATTTGAGAGTGGAACACAATGTCGGTCAAGGCATCTGTAAGTGCCAAGTGGGAATTCCCGCCTGGGCCTTCCCCACTTCAATGAAACCTACAAGGGATTGTGGTCCAACAGGGTCTTGCCCAGATGTTCTGCTTGTGTGCATAGTTGAATCAGCGCTTAAGGAGCAGAGATCATATCTAGCCTGGAATGTATCTTGTGTACCATCAAGTAATCGGAATAGTCTATGTCACTGTGGTGCAATGAATTTAAAATGTCCCCCACTTGTACATTATGAGCCCACATGTTCAGGTGTTGTTATATGGAGCACAAGTATGCCCTGGATGGGGGGCTGAGTGGATCTGTCCATTGCCAGTTTAAGCACCTCATTGTAATCCCTGCACCAAAATGTATGTGCCGCTGGATCTGGGAGCAAGACAGGTGTTAAGGTCGGATAAACTGCTGACTGCCCTGCAGTTGGGGCGTAAACCGCTACAAGCATTAGGGGTATTCCATCAAACATACTTCCCACTATGACACAGTGACGTTCAGGGTCAACCCTAGTGTGGGATGTCGTAAAAGGCATATCTGGGGTCACCCATATCAGCACATCCCTTGCATAACTAGAGAATGTGGTACTATATACCCCACCCCACCATCGTCTACCGAGTCTGGTGAGTTCCAGAGAGGTAAGGTGTGTTTCCTAGAGGTAAGCAAAGTGGGCCCCACGTCTCTTCAGGTAAGCACATATCCTGTGGCGCTTAGCGTAAGAACTCATACCTCTCACATTCAACATCTAGAACCCGTATTCTGGTACTGACATGACAAAATACAAATGTAAACATGTACATACCCCAAGACTGAAGCCAGTCTGATGACTCTAGCACACAACACTGTACACATGTGTTCCCTACCCCCAACAAAGTCTTAAACTTCCTTCTCTGGGCCATTGCGCAACAGTGCAGCAATAGGCCAGCAGCTCCACAACCTGTGCATACCATATCATAAAAAAAACATGTAGATCGTAGGGGGGTCGTCATAGAACAGTCTTGTCAATAAATCACTCAACATGCCCTGTAGCACCAGAACAAAGGTGAGCAGTGACCCACCCCGCCGCCCTCCTTTAAGTAGGCGCCCAATTGGAAAAAAGAACAACTAGTCCAGTAAACCCCCACACAAAGAGAAAAAGGACATGGATTCAAGAGATTCTGCCATTGTAGTCAGCGGTCATCGATGTAACCACACTGTCATGCGTCAGGGAACCATTCATGGACAGAGAGTGTGCCGCGTCTTTGTCTCCGGCACCTGAGCCGGGAGACCACATCTGGACTAATGCGACCACTACCTGGGCCCTCTACTGTACGGCTTGGTCCCAGGAGGGTCAGGAGCAGTATTTATGATTGGATTAATGTCAATTCCGAACTAGAAACCAACTCTCCCCTGTGTCCTGTCAGTTCGATGAAGGATGCTCACCTTTGATCTCCAGCCAGTCCCATGCCTCATGTGTGGATTGAAAAAGGAGCACCTGGTCGCCATCCACAACGTGTAGCTTAGATAGAAAAATCTACGAATATTTGATCCCCAATTGTTGGAGTTTGAGTTTCACCGAGGCAGGGGCGTTTCTCCATTAGGGCTCAGAGGGCTGCGCCCCTCTGGAATTCCTACACATTTACATAAAAACATATTAAATAGATCAATTTATTTAAAGATGCAATCCCATCTCTAAATAAATTGATAAATTTAAGTCTGGGCTGTCTGTTTCAGGCTGCCTTTCCCGCGTCGCTTTAAAGTAGGAGACGGAAGACAGGGAGTATATCGACTTTCTGAACTGTGATGCTCGACGCAGGGCTTTCTGTTTTAAAGCCCTTCATTGCCATTGTGGTCTATGGTTATATTCACTCTGTAGGCCAGTGATGCAATCAGCGGCACAGTTTCGGGCGCCGGAGACTTCATCCCTGTGTTATTTCATAAGTCTGTCATTCAAAGGCATAGATCCCACCCTTTCATCATACGTGAGAGTGGATGCAAGCACGTCATATCCGGTGCATTGTTCTCGGTAATGGTAAGTGTTTGCACACGAATGTTGTGTAATGTATATTGTGCTGAGACCCCTCATCAAGCTAACCTCCCCCACTGTGACACCCCAGGGTGTCGCTCCAGATTGCTGGCTCCTTTAGAAGTGGAGCTGCTCTATTTGTTCCCTCACGAAATGGATCCAAATAACGAGCAGGGTTCTTGTTCCCTTTCAAAGTTGATCCAAATTTCTGAGTCAAGCAAGACGAGAAATATGTGCTTACAGTAGACAGTTCTCTGATGTATGACATTAAAACTGGCCATGTCTTCATGCCCCAAGTTGACACTGAGGCCAAAAACATGGATTGACTTGCAAACAATGAATGTTAAAAATGTTAAGTAAATGTATTTCAGAGATTTATTTCCTCTCTTATTTCACTTGCTTTACTTAAACTTGCGTTCCCCAAGATTAAGCTATTTTATAATTTTGTTGTGTATCTCTATTTTTTCTGTGCATTCTGTGAGGCTTGAGCCATGCCAGGTGTTTATGAGGGGTTTGATTGAGCGTACAGGTGCTAAGGCTGAAGCCAAACAAATTGTGTGTCAGTGGTTTGGTCTCCCTGCAGAGCCCACAGAACAATGTTTATGTATTCCATTTTCAACTGAAATTCTGTGGATATGTGTGTGAAGGGAAGATCGTAACTGTCATTTTCTCCACTTGCATGGGCTCTTGATGCGAGCAATCTGAAGAAGGCTATCTCGGTCACTGTAGTTAAACAGGCACGCCACCACTGGATGAAGAGGTGCCCCGGTGACGGCAGCAAGCCGGCACTCGCTGAGCCTGCTCAAGTGAAAAGAACGTAGAAGTCCTACCTCCCAGTACGTTATGCGTCAGCCATTGTTCCAGGTACAGGTCCCTACTTGAACCTTCAATCCTCTAAGGCAGGCCTACCACCCGAATGTTATTCTGTCTCGACCTCCCCTGCGCATCTTCAGCCATTTTCTGCAGTAAGGCCACCTTTCACCACAGAGCAGTCAGCACAGCCTGCGTCTCTGATACAACAGATTGCATCTCCTTAATGGTCGCATAGTGGGTGGTCACTCTGGTCAATAGCTTATTATGTTCCTCCCACATACAGTACAAGATGGCCACTGGACAGTCGAGCCACTAAGAGGCTCGCAGGCATGGGATCACTTAACAGTGTGAATCTGTGCAGAAGCCAGCCTCAGGTGGTCTTATCATGGCTCTTACCTCTCCGCAGTCTATGGAGCAGTCTGGGCTTCAGAAAGAGTGCATTTTCAAACTCCAGGACTGATTTCCGTCTTGACGACCATCTTGTCCCCGATCTGGGCAGAACTCGATGTGAGAACGCAAGTTGAATCTCGACAGTGGTTGTTGGGTCTCACTCGTTTTGCTGTTTCTGCATAAGTCAGCTCGATGGGCTGACTGCTGGGATGCTGTATTGGCAAGTACTCCTCTGCTTGTTCCTTGACTAACAAGAACCCGCCATCTTGGATGTGGTGGGTGAGGGGGGCTGTCCATCCCAATCTCCACACAGGATTGTGCACTTGCCAATGTGATACCACCAGCCCGCCGATCTCTGCAACGCCCGAATGCCGACGATCGACCTTTACATCACTGGCTCCGCTCCTGACCAGCCCGCAGGTGAAGGTGTGAGCCTTCCATCTTGGTCGTGTTGGATTGGGTGCAGGGGCCATTCACTGCCTCTCAGCCAGGCTGCCTGGTTTTGCCCAATGCCACATTGCCACCGCGACGATGATGCAGCTCCCTTGACATGTGGTGTGCAGACAGAGATATTTTGGCTGCTCGACTATGGTGACCCGCATCTACTTCAGTTTGTTTGATTGCTGCTCCAGCCAGTGCAGGGCGCTGCTGCCGTCTTCATTCTGCCCCCTTGAGCGCCCAAGTTCCGGGCTGGTCTGGCTCACCGGGAGGGGTTCCCTCCTTTCCTTGTCATCTCATGTGAGGCACTGACCAACTGCCGCTGGGTCCCGACAGCTTTGCAACTCTTCTGCAACACTTCTGGTGCTTACTGAGGATGATTATTTAAGTGCAATGGTTCTTTTGTGTTGTGGTTTTATAACTCAGATGATTCCTCCTCTTCACTTCTTATGTCTGGAAACGATATGTCGTTGGGATTCCTTCTAGTAGGATTACTACTGATGCTATTTTACCTCCTTGAATTGTTGGGCCTCTTCTGTTAAGAGCACTTAAAATTCTCCTTCCTTGAGTGCGAGGATCTGATAAGTGCAATAATCAAGCTTGTTGTGGCGTAGGATTCCTACTGATGTTATTTCACCTCCCTGATCATTGGGTTACTTTTTAGTAGAAATACTACTGATGCTAGTTTACTGCCTTTAAGTGCACTTAATATTCTCGATCCTAGAGCATGGTAAGTGCAATAGTTAAGCTTATTGTGGCATAGCTCTATGACCCAGTTAAAACAGGTTGTATTACTCAATCTTAAGTCTGAGTCTTGAGAAAGGATTCCAATGGAACACCTAAAAGACCTCAATACAATGACCTACTAAGGACTGATAAGGCTGGTGTTTGGAAGCCTGCTAATTATACAACAGGACTTGAGACCATCTAATTGAAGATTAGATTCCATGACTGGCAGAAAAATACCCACCTTTACAGGTAATGAAAGTGACAGAGGCTCTTATAAGAGTATCCAAATTGGGAATGTTCACTCGCCTGCCTCTGTAAATCTCATGTGAGTAACAATGTCTACATAATTTAGTACCCTCCTAATCTTACTAAAAATGCCACTAAACATATATTCCTTAAATCACACCCAGAAACTCTTATCTGTGACCCATATTTTTGCTCTAATAAAGGGACTATAATCAGTGACATCATCTTCTACACTAAAAGACAAGCGCAATAGAGATAAGCCCTATATTTATTGCTCCAGATCAATATATCCAGGTAGCCCTTCTCCCCTCTGCAGGGCATATGCTGCCATATCCTTATACAGCAATGGGATCATCCAATTACAATACTCTAATAACAACCTAGAAATACTGGATGAAATCTTTCCCATCACCAAAACTGCTGATGACAAAAAAGATCACCCCACCTCCCAAGATAACATTAGCCCCTTGGTCCTGTCTCAGGAATTATTAGTATCACCTATTATCACCCTAGCCACCCCATCCCCACATAGGTTGCTGTACCATGCTCCCTACCTCATCCCCCTCCTTTAATACATTAGATCCCTCTCCCTCTGATCAGACAATGGCTCCCCCATTGATACCCCAAGCAGGTCCTCATTCAGTCTACACTCTCAGAATAGTGAGCACAGAGTCTCTGGGGCCTGGCTCTAAACTCTCCCTCATGTCTATACCACAGTTAAAAATTTGCAAACATTCGTGACAAGAATTTTCAATTCTATTAAGGACACAGAGGCGAGGATTATGCTTCTCATTTCTTTACTGATAATCACAGCAGCCAATCAAAGAAAAGTAACCAAAACACTACATTACCCATGAACCCTACAGGTCACATGGCCAACCATAGAGAGTCCCTTATATAAGCTCCAACCAAGGTGACAGTGTCCTCTTTCTTTGAAAAATCATCAAACACTTAAGTCCATGAACAATAACTTGATCCCGTAGAATCATCCTTAAGCTAGAAGAACCTCCTCTTGAAGAGACAACTTGCACCCCAACGGGGCTCAATACTCAGAACTTGGTTCCTGAACCAACGAGCGGAGGCATCTTCCTTGAGAGACGCGAAGACCTTACATCGATGTTGTCCATCATGCTCTACTTGTTATCAGTACCTGAAAGTGTAAAGGATAAACCGTAACACCGTTCAGCATATCTGATATCTCATCATATAAAGCAGAAAGGGAAGGGAAAAAATATAGGAACATATGTGCAATATGAAGATACTAAGCAAACAATTCAAAGCAATTACAATGCAAATACATATCGTTTGGGTGGGATAATCCTTGCCTCTGTGTCCTTAATAGAATTGAACATTCTTGTCACGAATGTTTGCAAATTTTTAATTCTATGTCAGGACCGGAGGCTCCGATTATGCTTGTTTAAAGCTTAGCCCCCACCACAGATGCCACATCCACAATAGGCTTGTAATAGAAAGACTTTAAAGTGGTTTCTGTTGACCAGTCAGCTGCATTCATAATATCTGAGAGACTGACCCCTAAGGAGAAGGAATTAGATGCCATAGCCCCTCGAGCTGAGTGGGCCCCAAATTTTGATACATCAATGCCAGCTTCGCCCATGAGCCAGCGCATCCATCTTGATAAGGTGGCAGGAGTCACAGGGCGAAATGGCTTTTACAGCGCAATTAGTAATTGACCCTTCATGTCTGAACAAATTTCTGCTGTACTCACCTCGTAATCTTTTAAACCTTTCTCAACACACAGCTTAGGGTTATTAGGAAAAGCTGGATAAGATACCAAAGAGGTATTGCACTTAGTCCTCCTTGTGATAGTGAAAGTCACACCCTCTGGAGAAAATCTACGTCCTGCTAGATCTTGCACACGGACATCGGAGACTCGCTTACAGGACAAGTAACATTGTCAGTTTGGAAGACAGTTGTTTTCTTGACAAATACTTATTGGAAGGCCAGGCTTCCAAGAATCTCAGGACGGAAGACACATCCCATAATTCCGAATACATGGGACAAGGGGGCTTGACCATCCGGATACCCCTTAGCAGTTTACACACCAGGGGGTGTTCTCCAATCGGTTTGCCCCCAATTGGTACGTGTCCCGCTGAGATGGCTGATCGAAAATTGTTTACAGTCCTGTAGGCTAAGCCCGAGGCCGCAATGGATGCCAAAAGGTTTACCAACAAAGAGACATGTGCTCTAGAGGGATCCACTTCCCGTTGAGAGCACCAACTACACCATCGTTTCCAAGCTGATGAGTACCGCTTGTGGGTGTTAGCTGACCAGGCTTCGCTAATAAATCTGTCAGCGTCTCTTGAAAGGCCAGGGACCTTCCACCTGTCCCTGAAACCCGCCAGGCTACCAGAGGGAGTTGCCCCGATTCTATCAAGGGATGAGGGGTTTTTTGAGGGTCCAGCAACAGATTCCACAGCTGCGGAAGAAGGATTGGCACTGCACAAAGCATTTCCAGAAGAACTGGGAACCATGCCTGCGCTCGCCAGAGTGCGGTGATCAGTATTAACTCCGATTGCTGACGACGGGTTAGTGCCAGAACTCTGGGGATCATCATAAATGGAGGGAAGGCATAGCACAGAGATGCTGGCCAATCCTGCAGAAACGCATCCGTGGCGATCGCCTCCGGATCCGGCCGCCAGCCGTAAAAGGCTGGGAGTTGTCTGTTGAGACGAGATGCAGACAGATCCAACTTGCAGGGGCCCCGAAGGTAGTTCAGCGACTGGAACACTCGGGGATGGAGTCTCCAGTCGCTGAAGTCCCTCAAATGTCAGGAGTGCCAATCGGCCACCTCGTTGTTGCAGCCTGGAAGTTACTCCACCACTACTGAGAGTCTGTGTTGAAGGCAATAGTGCCAAAAATCCTTGGCGATCTCCGCCAGAATCCAGGACCTCGTCCCCCCTAGCTGGTTCACATAGCGTACCGCTGACACGTTGTCCATGCGAAGCAGGATACAACAATCCGTCTTCCGAGGTGACAGACAGCGGATTGCAAAAGAGCCTGCCAGTAGCTCCAGACAATTGATATGCAATGAAAGTTCCTCCTGTGACCAGCAGCCTCCAGTGGAGATCTGGCCGCAACGGGCTTCCCAACCCCAACGGCTGGCATCGGATTCGATCACTACCTCCGGGGAGGATCCGAAGAGGGCTCCGCCGTTCCAAGCCTCCATTTGATCTAGCCACCACAGCATTTCCAGCCTCGCCTCCTCGGAAAGAGTGATCTGTTCTGAGTACCCGAGGCCTTTCCAGAGATGCTGAATCTTTATTCTTTGGAGTGCTCGGTAGTGAAGGGGACCCGGGAAGATTGCCTGAATGGAAGAGGCCAACAGCCCGACTACCCGGGCTACAGATCTCAATGACACACTCTGTTTGTTCAAAATCAACCTCAACTCTCTCTTGATTGACCTGACTTTCTGAACTGGCAGGAGGAGTTGGCAACTCCAGGAGTCGATCTGAAAACCCAGAAACTCGATCGATTGGGCTGGAGATAGTATCCATTTTTGATGATTCACAATGAATCCTAGACTCTGCAATAGGTTGATCGCCCACTCGAGATGGGTTATCACTAGCCGAGGGCAACGAGCCATAATGATGATGTCGTCCAAGTAAATGATTACACCGACACCCCGTGCCCTCAATGATTCCATCACCGGGCGAACGAGTTTCGTGAAGCACCATGGTGCTGACGAAAGGCCGAAGTAGGACTCTCTATTCGTAGCAAACTCCCTGCCATTGGAACTGCAGGAAACGTCGATGTGGTGCGTAGATGGGAACGGACAGATACACATCTTTCAGGTCCGAACGGACCATCCAATCCCCTTCTTGAAGAAGATCGCGCAGCAGATGGATGCCCTCCATCTTGAAATGCCGATATACTACCCATCCATTGAAATCCTTTAGATTCAAAACTAGTCCGGATCCACCCCCCTTCTTCTCGACTAGGAATATGCCGCTGGAAAAGCCGTGGGGGTGAGGATTTGTGATCACTATGGCCCCTTTCCTCAGAAGAGAATCTAGCACTTCTGAGATAAAGTCCTGCTCTTGTTGAGAAAATACATTTGAGGGGGAGGAGAATTCTGACTGGGAGAGCTGTACAGTTCGAGCTTGTACCCCTGCACTGTCTCTAAGATCCATGCATCCTGGGAGATTGTGTGCCAAGTGTGTAGGAATAACCGGATCCTTCCCCCCAACAACACCTGAATTTCCGGCATCCTGTTGTCCACCTTGATTTCCTCTGTATCTGCCCTTCCGGAATCTGTTTCTGGCACGTCGGGTGGGGTAGAAGGAGGAGTTGTTATTGTAATTGTGGTCCTGATAACCCCCTCGTTGTTGGTGGTATTGACCCCGCGGGGCGCCTTCATTGTAACCCCGGCTGAACGACCGCCCTCAGTATCGTCCGGCCCTGCCGAAAAGCGGTCGGAAAGCTCGTTTGAGAGAGCCTTGTCCCTTGTCCAACCCACCGAAAGTGGCAACAAATTTAGTAAGCTCCTTAAGAAAAGGTTGGCCGAATAGGAGGCCCTGGGCTAGGGGTCCTGATTCAGAGGTGGAAAGTTCTGCTAATTTAGGATCCAGCTTCAGTAATATTGAACGGCGACTCTCGCTGGACATTGCACAGTTCGCATTTCCGAGTTAACACACGGCCCTTTGCGCCCATCCAATCAAATTCATCCGGGTCTATTGCCTTTGTGGACTCTTTGGCCCGAAAACCCATTTCCAGAATTTTCGTCAAGGGGCCTGACATGTCTAGGAGCTTGTCCCGGCATGATCTCCATGCCTGATCTAGGCCCTTTTTAGCATCTTTGGAGTACTTCTTCAGGTACGTGAGCATCGAGGGGTCTACCTCTGGTGTCCCCGCCACCTTGCCTGACAGGTGTGGCCTAGGGCATTCTGACCTTAGTCGAGCCCTCACGTCTCTATCAAAAGCCTGCCGAAGATGGGATTGGACGTACTCGGCTACTTCCTGGGGTGGGAGCCAGGCAGTGGAATTGGGATGTACTATTTCCGCTGGCTCGAAAGTAAGGAGTTTAGGCTGGGAAGGGGTCTCCATGTTCTTTTGCTTCTTCGATCTCTTGGAGGTTCTAGGAGCCTCCTCTTGGTCGGACGTATGGTTCAAGGAGGAGTCCTCTTCATCATCTTGAGGCACTTCAGTGACGGTTGCCTCCTTAGTTGGGGTGACATAGTCATGGTCATTTGACAGACTCCTGGCTAGTTTTGCGAAATCCGCAGCGTGGGGGTTCCTGACCCCTTTCCCACCGACCTTGGGACGACTGCCAGAAGTGGGGATCCAGCCCTGCTGTTGGGCATAACCGCAAAAATGGCGCTTCAGGGGCTCCATGGCTCTCACTAGGGCCTTATTCACAGAGTGTTGCACTCCTGCATCTAATGCCTCAACGAGGTCTTGCTCCATGGACCCAGAGGGTTCCTCATCAAAGTATTCCTCCTCGTAAAAATATTCAGACATAGTGGCACACTGTAGTGTGGAAATCTATCTCACAGGAGGACTGCCTGTATCCCAAAACAATGGATGACCCCACACAGACCAGGCTTATGATAAAACTAGAGTTCAGGGGGAGTAGAGAAACCCCAGGCAAGCCAAAGCACACTTCTTTGTGCCAATTGCAATTATAATTATAATGTGGAGGGAGGGCTTGCCAGATCCACGCTATGCAGAGCCTATGCACATAATACAGCCCCACACACACTGTTCGTGTCAGGCGTCACCGGGAGCAGAAACGAGTCCAGTTGGATTAAGAGCAGTAATGCTGCTCCCCCGTTCATTGAAGCCCGAGGGAATACTGTAAATCAGGCAAAATGGCCGCCGGGCATGCACGGTAACGGCCGCTCGTTTCAGTGAAAAGAGGACTGCGCATGGGCCAGACGCGCGTCCTCGCTGCTCTTTCCTCCCGCTCCACTAATTGAGAAATGCAGGCAAAAGGCGCCCGCTTGGGGAGGCAGAGCGCTCCCAAAAACACGCGCTCGATAGCAACAGCAGGAAAAATTAAACGGAAACTGAACGTGGCGCAGCTTCAGAGCCGGAGCACTATTCCAGTCACTTTAAGCGGCGAACGGGAACAGATATACAAGCAACATACAAACGTAATGCCTCACATTAGAATAGTAACCCGTAGACTTAGGCTAAGTACACCATGCAAAGCAGTGCCATGTAAAAGCACTTAACTGGCTGCGGAGCAGCAAAGAAAGAGGACACTGTCACGTTGGTTGGAGCTTTTATAGGGGACTCTCTATGGTTGGCCATGTGACCTGTAGGGTTCCTTGGTAATGTAGTGTTTTGGTTACTTTTCTTTTATTGGCTGCTGTGATTATCGGTAAAGAAATGAAAAGCATAATCGGAGCCTCCGGTCCTGACATAGAATTTTCTGAACTCTCGCCCGAGACTACTATCTGAATTCCCACTGCTCTATCCGGGGTACATTCGTCAACCATTTCGGACACCGAGTCCTCTAACATGACGCCCGCTCCACTCTGGACCCCTCCATTACCCCACTACCACCTAAGTCCAGCCAGATATACTCGCCGCTGGACCTCCTTGCCCAGAAATTTCCATTACCACCAACCATGGCCTCACTCTTTCTCCTGATCTACTTCCTCCCTCCAAAACCATGCCTTTCCATGCCTTTCTAGAATACAGACTGGATGAGATCTCACTCAACCTTCGTCAGCGCAAGGCAGACCTATGGAGCCTCACATCCATCACCGCAGAGCTGGTGGACTTTCAAAGGCCTAACAGGTTCCTGATGATCCCTATGGATACCCATGCACAGTGCGCTAACTTATGCACTAGGCCGCTTTCTCTCCTCCCTCACAGTCCTCTTCTAAGTTGGAAAACCAGATCCTTCCCGGATGCCCCATCTCAGCCTTTCAGACTGTTGAGCAACTTAATGATTGTGACATTCACGCCCTCCTCTTCTCAAAGAACCCCTCTAAAAAATACTAAAACTGATAATCGGGCCATATCCTAGCTAGTATTGCTAACCCACACAGACTACTGCAGCTTAATTAAAGAGCAGTAAATGAAGACAATCTTAAGAGCATTAACCTCATTCAGACTCCCTTAGCTATTGACACTACTCACCTTAAATGCATGCTCTTCAACTGTAGATTGGCAGTTAGGCTTGGGCCAGATATTTCTGACCTCATCCTTACTCATGAGCTGGACATCCTTATACTTACAGAAACATGGCTTAATGATGCCTCTGCTCCTATACTAGACCTTCTAGTTCCCCCTAGTCACGACATCATTTGACTTCATAGAGCAATCAGACCAGGTGATGCTGTAGCCTGCATCTTCCATGACACACTCACAGTGAAACAATAAAATACTGTTACTCTTCCCGCTTGTGAATACCTAGAACAACAGACTCTTTTGCAAACTTCATGCAATCTGCCATCCCTGGGAGACAACCTCCCTTTCTTTGAACAAATCATAGAAATCATTTCAACCAACACTGGTCAGCAAGCTACCCAGATCTTCCTGAGAGGCTTCAACCTACACTGGAAGGATCTGAATGACCATGCAGTGAACATCTTCAAAACCTTTTTATCAGACCTCAAGCTGGTCCAGTTCTGTGACACCCCCACTCACATCAAGGGTGAGACCTTGGACTTAATCATTGCGAAAAGGAACAACATCCAACTTGAATCCATTGACCCCTTTGATTGGTCAGATCACCACCGTATCACCTTCCTCATCACAAAGGTGGTGAGTTAGAAGAAGTCCCAACTGTAAAAAACCTAAACAATGGAAAATAAGTCTGCAGAACCTAAACCTTAATGATATGACTGCCTTCAGTAACAACTTCCTGACCCCCCATGAGGACATGACAGACGTCAATGTTCTCACTGATCATTACAAAACTTCCATCTTGAACATTCTAGATCAGTTGTGCCCTTGCAACTAAAATGAATTTCCACCAAAGTCTCTAAACCTTGGTTCAATGACAGCTTGAATGCGGAAAGATGCAACCTGAGACTAGCAGAAAAAGATTTTAGATCCTCGCCGTCCATTAATCATCTAAAAAACCTACGATCAGTGAGGAACACCTACAATAAATTAATTAGAAGTTTGAAAGCTAATTTCTTCGGAACCCAACGGGATCTAGCCAAAAAACACCTTGAAAACGTTTTAAACTTGTCAAACAGCAATGGATCAATCATCCCAATCCTTCTTGAAAAGGGTCAAACATTCTTACAAAATGCAATAATTTTGCTTCCTTCTTCAAGAGCAAAACAAAAACATTTCGAGGATGATCTGCAGACAGCGAGGATGCTCCTTCTGATCATTCCTCATACCAATTCACCCTCTTTATCGTTAGTTGATTCTGGGGTTTGCTCAGGGCACTCCCTCAAAAACATTGCTTCTTGGCACTCATTCACATCCCTCAATAAAAGCAACACCTACAACTTTATCAAGGCATTGGAACACTCTAATCACTTCATAGATCCATTACCTTCAAATATCTTCAGAGAGGACCAAATCTTTTTTACTCTCACTCTGGACAAAGATAGTTAATGCTTTGCTTCTCCAAGGCACTATCCCAGATTGCCTAAAAGTAGGGCAGGTAAATCCCATCCTAAAAAAACCTAATGCAGATGGCCTGGACCTTAAAACTTTCAGGCCAATCTCGAACATTCCCACCCTGGTCAAGTTCCTAGAGAAATGTGTTCAGGTCCAATTTTGTAAACATATAGATCAATTCCAACTTCTAGACCAATTCCAATCTGACTTTCGCCAAGGCAACAGCACTGTATCAGTGCTCACACAGATAGCGACGCAATGGTGGCGCAAGCAGGCGCAAGGGGCTTGTAAATCTGCCCCATAGTCTTTCTGCCCTCCTGGAAGGTGGATGTGGGTGATTACCCCCAATCTGCCCCCACCCCAGGATGGCAGAAAGACCACCAGACAGCAGCAAACTTAAAATTAAAAAAGTATAGGGTTCGGGGCATGGGGAATGCCATGCCCCCTCCCCAAATAGAAGCCAGACAGCCTTTCCGCCCCCCTTGCAGGGGATTGGAGTAATTAGCCCAATTTGTCACCCTCCCACCCAGCAGGCAGAATGCTCACTAGACACCAGGGACTACATTCATGCAGTATTTTGTTGAGGGGGAATGGTCCTCCTGGCCATGGGCCATGCTCTCCCCCACCTTACAGCCCAATAGAATTTCTGTATAGGGGTATTCACCCCCAATCCACCTCCACCTCCCGGTGACAGAAAGCCCACTAAACACCAGACAATTCAAAAAGGGGTCAAAACAACAAGAGAGAGTGGCCTACCCTGGCATCGAGCCATACCCTCTCCCCAGAAGGGGAAATGGTGTCTTTCTGCACCCAGGGCAGGTAGAAGGTTTGCCCCAAATATGCCCCAGGGAGGGTAGAAAGTCTTCCTCACACCAGGGATTTTGCCTTTGTGCCAAAAGTAAGTGGTGGGTGTGTTGCACTCTAGCATTGGCCACAACCCCCCCCGCCCAAAAAAAAAGGAACAAACCAGTCTTTTTGCCATTCCGAGACAGAAAGGAGATTTGCCCTAATTTGCCCCTGGGGGCCAGAAAACCCACTGTATGGCAGGAATATATATTTTTTATTAAAATAATGTGGTGGGTCTGCCCATCCTAACATCCATCCCATCCTTACCCCTAAAGCCTCAACAGTCTTTCGGCTCCCCTGCAGACTAAGAAATATCATGCCAATGCCAAGCGGGAGACAATTTGATTCCTTTGAGTGTGATTTTTACATAAGGGCCAGAAGAATACGGATAACTCTCAGTATCGTTCCACTTGCAATGGTGAATGGCTGCACTTGTCGGGCCTGGGTAGGCTGTCACCTGGTGAAGCTTACCAGACCCAGATAGTTCAGAAAACTAGACACTCGTGAGAGCCCAAGGTGGTGTGCTTCATCTGGATCTCACAACACCCACCCACAATGCCCTGCAAACTTTGACTGAACACACACACTTTCTGAAATCTGTGGGGAAACACACATTCCTTACCACCCAGAATTCCCCCAAGTCTTCTGATAACAATGATACTCACTTGTGTGGGTGGACCAAGAGACCTTGACACAAAAGGCTCTAAAGTGCTAAGTGGAGAGATCAGTAATAGGGATAGGTGCAGGATTTGGGGCCATGCTCGGCTGCCCCCTGTTGGAAACCTACAAACCACAGACATTTCTGAAAACTAAACAACCAGGGGATTCCTCATTTTCCTTACATTTCTGTGATCAAACCACGGTCAGTGGGAGTCCTTGCGTGGAGACTCCAATAGACCTCGGTAGGATTTGGTTACTGTCGTGGGCACACAAGTAGTGCAGCGTTTTTATCGGCACTATTGGGGTAACGATGGGTGGTATGATTTTGGAGGGATTCCGGAAGATTCCAACACAGAACTGTAAGACAAATGTTTGATTTCAGGTTTGAGGTTTGCAGAGCATTGTGGGTTTGAAAACCTCAAGGGATCCACACATGGCACATCACCCTGGAATCCTCTCATTGTCTAGTTTTCAAAAATGTCTGTTTTGTAGGTTTACATGGGAGTCACCACAGCACAGCCCCAAATACTGCAGCTACCCTGATTTTTTATCTCTCAATGTAGCGTTTTAGGGCTTTTGTGTGCCATATTCTTGTGGCCCACGTACACAAGTGGGATACCATTCTTATCGAGGGACAAGTGGGAACTCGAGTGGTAGGAAGTATGTAGCTCCCCACAGATTCTAGAACTTTCCTTCACAGAAATGTAAGGAAAATGAATGTTTTTTTTACCAAAGTTTGACATTTACAAGGGCTTCTGGGTAAAATTACCTAGTGAGAGTCATGCAAGTCACCCCACCCTGGATTCCACTAGATGTCTAGCTTTAAAAAATGTGCAAGTTTGCCAGGTTTCCCTAGGTGTGAGCTGAGCTAGGGTCCAAAGTCTACATCTAGCCACTATGCAAAAATAGGGTCAGTTTTGAGTGGAAAAATGTGATCTATCCATGTTTCGGTTTTAAGCCTTCCACTAAGCCTACCCACACAATTGATGTACCATTGTTTTTGGGAAAATTGGGGGAATGCCGGATGAAAGGAAGTTTGTGACTCCCCACAAATTACAAAACTTTCCACCACAGAAATGTGACATAGTTTGAGGTTTGCAAGGGACTTTGGGTAAAAAAACAAAACGAGAGCCATGCAAATCACCTCGCCCTGGATTTCCTCGTGTGCCTAGTATTAACAAATGTGCAAGTTTGCTAGGTTTCCCTAGGTGCCAACTGAGCTAAGGATCAAAAGCCACAGCTACCCACTTTGCAAAGAAAGGGTCTGTTTTGAACTGAAAAATATGATGTATCCATGTTGCTTTTTGGGATGTTTACTGTTGGGGTACTAAGCCTACCCACACCAGTGAGGTACCATTTTTATTGGGTGACTTGGGGGAATGCTGGATGAAAGGAAGTTTGTGGCTTGCCGTAGATTCTAGAACTTTGCATCACAGAAATGGGAGGAAAAGGTGTATTTTTTGTGAAAGTTTGAGATTTCTAAGGGATTCTGGGTAAAAACACTTGTTGAGGACAATTCAAGCCTCCCCACCCTGGATTCCCCCAGTGTATAGTTTTCATAAATGTGCAAGTTTACTGGTTTTCCTAGGTGCTGACTAAGTCAGGGCCTAAAATCCAGAGCTTCCCTCTTTGCAATAAAAGGGTCAGTTTTCAGTGGAAAAATGTGATGTGTCCCTTTTGTGTTTTGAGCCACGTCCTGTCACGGTCACTAGGCCTACCCACGAAAGTGAGGTACCGTTTTCATCGTCAAGCATTTGGGAGCATAGATTAGTAGAACATTTGTTATTACCAATTGGGTTTTGCTGCATTTGTGCCTTTCAAAAGAACGTCAGTGTGGAATAAAGAAGGCATTTTGAAAAATCCACTCTAAATCATATGCTAGTATAGGTACCCACAAGTTCAGAGATTCACAAATAACTTCTAAACTCCCATTTTGTGCCCATTTCACAAATACATAGTTTTCCTTGATACCCATTTTTCACTCTACATATTTCACCACATAAATTGGTCTATACTCAGTAGACAATGGAAAACCATTGTATGGAGCAGCTCAGTTCTTGGCTCTGGGTGCATGGGTTCTTGGAGAACCTGCACACCCTATATATCCCCGTAACCAAAAGGGTCTAGTGGATGTAATGATATGTGGCAAATTGGACATTGTGATAAAAGTTACAGATGAAAACATTGTCACAAATGGCCATTTATTCCTACTCATTTTCAATATTTCTTTATTTCAACAGTTAGTTTCTTTGGGAAAACCTTGACAGATATACACATATGACCCCTTGCTGAATTCACAATTTTGTCTACCTTTCAGAAATTGATAGCTTTCCTGGATCACCCATGGGTTTCCTACCATTTTGTACCACAAACTGAAACTAGATTGAAAGCACAAATAATAGAAAAAAATGGGCTACCTCTATAAAAAATGCCAAAACTGTGGTAAATAATACGTTTTGATTCATATCTGCATGTTTCTAAAAGCTGGTGACTTTAGCACAGCAAATCTTTAAGTGATGCAGCTTTTAGGGAAAAACAAACACTTTTTTGCAAAGCACCTTATCCCATTTTTCCACAAAAAACTTAAAATGTAGCTATATTTTGACAATGTTTTCAGTCCTCTCCTTGGAAATCCACAAACATTAGGTACCTTCTGATTCCCCAGGATGTTAGAAGGAAAGTACACAAACTTGGCGCGGATTCCTTTTGTGGAACAAATGTTATGGAGGCCTAAGCATGAACTACCCCAAATAGCCAAAAAAGGGCCCAGTATTCGGGGGGGGGTAAGGGGATCTTCAGCATTTAAGGGGTTAATACAGTGCAGGAGACTACTGAACTATGGTGCTGGTGCCCTAAGTTTAGACATAGAAACAGTGGATAATGGAATCAGTTTCTCAGCTGTTGAACAGATCCAGTCTCTAACTACAGTCCCCACCCTCTTCCACATTCCCCTTAGCCTCCATCATAAGCTGCAGGTTAGGCTTAGAATTTTCCATCAGATCACAAAGCTCTGCTATGTTCACTTTTGACTGGAGGCAAACCTGAGTTGAAAGAGAGGGGGAAGCAGGGCTCATCTCAGTCAAGCATAGCTCCATAGACCTGCTAAGAGGCAGGCAAATCGGTGGTATCAGGGGGTCCTACTTTAATGCAAACTAAATTGGAAAACACTGGGTCCAGTAGATGAGCTACAAAATACTTGGGCCCACTGACCAGCTGGAGTAATTGAATAGCTTGCAGATCTTTAATCAGGTCAATGGCCCAGCTAGATACTGGATGGGCAACACGATAGTTTGGGTCCCCTAAGTTGGTAAATTTTGCAAGAGTAAAAAATGGGGTCGGTAAGGAGTTCAGAGAACTTTCCTTCAGGCCTGGATGTCAATAATTCAGGGACCTGAAGAATAAGGAATTCTGACAGATTTGAGCGAGAAAATAGCCGCCTCATAACCCACTATTTTAAGTTCTTACATATCACAAGTAAGTGCATCCTTATACACAATAGCATCCGCAACAACTCTCTTTCCTATACGATCCAGCCTAAGAATTACTATGTCCGGGGTAATGTTACTGCAGCAAATAGAGTGATAATGCATTTTTTTACAGCTTAGATTTGCGTTTTCTAAATGTGAACTGGGATGCAAATACTCCCAGTTAAATTTCACTTACATATTCCAAATTCAACCATGCGACCGTATTTCATTTGTCCTGCTGTTATCTTTTGTTGCGGTTCTGCACGACTTAGCACACTGTTTAATAATTTGAAAGTTGTCTGCTGCTGGTATGTCAGTGGTGGGTCATAAGTTCACTTTATTTTCTCCACAGTGTTCTTTGTTCAGGTACCCAGCAGTTCCCACTCAAATTCTAGCATTCACCCCCTGCTCGTGTTAACCGATTCGCCTAATAGCTTCCTTTGCTCATTTCTCAGTTTGCTCCTTTATACTTCTCATATTAAATTCTACTTGTGCATGATAAACACGCTTTTAACACTGTTCTTGTTGCCAAGCTCCGTCTGGAAATGTTAGACAAGAAAATAATAGGCATGTTTTATAAATGTTTAAAGACGCCAAATTAAGTGGAGTATTATGTATTGTCAATTTAGAATATGTGTGCAAATAATTCGAGCAGAAGGAATGAGCCAATCGACGACTGCGAGAGATAAAATTCCCAATCTGCCTTTGGCCCCAGAAAGTGAATGATGCAATCAGCATAAAGTACACCATTAAGAGAAAAATAGTCCTCTCTCTTCATAATTGTCGACCAGCTGACCAGTGCAAAAACAGCTGGTACATTGAATGATCCTAAAGTATTATTGACACATTACGTTTTTACAGTAGTAGACTGATGCTAATGTTGTTTTTAGTTAGTGTGTGCCGTTTGAAGCGCAAATGTATACTGCATGTTGGAAATGGCGTTACTGGTTGACAGGGTGAGACCCTACTCAAGCGGCAGGCACAATTTCTTTCAGGGTGAAGTCACACGCAAAGCCCAAATTAACCTGTGCTTCACCCTCTGGTAGCTTGGCACAAAGCAGCAAGGCTGAACTTAGAGACAATGTGGAAAGCATTTATGCAGCACTTCAACCAGTAATAAAGTGAAATCACAATACAAGAAAAACATCACAACAATTTTGAAAAATAAAGAAAAATGTAATAAATTATTTAAATC
Organism: Calotriton arnoldi; assembly: GCA_963921515.1. Taxonomy (NCBI): domain Eukaryota; kingdom Metazoa; phylum Chordata; class Amphibia; order Caudata; family Salamandridae; genus Calotriton; species Calotriton arnoldi. Next base: position 410,247 of record CAWUFW010012263.1, read on the forward strand.
CAATCAGTCGAATCAGAGCTATGCAATTTTTAAGATTTAGATGAAAATAGCGCCTTGAAGCACAAAGCTCCACTTGCGGCCATGTTTTTAAAAGTTTGCGAAACTGCATTAACGAAGTGCAGTTTCTTATATACTGAGGCAGAGCGTTTCACAGTTCTGGCCCTATCAAAAGAACGTCGATCGAAAGTAAATGAAGTAGCTGAAGAACTGTGGAGCTAGTGTGCAACTCCGATTTCTAACCTTGTTGAAAGTTATGCACGATAACCAGATGTACAATTTCACAGTCCCAGAAGAGGTCTATACTTTTCATCAGAGCATCAAAACTCGTAAGGGTAAGACTCCAGTTTGAGTGTAGAGCAGGTGAACGCCAGGAGGAGGAGTTTAAAATAGAGGCATAAGTTATTCCAAGAAGACAAGTGTGGAGGGTTTCCTGGGAGGGCTGGAGGGGGTTTGCACAACACAGGGAGCAGATGGTAAAAAAACAAAAAAACAAAGGTCCTATACCAGTACCGGTATGTTTGTTACATATACCCAAGTCTAATCCAGTAATAAAGTATCAGGTCGAGACTGGGTGAAAGGTCCCGAGAACAAAAAGTTCTGTCTGTTCTCTGGTGGAATGTGAATGGTCTCAGCGTTAGAAGTAAGCAGAGACAGATTTTGCAGTATTTAAAAGAAAGCAGTGCACATGAAATTCTGCTACAGGAGACTCATCTACTAAGGGATGAGTGCAGAGACTTAATGCTAAGGCAGAGATGAATATAGTAGCTGGTGGCCACTGACCTAGTGCATTGTACCAAAGGGGTAGCGATCATTATTAGGGTTAATGTTGGCATAGAGTGTGGTGCTAGTATGATGAAGGTGGTCGCTGGGTAATGACAGAGATTAAGGCTCAACAAAACCTCCTAACTATGGTATGCTAATATGGACCTAATATTGATGATGTTGAACCTTTAACAAAACTCTTTACAACCCTGTTGGGAGTTCAGGTCCCTGGTTTACAGGGGGGAGGGAGGTTTTAATATCTTATTAAATAATACCTTAGACAGATCGCTGACACGTTCTCAGGTCAATTCCCCAAAAATGCGCACCTATCTCTTGTCATTGATGGAGAATGTAAACTTATGCAATGTATGTCAAAAGAAAAAGGGGGACCGTAGAGACTTACACATCCAATACAAAAAAGTATGGCCCTTATTCTAAGCTTGATTATTTCCTTGTAGAGAATGGGGATTTGAGCAGGATCCAAAAGCTAGAATGTCTCCCAATCCATCTGTCCGATCATGCTGCTATATACATGCAAACTGAATTATCAGGACAGAAAAGACCAGCAAGATGGACTCTAGACAGGAAACTCTTTCTCAAGCCTGAGAAAGCTTTGGTTTGGAGATCCAAAGTACAACTGAGGATTTCTTCAAGTGGAATATGGGCTGTTCTGATTGAACTGGTATGGATACGTCTAAGGCCTACCTGAGAGGGGTGTTGAGGAGCCTGGTAGCGTCCACAAATAGAGGAGAAAGGCAAGAGGTAGAGCAGTTGGAGAAAGAGATAATTGAGATAAGTGGGATATTGAAAGCATCATTGGTAGAGGAAGGGGACATAAGCAAGATCAAACAATCACTACTAAATTGCCTGGTAAAATTTAGGGTAAAGATGGAGGATAAGGAGAGGCAGCAGTGGGAAGTGAGTAAGATTAAGAATTTTGATTATGGAGAAAGGTGTGGAAAACTACTAGCTTGGAAGGCTTAACTAGACAAGGGTAAGAATTATATCAAAGAAGTGGTGGACGGTAAAACAAAACTACTTCTCAATGATAATCAGGGTATAGAAGAGGTGTTTGTTAAGTTTTTTCAACAGCTATATTCTGAAGCCTCTGCTCTAATTAGGGAGCAGTGGGAAGGTTGGCTGGAGAATAAGGAGTTGCTTAGCCTCTCACTTGAACAAGAACAATTGCTAATTCAGGAGATAAGTGACTCTGAAGTGCTAGACACAATATAGAAACTAAAGAGAGGAGAGCGGCAGGACCAGATGGGATTCGAAATGTAGTGTTAATTGGTCTAGCCGATGGTATAATTCTCTTCTGGGTAAGGTTATTCAAATCGTTTCTCTTGGAAGACTCTCCTTTACCACCATCCTGGAAGAAGACAACTTCTAGAAGATAATCAGTGTGTAGAAGAGGTGTTTGTTAAGTTTTTTTAAGAGCTATATTCCGAAACCTTTGCTCTAGATAGGCAGTAGTTAGAAGGTTAGCTGGAGAATAAGGGGTTGCCTGGCCACCCTCGCGAACAACAGCAATTGCTAAGTCAGGAGATAGGTGGCTCATAAGTGCTTGGCATAATAAAGAAACTAAAGAGAGGAAAAGTGGCAGGACCAGACAGGATTCCAAAGAGAGCGTATATTAGTCAAGCCAATGGTATAATTCTCTTCTGGTTAAGGTTATTCAACTCATTCCTGTTGGAAGACTCTCCTTTACCACCATCCTGGAATGAGACAACTTTCTCCCTGATTTTAAAACCAGATAAGAATCCCCGTGAGTGCAAGTCATACCACCCTATGTCACTCATAAACTGTGATTATAAGGTCTTCATGTATATTTTAGCCAACAGCTTGAATAAAGTAGTAGGGAGCATGATACATCAAGATCAAAAGTGTTTCCTGTCCAGAGGGTACTTGAGAGAGTTAACGCACACTTTCATTGGTACTGTTGTGTAGTTCCTATAAACCTTTACAGGATCTGCGCGTTTAGACAACATACACTGTAGGATTGGTGTCCAGGCTGATTCTAGATACCCCCACCAGGTATGTTAGCCTGTTATACCAGCTAGCTCACAGTGCCACTAGAAACCCCTCTTACCAAGGAAAGAATAGTTTTTGGCAACTATCGAACATGATAACCCTAATCCCTCAGGATCATGGAACCAGTGTGATACTTTTCGCACAGTCACTCGTGCTCACTTTCTCTCAAAGAGATACACAGAATAAACGGTGGAGATGTTTTTCAATAAGCATTTATTGAACCAGCATCATTCTAGTATAAAATAGGTGTGCTGAAACAACCATTAGACAGAAACAGATATAAATGATTAGAACCACTAACAGAGTAAAAGGATGGTAGATTTCTACCATAGTGCTAAAACAATGAATACAGGCAGGTATAAAAATACATGACTATAAAATGCGTACTCCTACGATGCGACCCTAACTAGATGTACCTAAATGTACCCAGCATGTATAAAGGTGTAAAGCCAAGAATTCCTCTAGGATAAAGTCAACCCCATTACCTGAAGTGAGGGACTGTGGGACCCCTTCTTGGTCTCGAGATGGAAAACCCGCAAGGGATGTCAGACCACTGCGAGCTGGAGTGTCTGCATGCAGGAACCTCAGCGCCTCGCGTCAGTGTGTCATCATGGAAGTCCTTTTCTTCTCTGACTACCTCAGCTAGATATGGTGTTTATATACCCAAAGTGATACCCTCAGGAGTTCTACCTTGCTGTGTCATGTCGGACTTAGGATGATGGAAAGAATTACCCTTATACATAGTTATTATGCAGGAGATGGTAGTCCTGCTGAGTTTCCAAGAATCCTCATGCATAATGGATGCGGCCAGTTTTCAGGGAAAACCCCACATCCTGTTAGCAGTACCGTAACTAGGTAAAAGGTCAGTCCCAAGAACCGTTATGTAGTGTAATGGTAGGGGAGAATAGGTGAAAGGGTAGGTTGGTACCTGAGCCTATATTGAGGTACCTATATGGAACATAACAGTACTATTGACATAGCAATTGCACTTTCCCTCCCATTAGCCATCTTTACACTGGATGCAGCCAAAGCCTTCAACTGGGTTAACCTCATGATTGTATCAGAATGTTTTGGGATTGGAGGGATACTCTGTGGAGTACTACGGAAGATCTACAGCTCCCTGACGGTGAGGAATCTGTCATTCATACAACGAAATACCCAGGTCTAACACTGAAAGCAAGCTAGGAACCTAGAATATTAGAGTATTCCTTAATTAGGACGAAATCCCTCACCCACCAGAGGTGGCATGCTTCATCATAGGAATATTTTTCACACCTTGACAGCAAATTACATCTCCCTTTCTAATCAGGAGAGGCTCTTTGGATGTTTTAGTATTTGGTAATAATCCCTATGGAGTCATGAGGGCGGTGAGGTCAGCAGAGTGTGCAATATGTAATCAAAAAGGGATGTGAATAATGTGGTTAAAACTAACTCCAAAGTGGGCGTTCAACTTTATTCTTGTCTGCCTGGTTCAGGATTAGAAGAATTGAAAAGACACTGCAGAAGTCAAATATCCATGCCTTGTTGTGCCATGATCAACATGCTTCTGCCACCAGAACCCTCAGCCACAGGCATTTGTAAGGAGCTTGGAAAAATACACTTCTGTGTAAAATGTGCAATGGTAAGAAAAGAAATACAGAACCATAAGGGTGGTCACTGATGCTTCATCAGCAATCCACTTTACAACGACCTGTAAGGTGATATAAACATGGTCATAACAACATCTAGGTCATTTCAAGATTTTAAGTCACACTTGTCAAAGTACAGCGCCAACAACAACCCAAAAAGTGGAACAACAAATCCACCAATAAAGTGTCTAACTACATTTCAGGTGTGACATCTGTTGAAATCTCACAGAGTTTACCCACAAAGGTTGGGTGTTGTGTCTTGACTGATGATGCGCTAGTGTGGGGCTCAGGATGCACTCTATCCTAAGGGGAAATATATGAGGTGTGTATAACATGGCATGTATGGAAGAGACTCTTTGATGCTTTAAAACTCAACTATCCGAGGACTGGTCGGTTGGGGGGCCAAACAGACAGAGCTGGAACAATACACAAGAAAATAAACAAAATTTTAAGAAGTATGGCAAAAGCTCTGGCTGTACCAATGATTGGCAAAGATCAGCCACAGAGCCCAGTGAAACAGGGGTTGAAGCACAAGGGTGAACCTACCCACCTATGTCACTAGCCAGAGGGTTAATTGCTAAGACTTTGTTATCTGAGTTATAAAGTAGTGGTGCCACAGATTTAGCAATGTAGCCATGCTGGCTGTTAAAACCAGTGTGGGAATGTGATTTAATACAAAGGGCCCTATTACAATGTCTGGTGCAGTTTGCTCCGCCCAACATTGTCTTGGTCATGGCACCAACCCACACCCGGTTGGCGGTCCCAACCGACTAATTAGGATGCGACTGAACACTGTTCGGTCACGTTCCTATACTTTGCAATGGGAGCATGTATTCCAGCCGGAATGCATGCTCCCATTGTAAAATACGAGTGCACATCCCTCACTGTGCCTGCCACGGGGTACAGGGATCAACAGGGGGGCACTCAAGGGGGCCCTGCTGGGGCCCCCAAAGTCGAGTTCCTACAGCCTTTCTGTGTCAGAAAGGCCGGCACAGAATGGCTGCCGAAATCCAACATCATAATCCCTCGGGCGGAAAGAGGAGCCCTTGGGAATACTGGCCACATTCCGACTGGCAGATTGCCAGTCGGAATGACCGATCAGATTCCTTTCCGACTGCCTCCATCGTAATTAGGCGTTCAGAAAGGAATCCGACCAACATATTACGATGCGGTCGGAAAGGCTACGACCGACAGTCGGAGCCTTTTCTGACCGCATCGTAATCAGCCCCTAAGTAATAAAATGCACACATCCAATGTAGTCTGTGATGGAGCATGTAAGCAGCTATTTAAGTGATGCAAAAACTGAAATGCAAATAAAAATAAAATTCGAGGACAACCAGATTGGTGCTGTGGGGGAGTAATATGCTGTTGCACCATAGAAAGGTCTGACGGTGCAGGAAAAAAGAGCTGCAAAAGCGCAGCGCAGCATGGATTGGTTAAGTTATAGCTAACACAAATGCCTTGTGTTCTCAGCATGAGGTCTCTGCATGTGCTGTGCAGATACTGTGGGTGGTCCAGTTAGAATTACCTTAGATTGGAAAAGTGCCCCTAACAACTGCTAAGTGACCGAAGTAAAAGGAACAAAACAAAACACGTGAACCCAAGTGGTCGGCTCCATGTAAGCTTTATGTAGGTGAACCCCGCTGTGTGCGGTGACATGAAAAAGTGAATGAGCACTGATACCAGGCAGTGTGAATGCTCAATGTGACTGAGTCCTGTTGTGTGCAGGGGCTCTGGTCAAAATTTCATAAAATCGATACACACTAATCAAGCACATGAGTACAAAAGAGGCAGCGCTGTTGGATGGAATGTGAGGCATAAACATTTAAGCATAACCATGACTGCACAGGTTTAGTTGGATTAGTTGGAGTGAAACTCCAAAATGTAGTGCTTACCTATAAGGGGGCTCCCGTAGAGTACGACCACCGCCAGGTACACGGACTCTGGCGGTGCCCGCGGCAGACTTATTTAAGGGCGGGGTGGCATTGATGACGCATGTGATGCAGAGATGTTTTAAGGCATTGGGAAAGTGGGATCTGGCCCAGGACCCCAGCCTTTCAGGGGGCCCCTTATAGAGCCAGCTCTGTTCTGCAGAGAGTCTTTCTGATGACCTTGAATAAGTCTTCAGTAGATTGTTTTAAATACGTTTTCCTTTCATTTACTTTTATTGTGAGTGATGTGTGAGAGTCTATTACAGACATTTTGCAAATAAATGTTGTGTTTATGGTTCATTCAACATCCATTAAAAAGTTTTAAAGATCAAAACAGAACCTCACATATGAGAAATCATAGGGTGTTGCAGAGATTATTTCCAGCAATATTAGTGAGCTGCTTCTGTGTCACAATATTGAAAACACACATCAGTATCCCTGAATATTAGATGGAAACACATTTCGAATTTGGGCGAGAGTGCATGTGCACTGTCAGTGACCTTGCCAAAGAGGGCATGAAAGAGCTGAAATTTGATCATAAATTCTAAGCTGTTCCGAACAGGGGCCCCCAAAATACATTGGCCCAGGGCCCCCAAAATCCTTAAGTTGTTCCTGGCGTGATGAGCCAGGAAATGGAGATGGGAATTGTAGCCCCATAGTGGAGTGCACTCAAAGTAAATCATCATGGGCGGTGGTGTAAGCCATTTGCCATGTGTAGTATATATTGGTATTGCTGCTAAACAACAATGACCTTAATGAATGATACAAAATGTGCGCGGATTTTAACCAAATAGTTTTCATGTTAAGCATCAAGAGAAAAAGGTGGCTGACTGGCCTACCCCGGTATAGCATATACTACTATTACTGTTAAGCGGCACAGAAGTTATAGACACCACATATTAACACCTTGCCTGCGGCAGGAATTTCAGCCCGGTGCTGGACATTCCAATCACGGGCGTGGTTGTGACGGAACCCAGCCGTCATGCGCACAGGCCACCCGTGGCTCATGACGGCTGGGTTCCGTCATGAGCATCGAAGGGGTTAAAGACAGCAAATCATTTAATGTTCTAAAAATCAAACAGACAGTGTGCCACGTAGAGCATCTAGTGACATTAGCGTTGGATGACAAAAACCTTGACTAAGAGATTGTGTCTGGTATAACTGGACATGGTGAGTGGCCATATGCCATTTGGGACATCAACAGACAATAGTTTTAAGCAGAAAAATCCTTGGTTAGAGAAACAGGGAGTCACAACAAGAAAAAGTTTTATCCAGAGGTAATAGACACAAGATATTGGAGAATGCAAACATGGGAATCTGTCCCCAGTGCTTGAGATAGAGAGGAGGACTAGGCAGGGCTGTCCCCTATTTCCCATACTGTTGAATCTATACATATAACTATTGGCTCATTGTATGAGGCTAAATGGAGGCATTAAGCCATTCTCATGGGGGAAGGCTACAAAGAAGATTGCCCTCTATGCAGACGATCTCAGACATCAATAGAGCCTTTCTCCTGTATAGACGAAGAATTGGTTAAACTTGGGGGGTTTTCAGGATATAAGGTCAATGTAACCAAGTTAGAAGTTATGACTTGGAAATTGGAATGAGAAGGCACTGAACGTAGAGAAAAAATAAAATATTTGGGGATAAAAATAGTCCAGGATTTGGACAGACTTCCCAAGATTAACCTGAAGAGGGTCATTAATGAGGTTGAAAAAGTGATGAAAAAATGGCAGAATTTACCCCATCTATACATTGTCAGGTAAACCTGGTAAATATGTCAATATTACTCAAGGTGACATATCTGTTTGATAACATCCCCCTCAATTTAGAGAAAAGAGACCTAGTTAGGATTCAAGGAAAGAGAATTACATTTGAATGGGCTACAAAATGTGTAAGGCTTTTGTTTGAAAAGATGAGCCTAGGCAAGGGTGGCTTACCTCTCCCAGATATTCAGCTATACTGTTGGGTGTTCCAAATGAAGAATTGTAGGATATTATTCTCCCATGCAGACAAGACATGTTGGGGTTATTTACGGCTCAATGTTCAAGGGTCCAAAAACAGAGGGTTTTATTTCTAAGTTTGGGGCCGTCAAGTTCTTCAAGAAAGTGAGGTAGTGTTTAAGTTCTGCAGCTAAGTTAGGGTACAAATCTAAGGTTATATTAGGCATACCATATTATAGCACGTTGGCTCAGATATGGGACTCACGTAGATGTTGTGGTTCCCTTGCAGGAGGATTTTGATGCCCCTGAGGCCTCCACAAGTGAACAGGGGGCAAGCCAACAAGCCCTTGGAGAGCACACAGGATGCCACAGAGCAGCAGGTAGACAGCCCAGGCCAGCCACTATTCAGGAAGGGTGCATGGTCCCTTCCAGTGGCAGTAATCCTCCTTGTGCACAACAGATTCCTCTAGCAGTGTGCACCACACAGTAACAGGATGTCTGGTCCCATGCTCCCACAAGTGTACCTCTACCCTTCTGAAATATGGCACCAGTAGTTATACTGTAATGTGCCTTTGAAGTAGTGGGTGGTTCAGAGGGCTCCCTTTGAACAACACATGTCTCCCCTAAATGTCAGTCCTGTCTGCCATGAGGCAGTGGAATGCAGATCTTAATCTTTAGTGGGGCCATGATCTGGCTTCCCAGAGGCCAAGTGTCAAACCCTATCCTTCCAGTCTATCCAGCCAGGCCCTCAAATGGGGGAGGTCTGTTGTTCCAGTTGCATGCACAATGTTTATCGCTGTTGCTGGGGAATGCACAGATGTGCTCCCCCAGTCTCCAGTGTGGACTGGAATCAAACTAAAAGGCACACGAAGATTTTCAGAGCAGAGAAATGCCCACTTTCTTGAAGTGGCATTTTTAAACTATTAATGACAAATCCACCACAGGAGAAGTTTTGTCATTGTGAATTCAATTATAGGAAATATTATGAGGCTGCTCTACTGTAAACCACTATTGCTGCTTAAAATAATTTCAACCATTCCCTAATGTTAATCAAGGGGAAGAGCAGACCTCATAGATAGTGAAAACACACATGGGTATTCCTTGCTACCTAAGCAGGGAACACATGTATACTTGCCCAGCCCTGCCTTTCGCCTACCACTTGCTTCACCCCTTCAGACTTACCCTGGGGGTGCTCCAGTGGTAGAGAAAGGTCCTCCCAGGAGTCGCCAGAGGATTAGAAAGGCTAATCTGAGCATAAGTGTAAGTGCGCCCACATAGGCTTGTAATGGCAGGCTTGAGAAATGTTTAAAAACATCATAGGTGCAAGTGCGCAGGCTTGAGACATGTTTAAAAACATCATGTAAGCACCACTTCCTAACATGTATAGGAAGGGCGTGCACACTTCCAAACTGCATTTACAGTGGGAAAGTGCCAAGAGCCATAAGGCCACTAAAAGAGAATCAGCAAAACCCTGGTGTTGTCCTAGGGGAAGAGCCACCTCCTAGGTACCTGGGCATGGAACACCCAGGTGTACCTGCCCTGCCTTTCACCTACCACTTGTTCCGCCTCTCAGGGCTTACTCTAGGGGTGATCTAGTGGTAGTGGAAGGCCCACTCAGGGTTGGCTAATGAGTCAGAAATGCCAACTTGAGCACAAGCGTAACTGTGCACCCACAGGCCTGCAATGGCAGGCTTAATATATGTTTGGAAGGCTATTCTGGTGGGTGGCACAATCAGTGCTGCGTCCCACTGTTAGACACGGCAGTACCTGCCCTGGGTATGTGGTGTACCTTTTAACAGAGCACTCACAGGTACAACACCTAAATCAATCAAGTAAGCACCACTTCCTAGCATGTGTAGGAAGGGCGTGCGTACTTTCACACTGCATTATGGGAAAGTGCCCAGAGTCCTAAGCCCACAAAAAGAGAATCAGCAAAAACCAGGAGGAAAAAAAGCAAAAGGTTTCAGGGAAATCCCATGAGAATGGCCATGCCCAATACTCTCCTATTTTTCTGAACTTGTTTTCTTGTTTTTGTTGGGCTGTTTGCTAACCAGTGCTAATGAGCTTGCTCACTCCCTAAAACATGGTAAAACAGGTTTACAGCAAATTGGCACATTTCATTTACTTGTATGTCCCTAGTAAAGTTGGACTACCTGTACCCAGAGCCTGCAAATTAAATGATACTACTGGGCCTGCACCATTTATTGAGCCACCCAAATAATTAGCTTTTTTTCAACATGTCTCAGGTCTGCCATTATAGTCTGTGTGCAATTTTAAACTGCCAATTTGAGATGGCAAAATAACTTCTATGGAAACCCTTAAACTGCCTTTCTTTTACATATAAGTCAGGCTCCCAGTTTACATTTTTTACTTTTTTCACAGATAAATACAGGCAGAAATCAGTGGGTTTCCTAACTGCATTTATTTTTTTAAGTAAAAAAATACAGAATATTGTGCATCTTTTGATTGACTCATCATGCTACATTCATGAATGCCATGTTATTAGCTATGCGGATTGACAGCATGGGGAGTTAAAAAAAAAAGGTCTGTGATTTCTTTAAATAACTGCATGTCTCAACATAAGTCTACGCTATAATGCTAATATTTTCATGCGGGCACAATTTTTTTACAATTTTTGTCTTTGTAATAAGTTAGACTGTATGAGTGCACATTTATTGGTTAAATAAGTGTGGAAATATACAAATTACAACTTCATTTATTCATAAACCACAAAAAAATATAGATAAATACTGATAGGATAGGCCAGAAATAAATATGGATAAATGCAGAGTGAAGTGTTACAAAAATAAATACCATAAAACCGGGAGCCCTATATATAAGTCATATTTAACCTTACTCAACATGTGATAGGGCCAACCCATAAAGCTGCTCACACACTCGATCATCTCTTTTCACATTGCTTGAACATTCAGATGGACCCAACCCTTCAATTAACTTGGTAGATCACTTCCTAGTTCTTTTTAAAATAGCCAGGGTCTGCCCTAAGAAACAGCAGGTCCCTATGCAGAAAATTACCAGGCCATTGAGGAAAGTCTGGGAATCTCTGTTTTCGGAGGCCCTACAGGCAACTCCACTTGAACTGGCTGGGTCAGTATGCCCTGACCTAGCCAGTGTAAATAACAGGCTGTCCTCTGCCCTTGATCGGATCACTTCCCTAAAAGTAGTATCCCAACGGAGATGTACTCCATCTGGTTACTGGTTTACCGACGTGCTAAAAAAAAGATAGCTCACACTGTAAAATCCTTGAACGCAGGCGGAGAAAATCCCACAACTTGGAAGCAAAAGCAGCCCATGTAAAAGTGCTAAATAATTTGCGTAGTGCAGTGCGTAAGGCACATAAAGAGTTATTTTCATCTTCTATCACCACCGCCACCAATAAACCTTGCAAACCTTTTAAAATGGTGAACTTTTATCTGTCACCTAGAGCTCCGCAAATCACCCTGATTCCATCAGCCATAAAGTGCGAAGAACTCTCACACTTCTTTTATAATAAAATTTAAATGATTTATGACAAGTTTCCCACGCAAGAGGCTCCAATTCCCATAGCCATTAGGAATACCCATCTTGGACCAGTGTTATCCAACTTAGATTCCATCACACTTAATGACTCATTCTCCCTATTGGCCAGCTGTAAATCTAGGTCTCCACTGCATGCATACCATCCTCAAATTAGCCACACCGATAATCAACCCCTTCTTTCATAAGCTGAGGAATGCTTCGCTGGAGGCAGCGATAGTGACACAGAGCTGGAAGCAGGCCATTCTTCTACCTCTACTGAAGAAAGCTAACATGGACCACAAGGTACATAGCAACTTTCAGTCTATCGCCCTGCTGCCATCAATATGTAGGTGAAGTGGGTCAACTGACGAATCTCCAGTTTAAAAAAAGAATAACAACCTGCTCCATGACACTCAGTCGGGCATTCAATGGGCTACTGCACGGAAACCCCTCTACTGGAAGTCATTTGAATTAATTAAGGTCAATTTTGATCAGAGGTTGGTAGCCATGGTTGTCCTTCTTGACTTATCAGTGGGCTTCGATATGGTCTCCTACTCCGTTCTCTAGGACAGGTTATGGGACGTGGGCATCCAAGGTTCAGCCTGGACCTGGCTGTAGTCTTATCTGGAGGACCATTCACAAAAAGTCCAACATGTTTTAATATTTACTTGGCCCCGTTGGCTAAGCTAGTGGAGGCATGGGGCATTAGGGTAATCTCTTATGCAAATGACATGCTTTTATTCCTTGAAGAGGAGGTGGGTGCATTGACTGCGTTTAAGAGATGTCTGAGAGCATTCGGCGAATTGATGAATGTGAGTTGCCTCAAATTAAACTCTGATATAAATGATATACTCTTTTTGGGCATTGATTGTCACCCAGACACCACCAACTGGTGACCTTCTGAGTTAGGCTACCATTCTTCACCTGCACTGGTAGTAAGAAAATTGGGGATCAAATTTAACTCCAATCTATCGTTTGAAACCCAGGTTAGAGCTGTGTCTGCCAGCTGTTTTCTCACGCTGAAAACAGTCAGGAAGATGATCGACTTGATCCTGGAGGAAAGTAGTACATCTGTCATTTACACTCTAATAATATCAAAACTAGATTATGCGAATAGATTGTACTTAGGTTTACCATCCTATCTGCTTCATTGCCTGCAGATCACTTAGAATGCGGCAGCCCGGGTGATTCTGAAGATACCAGCTCGCGCCTCTGTCACCGCTCCCTTGCGCAGTGTTTACTGGATGCCCATTGTTAGCCGCATTAAATTTAAAGCCCTAACATTTACCTACAGCATGTCAGCAAAAAGGCCCAGGCGATCTGAGGAAAATATTGCTTCTCTATCATCAGGAGAGAGCACTCCACTCCAATGGACATAAATGTCTGCATGTTCTGAGGGTGAGCAAGGTAAGAAGAGACAATCTTTCCTTTTCCTAATTGACTGCCAAACTTTGGAACTCCTTGCCATCAACTCTCCATTTTTCGCCCTCCGTATCCATATTTTGCAAACTTCTCAAGACATATTTGTACGATAATTAGGCATCCTGCATCAGAAGCAAGGTCACAAACTCAGACTGACCACTGTGGAGTGTGAGCCAGGTATGGGACCAGGTTTGACCCGCTGAGAGATGTACCCTTTTCCCTTATTACAGGGGCTGCACGGCTCTGCCATGCGAGGCTCTGCATTGGATATGGTGAAGCTGTCAATCAGGAACTGCACAGTGCTGCAGTGCGAGGCTTTGTATTGAATACTGTGAAGCCACTGATCAGGATCTGCGTAGTGCTGCAAAGCAAGGCCCTGTGTCGCTCTGCATTGGATCCATTGAAAACTTCAGTTAATCAGGGAGAGTTAGACTATGACTCCATCTAAGGGTCAGGACTCACTCCCACAAAGGCCAGTAGATGTAACCAAGTTAGGTCTAGTTGGGTTTGGTAAGCTGGAAAGCAGGACAGCCCTGTTGAAGCTTGCGTCCCTGTAGCTCAAACAGGAGGCATAGTCAACGGACCCTTAGAGCCACTTCTGGGATCCTGGGTTCAAGGCAAGCAGGTCCAATCTTCTTTCTTCAGACAGCAGGGCAGTCCTTCTTCTGAATCTTCTCTGGTCCAGGAGTGTTCTGATTTCAAGTTTTGAGTGTTCCACTTTTATACCCAGTGTCAGCCTGTGGGTGTGGGGCAATCTTTTGTCTACCCCAAAACTAGTTCTGGTCAGTTCTCCCCTCTTTCCAGGATTTGGTTCCAGCCCGGCTAATGAAACAAAAGGCAGGATTGGACCTGGTGTCAGGTTCCTTTGTGTGTGCTGAGTCAGATCCCTTTGAATTGTAAACAGGGTAGTGCACAGCTCCTCCCCTTCCAACCTCTCAGTGCGACCCACTCCCCTCTACACCAAGGCCTTTTGTCCACGGTCTGGCCCCAATCCACATTTCCCAACAGGGAAGCCTTTACCAGCCCAAGAGCAACTGACCACTCACAGAATTTATTTATTTGAAGAGTTTTATATAGCGCTGGCTAGATCCGGAGGTATCAGAGCGCTTTACAAGAGGACCAGTGAGTTACAAGTTACAAATTACATCAGTTACTCAGTTACATCAGTTAATTATAGGGGGAAAAAACAGTGTTACACAGTAAACGTGTGTTACTAGAGCAAAGAATGACAATGACACATGAAAAAACAATGTTACATGGTCACATGAGTAAATAGAGCATAGAATAACAAGCCACATGACGTATGGGCATAGAAGGTACGGGGGGAAAAGAAAAGGGTTAGGAATGTAGAGCGGGTCAGGCAGACCAGCAGGGGGAAAGTACTTCAGGGGGACAAAAGCAGTTAAAGTGTAAGACAAACAAATCGGGAGACACAGCGGAGAGACGAGGAGAACAGTGTCCAATGCCCAGCTGGGTAGGTGATGGTCGAGGGGGTGAACCAAAGCCGATCTCCTCTATAGCTGTCAAGGCAGCTCCACCGGGCATCGGCCATATTGCTCGGTCTCCGCGGTCAGGATAAAAATAACGGTTCCTCTGAAGATTTCGAGATTAGACGTGGGGGTTAGTGAGATGAGAACCGCAGTCTAAATCTAACCCCAGGTGTATATAAGGGTCAAAGAAGGGGGTAGCTTCCAGGGGAATAAAAGCCAAAAAGGCACTGATCATCTGACGTCCATCTAGAAAACATCCTGTATGAGATACAATGCGGGACAAGCTGGAACCCGGCTGTACAGTATGTGCAGATTGATTCCCGGCTTGGTGCCATAGGAAGGGTAGACATGAAGACAGTAAGACATGTAGACAGAAAGGCCCTAGGAACTTTAGGCAGGAAAATGCCAACTCTCTGAAAGTGCCATTTCCAAAATAATAATTTAAAATCTGACTTTACCATTAAAGAGGGCTTAAATTTACATTTAAAATGAATGGAAGAAGTATTTCTCTAGCTGTTCCCAAACTGAATTTAGCACTTATTGAATGTAATAAGGTAAACAAATGTTAGTCTATGGGAGGCAGCCTTGCCTCACTTAAAATGACAATGGAGGTTTTTCCACTGTCAGGACCTGTAAAAAAATAACTAAACATGTCCTAATTTTAAATACCCTGCACCATGACCTATGAGCCTACCTTAGGGGTGGTGTATAAGTATTAAAAAGAATAGTTTATACTTGTCAAAAGGGTTATTCTGCCAAGTCGAAATGACAGTTTAAAACTGCACTGCAGGCTGCAATGGCAAGCTCGAGGCATGCTTTAGGGAGCTACTTTGATAGGTGCCAAAATGAGTCCTGCAGCCCACTAGCAGTATTTAATTACCAAGCCTGGGTACATGTAGTACCATGTACTAGGGACTTATAAGTAAATTAAATGTGCCAATTATGTGCGCGACAATTTTACCATGATTAAAAGGACAGAGCACCAACAGTTCACCACTGGTTGGCAGGGGTAAAGAGCAGAGAGTCTGAATGCCAACAAAAAACATGTTCAGATACAGAAGGCAAGAAACTGGGGAATACCATGCAAAAGACGGGCATTTCCAACACACTCTGATTCAGAATTTTATGAACCAACTTATCAGTGCGTAGGGCACGTCACCAAATTCCATTCTGATCACAAAAATTCTGGTTGAAAATTGTGACAGATTTTTGCATCCACTGCAGTGGTTTAGGTTTAGGTTTAGGGGATTTATAAAGCGCGTGACTACCCTTGGGCATCTCAGCGCTGAAGTGATACAGGACAGGCAGATGTTAGCACAAGGGATTAGGGGAAGAGCCATGTTTTAAGTCTTTTTTTGAAGGACACTTTGTTTTCAATTAATCGGAGTTCTGGATCCATACTGTTCTACAGTTTGGGTACCATATGAGTGAATGACCTTCCGCCCCATCTGGCTCTCTTGAATCTGGTAGGATTCAGCAGAAAGTTAGAGCTTGACCTAAGGTGACGACAGGGTGAGTAATGTGAGACCAACTTTTGGACCAGGGAGGGGCCTCTCCCATACATGGCCCGGTGAGCCAGGCTTAAGGACTTAAATTTAATCCTGGCTTGGACTGGAAGCCAATGAAGCTCCCTCAGTGAGGGTCTGGCTGAATAGTGTCTGGGTATATTCAACAGCAATCAGGCAGCTGCATTCTGTACGACTTGCAGTCTATTTGTAACGTATTTAGGAGAGCCCTGAAAGAGAGAGTTGCCGTAGTCCAACCTCGATACCACCAAGGCTTGCACTACAGTCTTCCTCGACTTCTCTGGGAGCAGGGCCATTATTTTTCTGATCATACGGAGTATCCCATAGCAGGTGCTTGAAAGTTTTCTGGCCTGAACCTCCATCGTCAAGTTCTGGTCCAGCCACATACCTACGTTTTTTATGGCTGTTTTAGGAGGGGGTGGCGGCCCCCAATTGGCTGGCCAGGGAATCTCTGAGCGAGGGCTAAAGTTGCTGCCCAAGATCATTAGCTCGGTTTTGTCCCCATTCAATTTGAGGCTGCAATCAGCCATCCAAGATCCTATTTTTTCCAGGCAAGGGACAAGTTGTCTGTGGTCCGAGTCAAGGGAGTCTGAGATTGAGACCACTAGTTGCGTGTCATCCGCATATGACACGATGGAGAGGCCAAATTCCTGCATAATGTGGGCCAAGGGGCTAAGGTATATATTAAAGAGTGTAGGACTTAGGGAGGATCCCTGAGGGACTCCCCAAGGAGCTGAGAGGGAGTCTGACGTAAATCCGGCCTCCTTGCAGTGGAAGGATCTCTCACTCAGGAAAGACGCAACCCATTGGTTGGCTATTCCTCTAATTCCAACATCCTCAAGCCTTTGGATAAGCACTGTGTGGTCTACCGTATCGAACGCCGCGCTTAAATCCAAAAGTACTAGGGCCGCAGATCTCCCTTGGTCTAAGATATATTTAAGTTTTTCAGTGACCACAAGCAATGCTGACTCCGTGCTGTGTTTTGGTCGGAATCCCGTCTGGTGTATGATGCTGTTGTCTTCCAGAAAACTGGAGATCGTGCTGTTCGCGTGTTTCTCTGCTATCTTGCCTAGAAAAGGCAACAGGGATATTGGGCGATAATTGGCCAGAACTGCGGGGTCTAGTTGTGTTTTTTTTAGTAGGGGTTTGATGATGGCGTGTTTCCACTCTTTGGGTACTTTGCCATTTTCAAAGGAGAGATTGATTAGATTGGAAAGTTGGCTAAGAACCGCTTTCCCACCCTGGGCGAGAATATGGGGTGGAGACGGGTCTAACGGGGAACCTGATTTAATATTCTGTAATATGGAGCACCCCAGATCTTCACTCATTTTCGGAAAGGACAGGAGGGCAGGGCCGGCGGGGTGGGGAGGTACTGCTCGTTCACTCTTCCTTTGGGAGTTTAAAGTGCTATGGGGGTCCTCTGGGGTACCTAGTGTCTTGGTGGAATTAGGGTGGAGAGAATTGTAGATATTTTCCACTTTGCTCTTAAAAAATTAGGCTAACCCATTGCATCTTTCTTTGGAATGTTGGGAGCTGTTTGTTCCGTGGTCAATTGTGTTAAGGGATTTGACAATTTTAAAAAGCTCCTTAGAGGAGTTGGAAGACTTTGCTATTTTTTCTTCAAAGAAGGCTGCTTGTGCTTTCCTGATGCTCTTGTGATAGAGCTGACCAATTCTTCCTATATTTGCTTAATATATATTTTCCATTTAGGTAATACTTCCAGTACCTTGTTTCCTCCCAAAGTTTACTATGACACCCACAGCTGATTAACCTTGAACAATCAGCTGTTGAGTGAGCTTCCTTCAGTTCAAGTTTTGACAGATAGTGATAAAGATATACTCAAAATCTCTAATCTTCTCTAAATTGATGTGATATATTATAGATGTACACTGTGGGTTATTTTGGCCCCAGAACAGAACCTATTATTAAGCCTAGTAGATTAGCAAAAGTTTTTCTTTCAGTGTATTGATACTCCAACTATGGAGCTTCCAAAGAAAGTTTTCCGAGCCTGCTAAAAGCAAAGCGTTATAAGTATATATTAGCAGCTGAACTTGATCACCAGTTTTTGATTTGCCTTAATTGATCTTCTTTAAAATTTTCATAATGAACAGATTGAACACAATTCTAAAGAATACACCCACTCTCTTCACCTGCATTATTGTCATCAAGTTCTTTAAGAGTTGTTCTCTTGTACCATAGCTCAATTAGACTGTGAATTTCTCACTGAAGCACCTGATAATATTGATGACAAATGGCTTTATATGGCTATTGTGTAGTTTTCCCTCACAATTGTGTGTTTTGAACTTTTTTCTAATGCATCAGTGAAATCCAGAAATGCTGCTTAACTATTACATATTGTGGTAGAATAACATTTTATATGAAAATATAATCCGCTCTGGAAGATTTGTTACTGAGTCAGGCTCTGTATTTTTCATTTCAGTTCATTTTTAAATGAATGCGGGCACGATTAAAAAAATGCTTATCCAAAACCTTTTGAACCGAGTTGCTTGTGACTTTTAGTTACATTCCTTTGAACTTTTTTGAATAGAAGAACTAGTATGCTGTTTTGCCACAAGGCAGCAGGATCATCCTTATTGGCTGCATTCCTAAAATACATCTCAGTATAGGAATTCACCAGCCCATATGCTGTTTAATAAATTCAAATAGAGTCAGAATTAGTCAAGGAGCGCTATTGTCTCTGAGGTTCTGGATAACATTTTGAATACTATCCTTGAAATAAATCCCATAGGCCAACTTTTGCAACCATTTTTTAAGAACCTGATGAGGCTTCGTAATCTTTAGGGTGATATCTGCCAGTGGATATCCAGGATGTCTTTGATCCTTGTTGAAAAATCTTCTTGTAAAATGGCCTGCTTGATACAAAACTATTTTCCTAGAATGTTTTAGAACATTATACATGGCGGAACTTTGAGTCATAAATGTGCTGCACTGAAACCCTTGTTTCATCCGGGTTTTGCAAACCTTACACCCCACATGAAATCATGTATTCCTTTGGGATGACAGCCATCATTGTCTTTCATGTGTCCATGCCCATTCTTAATCTTCATCTATTAACGTTCTTGATAAGTTCTGCAAAGGTTCACAAAACAAAATGTTTTCTTCTTTTGGTGTACCCATCCTCCTTACAAAAGCAGCCACCTCTCCTCATTTTCGCTTGATGCTCTGAATTGTTGAAGACCCTTTTTATTTCAATCAATATACATTTTGAGGACCCTGAATGCTTGGTGACATGATTAACTTGTTTTTCTGCAAGATGAGTAGACCGAATGGATGTGGTCACCCTAACTATCAGATCACTTACATGATTTAAAACTGATTCTGTTCGCAATAGAAATGAAAAGTCTACAATGAGCTTGCTTTTTGGAGCTGAAAGATAAGGTCAACTTAGGACCCCCTTTCATCAAATGAAGGGGAAACACCAATCCATGCTTATAGTATGATTTTTCCAAATATTTACCCCTTGTATTTCTGTGGAAAGGCATATTGCAATGTTGTTTTATCCAACACCATTCCCAGGCCTATTTAGGTCTCAGAAATGTGCCCGCATTTTCACATGATTCAATTCAAATCATCACAAACTATGTCTAGGTTTTTCATGTATTTGTTTCGATTTTTGATGGTTTTGCACTAAAACCTGTTACTTTGATGTATTTTGGGTACAGGGATGTTAACCTCAGATCCTGCGCATTGTTATTTGAATACATGCTGCCTTGCAGTTTAAAAGCAAAATTGTCACCATTCTGATCCCTGATGACTGCTCTGAAAATCTGCAGACACCAGCTTTGTTTTTCTAAGACTGCTATGAAACTATTTCCGTCCTACAATGAAGTCAACCAAGTCCACTGAATGAAAATGTTATAAAATTCATTCAAAAATAATCTCACCTCAACCGGTTGTTGTTTAGGCCATTTCCACCTATTTTGCAGGATGAACATTTATTTATCTTCCTCCCTTTCCAGGGAATTGACAGTTATGCTTGGTTTTAAGGACTGGGTCTAGACCTCTGTCCTTAAATATTAATGTATGGTTGAGTCTTTTCTCAGTTTACAAAATATTCCCTTAGATTTGATCCTATATTTAATTCTGTACTGCTAAAGAAGACTGGTTTAGAGGACTGGGTGCTTGACATAGCGATTTGGTCTTTAGATGACTCTTCTGTGTTCTCATGTGACCATTCTTCATAGCCACAGACTAAGGGCCCGATTCTGATGCGGGTTGGAAAAGCTTCCCGACCGAGGGCCTGATTCTGATGCGGTTAGGAAGGCCTCCTAACGGCATTTGCTCCTTCCAAATCGGATCGGGAACGTTTCTTCCCGACCGAGGGCCCAATTATGATGCGGTTAGGAACAAATGCTCCCATTGAAGTCAATGGGAGTTCAACCAAATCGTATCTGGAAGCATCCGGATGCATCCTACTCCGCCGGTCGGACTTTCCCGATCCAAGTGGGTCAAAAACCATTTCCCAACCGATTCGGTCGGGAAGCTTTTCCAACCCGCATCAGAATCGGGCCCTAAATGTATTGTCAATGTGGTTTATTTTTCCTAGCCCTCAACAGGGAATGTAAATGTGTGACTACTTGGCTGGAGTGACTGCCAAGAGTCACACCCTAGTCCAGACTCCATGTACTGGGTTCAAGGTTGTTTGAAGCCTGTTATGCCCCTGAGGCTTCTAATCAGGAGGCCAGCCAACTACAACTAGCCCTTCAGAGCAGCAGTCCAGCAGAGTGGCACTCCTTTCAGCAGCACAACCGTCCTTCTTCCTGGCAGACTACACAGGTCTAGAAGAGCACTGAAGAGTTGGAGTCTAATGTCCAATATTTATTCCTGGTGCCCACTTTGATATTGGAGAGTCTTCTAGAGGTTTCTACCCCCCCCCCCTGAGATGTCAGGCATCCCCTTCCTCCCTGCCCTGGCCCCAGCTTGTCTAGGTTCACAAAGGGTTCAAACCCTTTGTGAGAGTGCTCAGGCAGGGCCTTTGTGATATGCAAGTGGGGTAGGTGACAGCTCCTCCCCCTCATTAACGCAGAGTGCCCCATCCTGCCAACACCAGTTCTATTCTAATCTATTCTATGAAGCACTTATAGAGTGCGTAGCTACCCATATGCATGCCAGCGCTGTTAGTGCGGCACAGACTAGCTAGAGGGAATTCGAGGGAACTATTCTGAAAGAGCCAAGTCTAATAGTTTCCAAAAAGGAAGTTCCTTTTTGGCTGATCTCAGAGGATAGGGAAGGCTGTTCCATAGTTTAGCTGCATCATAAGCAAAGGAGCACCCTCAGTATTTTGCCCTTCTAACTGTGGGTAATTTGGCCAAATGTGCATTAGAGGATTACAAAGTCCCCCCGGGAAAATAGGGAGATAGCAGGGCATGAGAGATCTGAGGCCCTTTATCAAGGAGTATCCTGTACGTGATACAAAGTGATTTGATTTTGATCCTCTCGGCCCCTGGGAGCAAATGGAGGGAGTTCAAGGCTTGTTGGGCGGATTGATGTCTGGGTATGTTGTACAGTATCCAAAGGGGAAATTCTGTACCACCTCCAGTTTCCTTATTGTGGCTTTTGTAGCTTCCACATAAAGTGAGTTACCATAGTCCAGGTGGGAAAGAATGAAAGCCTGGACCACCAACCTCTTCGAAGTAGGAGGGAGAAGAGGGAGAATTTTTAAGTGCATCCTGAGTATGCCTAAGTAAATGGCTGCAAGCTTTACTACTTAGGGGTCAAAATTCAAGGATTTATCCAACCACATTTCTAGGGTCTTTCTAGCTGTTTTCAAGGGGAGGAATGAGACCTAAACAACTTGGCCAACCCAGACTTATAAGAGAGTCAGGATTGTTGTCAAGAATCATGAGCTTTGTTTTGTCTCGATTTGGTTTAAGGCAGGTGGTATTCATCCAGCTGGCAACTTTCTCTAAGCAGGGGCCTAATGAGGAAGAGAGGGAATCTTGGCTCCGAGCAAGAGAGAAGACTAATTGAGTATCGTCTGCATAGGAAATTATCAAAATCCTGAAAGGATGGATGATATCTGCAAGTCATTATTTATTGCTTAATCTGTCTTCTCCTCTGCCTTAGTTTTGTTAGGCCGAGATACTCCTCCGGGGGTGATACACGCGCATTATAAATTAAATTAGAATAACAAGTGGCCTCATATACAAATTAAAAAGAGTACAGTTCAGCGAGGAGCCCCGAGGTACTGTTCATTTTAGGGGTAAAGTATCTGATGTACAGCCCCCGACAAAGACCTGAAAAGACCTTTATTCAAGGAAGGACTTAAGCCAGGAAAGGGCTAGTCCAGAGATCCTATCACTCTGTAATCTAGTGGAAAGAATATCATGGTTTACCGTAACAAATGCTGAGCTAAGATCTAAGAGGATAATAGCTGCTGAGCCTGCTCAATTTAGCAGTCCTTTGGCTTCTTCTACCACCGTCATAAGAGCGGTCTCTGTGCTGTGGTAGGGTCGAAATCCGGTTTGTGTGGAGAGCAAAATATAATGGTTTTCTAAAAATTCAGATAAAATTAGGTTAACATGTTTTTCTAGTGTTTTACTTATCCCTGGGAAAAGATAAATTGGTGATAACTTTCTAAATCAAGAGGATCGAAGTTAAGCTTTTTTAGTAGTGCTTTAATCATGGCATGTTACCATGCCACTGTGACTTATCCCACAGTTAAAAAACAGGTTTGCCATTTCATGAGGGGCGAGAAGTATCTGGTCTGCTACTTTGGTTAAAAGACGTGGAGGGGCTGGGTCATTAGAATAACTGGTTTTAACTTTACTCAAGATATCTGCAAGACTGTCTATAGTCAGAAAAGAGAAATCACTGAACATGGCCAAGTTAGTATCGGCAAGTCTTCCTTATGACTAGAGACACAAGTTTCAGTAGATTGTTGAAAATTGCAATAGAGTTTCTGGATTTTGTTAAAAAATCTTGCAAGATCATTATACCACAAGAGTGAGGATTCGGGTGGGGACAAGGGAGGAGAGCTCTAATAGAGTTTTCACAATGCAAAACATTTCACAAGGGAAATTAGCGACACTGTTAAAGTATTCCTCAAAGTATGCTGCTTGTGCTTTTTAATTTCAACGTGATAAACACTAATGGTATCTCAATATTTCTGTTTACGTGTCTCACCGTGACCTCTTCTCCAAAACGTTTCTGTTTTTCTACAGTTTTGTGGATTAGGAGTATACCAGGGTGCATATTGGTATTTTGCCAATCTGGTGTGAGTTTTTAAAGGATGACTTAATCGAGTGTGTGTTAGACCTGGTACCATTGGCGTGAGTCTCCCTCCCATTTTTTGCTGTTGTCTCCTCTGTTTTTGATATGTTTTGCTGGTTTTAGATGCTTTGGGCACTGTGCCACTGCTATTCAGTGCCATAGTGCAAGTGCTCCCTATTGTAAAGTATTGTAATGGATTAGTGACTCCATGATTGGCTTGTTTGATTTACTTGTCAGACCCTAGTATAGTGCTCCATGTGTGCCCAGGGCCTGTAAATCAAATGCTGCTGGTGGGCTTGCAGCACTGGTTGTGCCACCCACAGAAGCAGCTTGTAAAGTGTGTCTCGGGCCTGTCATTGCAGAGCCTGTGTGCAGTCTAGTACTGCCATGTTGACTTGGTAAGTGCACCCACTTACCAGTCCCTACACCTTCCCTCTTCTACATCTCAGACACCCCTAAGGTAGGCCTACGGGCAGGGTGCATTGTAAGTACGAGGTAGGACATGCTCTGATGTGTGTGGTATGTCCTGATAGTGAATTACAGCCAATTTCGTTTTCACTATTGCAAGGCTACCTGTCCCCATAGGCCAGAATGGGAAGTTTGATTATAACATCATATAATCCTAACTGACCCAGGGAACATGGTAGAAAAACGAATTTAGTATGCCTGAACTCAGAATGATAAAATACATCTTTTAGTGAAGTTGGTTTTAACATTCTGTGTTTGAAAATACCACTTTTAGAAAGTGAGTATTTTCTTGCCTAACCATCCAGCCTGCCTCTGCTAGGTTGTGTATTGCATGTCTGGTTTGTGAGTGACAGGAGGGCTGGGGCTCCAGCAGTCTGATGAGTCAGGGCTGGGCTGAATAGGACCTTGGCTGAATAGAGAGTGGGTGGCGGAGATTTCCTTTCACTCCCCTGAGCCCTCATAGAATAGAGAGTAGGGGGAGGAGATTTCCTTTCAGCTACTTGGGCCAGGTCTGCTTTCAACAATGCTGTCTCCACCTCCTGCCAGGAAGCTGCACAGAACTGGTTTTGGCTAGGTACAGGCACCCTCTGCCTCCAGAGGACAAAGGATTTACTAGTATAAATATTGGTGCCCAGACCCCAAGACTTTAGATGACTTCTGGGAATCAAGACGGACCTTCGCCAAGGAGAAGAAACCAAGGAAGCTGAAGGATTTGACAGCCCCTGTGCCAGTGTGCTATTTTCTGAGGTTGGCCTGCAGTGGTTACTTAATTGTCAAGGAAAGGGGAAAGAACTTTTATTGAACTTTCATCATCTTGAAGAAGAATCTCCAAGGGCTTGAACTGTGCTTGTCTCCTGCTGAAGTCTCAGGGATACAAGACTTCACCACCAGCTCCCCCCTGAATTCCCTTACTGGGGATTCTGTCTGCAGAAGCCTGCGTATTGTTGGGAGCTGGAAGCGCGACTCAACGAGAAGAAGCGTGACGCCGTCGCAGCTGTTGCCGTCGCATCACCAGAGAAGCGTGTCGCCACTGCAAGGGTTGTCGTCGCATCACCAGAGAAGCGTGTCGCAGGGCCTGTCTCGGCTCAGAAGTTACAGAGTTCGCCACACGGCCGATAGGCGTGCACGCAGTGCCTTCACGTCGTCGCATCGCATCAAGGGCGCCATCTTCTCGCATCGCACCGGATCGTCGCAAAGCATCGAAGCGCCATCTTGTCGCATCGTAACCGGAATGCATTAAGGGATCGACACATCACCTCCTCTCCGGTAAGGAACAGACGCATCGCCTACTTTGCGCAAGCACTGAGGAACAGAAGCATACATTGTTAGACCTGCCCACTGAGAGTAGGATGTCTTATGCCCACATGAAGGAAGCCCTGATGACAAGGTATGGTTTGACCCCAGAACTCTATAGACAGAGGTTCAGGAATTGTAAGAAACTGGAGGCAACCACCTGGGTGGAGTATGTATCTTTCTTTTGCAGAGCTAGGGATGGTTGGGTGAAGGGTAGCAAAGTGAGTACTTTTGAGGAGCTCTATGATTTGTTTGCATGGGAGCACTTGTCTGGTAATTGTTTTCCAGAGCTACGCCAGCACCTTATTGATAGCAAGCTAACTAACCCTAGGAAGCTTGCTGAGGAGGCGGACCGCTGGGTCAGTACCCAGGTCCACAAGGGTCATGTGGGAGACTTCGCCAAAGGTGGGCAGGGTCCCCAGCAGAAGAGTGGGGGGGACAAGGGTAAACAGAGGGAGTTCCAGAAAGGGCCCCAAAGTAATCCCCAAGGGAAGGGTTCCCAGCCTCCCCCTCAGAAGAAGCCAGAGGCCCCGACAGGTAAACCTGTTCACAGGGGCCACCCTAAATGTTTTAAGTGTGGTCAAGTGGGCCACCGTTGGTATGATCCCCAGTGTACCCAGAGGGATCACAAGGCACCACCTAGTGCACCACCCCGTCAGATGGCAAGTGTAGCCCTGGGAGGGGAGGAGATGGGTGCCCAAGGTAGGTGGGGTCCCACAGAAATGTCCCTTGTCTCTTTAGGAGATTGTGAGATGGTCCCTAGGACCCAGCTGCCTGATAACACTAAGAAATACAGGCAGTGGGTGACCATCAATGGCCATAGGGCGGAGGCTCTGAGAGACACCGGGGCCAATGTGACAGCTGTCAGTTGTCGGCTGGTGTCTAAAGAGCAGGTGGTCCCCCATGCATTCTTCCCTGTAGTTGCCGCAGACAACTCAGAGAGCCGGTGTGAGGTGGCTCAAGTTCCCTTTGAGTGGGGGGGGTCTCAGGTACCCTTAAAGTAGCTGTGAGGCCAGCCATGCCTGTTGATTGACTATGTTGGGCAATGATTTAGAGAACTCCCCTTGGGCTAAGGTGGAGAGAAGGTCTCATTTGGAGATGTTGGGTCTGCCTGAGTGGGCGTGTGTGACCACTCGGTCTATGGCAGCCAGTAAGGGTGTTCAAGAGGACCTGGAGCCTGAAAATGTGGCCCAGGCACCTGCCTTAAAGAGAAGAGGTAGGGGGCGCGGGAAACTGGCCCCCATAGTTCCCACGGTCCAGGAGGAGGCAGACCTTGAGGGGGATGCCCTGGAACCTACAGGGGAGCAAGTGGCTGAACTGGGGGACCTGCCTGAGCTGACCCATTGGCAGCAAGAAGGAGGACCCTCCAGGGAGGAATTCTGTGAAGAGCAGAAGAAGTGCCCTTCTCTTGATGGTTTGCGGCAACAGGCCACAAACCAGGCAGCAGGTGATCAGTCTGGATCACGTTGGATCTACTGGGAGAATGGTCTCCTGTATAGTGAGCCAAAGGTTGCTGAGCCTGGGTCAGCCTGTGTGCTGGTGGTACCCCAGCGCTTAAGAGCCTTTCTACTGGGTCTGGCTCATGATGTGCCTTTGGCAGGGCATTTGGGGCAGAACAAGACCTTTGAAAGGCCTGTTACCCACTTTCATTGGCCTCAAATGCGCAAGAGTCCAGATACTCATTGCAGGACCTGCCAGACTTGCCAGGCAAGTGGTAAAAGTGGAAGGAAGCACAAGGCTCCCCTCCAACCTTTCCCTGTAGTCAGTACCCCCTTTGACCGGGTAGGCATGGACATTGTGGGGCCTCTGGACCCCAAGACTGCCATGGGCAACAGGTTTATCCTGGTCTTGGTGGACCATGCTACCCGGTACCCGGAAGCCATCCCGCTCAGGACAGTGACGGCCCCCGTGGTGGGACGTGCACTGATGGGGATTTTCTCCCATGTGTGGTTCCCCAGAGACGTGGTGTCAGACCGTATATGTATAAGTATATGAAGTCCCTGTGGCAGGGGTGCGGTGTAACGTACAAAATCACCACTCCTTACCACCCCCAAGGTAATGGGCTGGTTGAGAGATTTAACCGGACCCTGCAGGGCATGATTATGGGTCTTGAGGAACCCACGAGGCGTAAGTGGGACGTCCTCTTGCCATGCCTTCTGTTTGCTTACCGTGATTTGCCACAGAAGTCCTTAGGGTTCAGTCCCTTTGGACTGCTGTATGGTCACCTGGTAAGAGGACCTCTGAGTCTGGTTAAGGGAGGCTGGGAGAAAGCTCCCAGGAAACCTCCCCAGGATGTATATAGCTACATGCTGGCCTTCAGGAACCAGAGTAGGCGATTCAGACAACTCGCTCAGGCGAATCTGGAAGCCAGCAAGGAAGAGATGAAACAGTGGTATGATCAGAATGCCACTTTGATCGAGTTTCAGCCTTGACAGAAAGTTTGGGTCATGGCCCCAGTGGAGCCCTGTGCGCTCCAGGATAAGTGGACCGGACCATTTGAGGTGGTGGAGCGCAAGAGTGATGTCACCTACTTGGTGGACTCACGGTCTCCCAGGAACCCTTTGCGGGTCATGCATGTTAACTGCCTGAAGCCCCACTTAGAGAGGTCCAAAGTGGGCATGCTCCTAGCGACAGATGCTGGAATGGAGGAGGAGACTGAGCCTCTTCCTGACCTCCTGTCTGCAACAGAGCAAGATGGGTCAGTGGATGGTGTAAGCCTCTCTGCCTCTCTGCCACACTGACCCCTGAGCAGCAGAATGATTGTCGCCAACTGTTGGGACAATTCTCTGATTTGTTCTCCCTGGTTCCTGGTGTCACTGAGTGGTGCGCCCCTACTACCCAAGATTGATACAATCCTGGCCGGGGAACCCCCCAAAACCCAGACACAGGTGAGAGCCTTTTTAGGACTCACGGGGTACTACAGGAGGTTTTTCAAGGGGTATGGCAACATTGTTTCACCCTTGACTGAGCTGACATCCAGAAAGCAGCCCAAGAAAGTGAACTGGACTGACACCTTTCAGAAAGCTTTTGATGCCCTGAAGACTGCCATGTGCACCGCACCCGTGCTTCAGGCACCCAACTTCTCAAAACCGTTCATTGTTCAGACAGACGCTTCAGAGCATGGTGTTGGGGCTGTTCTTTCACAGATGAATGAGGAGGGCCTAGACCAACCTGTAGCCTTCATCAGTAGGAGGTTACTTCCACTGGAACAGAGGTGGAGTGCAATTGAGCGTGAGGCATTTGCTGTGGTCTGGGCACTGAAGAAGTTGAGACCATACTTGTTTGGGACTCACTTCCTGGTTCAGACCGACCACAGGCCCCTCAGATGGTTGATGCAGATGAGGGGTGAGAATCCAAAGTTGTTGAGGTGGTCCATTTCCCTACAGGGGATGGAATTCACGGTGGAACACCGCCCTGGTACAGAACACACCAATGCTGATGGTCTGTCCAGATTTTTCCGCCTTAGTGAAGAGAACTCCCAGGAGGGTGGGTAGTTCTCCCCACATTTCAGCTGGAGGGGACACGTGTTAGACCTGGTACCATTGGCATGAGTCTCCCTCCCATTTTTTGCTGGTGTCTCCTCTGTTTTTGATATGTTTGGCTGGTTTTAGATGCTTTGGGCACTGTGCCACTGCTATTCAGTGCCACAGTGCAAGTGCTCCCTATTGTAAAGTATTGTAATGGATTAGTGACTCCATGATTGGCTTGTTTGATTTACTTGTCAGACCCTAGTATAGTGCTCCATGTGTGCCCATGGCCTGTAAATCAAATGCTGCTGGTGGGCTTGCAGCACTGGTTGTGCCACCCACAGAAGCAGCTTGTAAAGTGTGTCTCAGGCCTGCCATTGCAGAGCCTGTGTGCAGTCTAGTACTGCCATGTTGACTTGGTAAGTGCACACACTTACCAGTCCCTACACCCTCCCTCTTCTACATCTCAGACACCACTAAGGTAGGCCTACGGGCAGGGTGCATTGTAAGTACGAGGTAGGACATGCCCTGATGTGTGTGGTATGTCCTGATAGTGAATTACAGCCAATTTTGTTTTTCACTATTGCAAGGCTACCTGTCCCCTTAGGCCAGAATGGGCAGTTTGATTATAACATCCTATAATCCTAACTGACCCAGGGAACATGGTAGAAAAACTATTTTAGTATGCCTGAACTCAGAATGATAAAATACATCTTTTAGTGAAGTTGGTTTTAACATTCTGTGTTTGAAAATACCACTTTTAGAAAGTGGATATTTTCTTGCCTAACCATCCAGCCTGCCTCTGCTAGGTTGTGTATTGCATGTCTGGTTTGTGAGTGACAGGAGGGCTGGGGCTCCCGCAGTCTGATGAGTCAGGGCTGGGCTGAATAGGACCTTGGCTGAATAGAGAGTGGGGGGCGGAGATTTCCTTTCACTCCCCTGAGCCCTCATAGAATAGAGAGTAGGGGGAGGAGATTTCCTTTCAGCTACCAGGGCCAGGTCTGCTTTCAACAATGCTGTCTCCACCTCCTGCCAGGAAGCTGCACAGAACTGGTTTTGGCTAGGTACAGGCACCCTCTGCCTTTAGAGGACAAAGGATTTACTAGTAAAAATATTGGGGCCCAGACCCCAAGACTTTAGATCACTTCTGGGAATCAAGACGGACCTTTGCCAAGGAGAAGAAACCAAGGAAGCTGAAGGATTTGACTGCCCCTGTGCCAATGTGCTATTTTCTGGGGTTGGCCTGCAGTGGTTACTTAATTGCCAAGGAAAGGGTAAAGAACTTTTATTGAACTTTCATCATCTTGAAGAAGAATCTCCAAGGGCTTGAACTGTGCTTGCCTCCTGCTGAAGTCTCAGGGATTCAAGACTTCACCACCAGCTCCCCCCTGAATTCCCTTGCTGGGGATTCTGTCTGCAGAAGCCTGCGTATTGTTGGGAGCTGGAAGCGTGACTCAACGAGAAGAAGCGTGACGCCGTCGCAGCTGTTGCCGTCGCATCATCGTAAAAGCGTGTCGCCGCCGCAGAAGTCGCCGCTGCATCACCGGAGAAGCGTATCTCCGTCGCAGCTGGTTGTCGTCGCATCACCGGAGAAGCGTGTCGCCACCGCAAGGGTCTTCGTCACATCACCGGAGAAGAGTGTCGCAGGGCCTGCCGCGGCTCAGAAGTTACAGAGTTCGCCGCACGGCCATCGGGCGTGCACGCATCGCCTTCACGTCGTCGCATCGCATCAAGGGCGCCATCTTCTCGCATCGCACCAGATCGTCGCAACGCATCGAAGCGCCATCTTGTCGCATCGTAACCGGAACGCATTAAGGGATCGACGCATCACCACCTCTCCGGTAAGGAACAGACGCATCGCCTACTTTGCGCAAGCACTGAGGAACAGAAGCATCGCCTCCCCCGAAGCAAGGAACCGACGCATCACCCTTCCTGCGACCCTTTTGTTTGTTTTGCGTTACGCATTTAAGGTACTTTGTGAGAAACATGTCGCATTTACCATCAACTTTGAACTAAGCAATTTCTACCATTTTTTAAGTCTATTTTTGATTACAGTATTGTTGTATTCCTCTTAGGCACAATTCGCCCTGCCCTTATATAGGCATAAAATCCCAGTCCTTATTTAGGCATTAAACCGTGCACTCCAAATACAGGCATGGTCTCCGACCTCCGTCCACCCTAACGTCACAACGAGTTCTTGAAGAACAGACCCTTAGGCTTCGGGAGTTTCCCTAGCACAGGACTATTGATTTCTTCAAGGACTCATCTATTATGCATGAACCGTTATACCTTAGGGGTTCATTCATGACGTCTTCCGCTGTCCGATCCACGTCAATGCTAACATTCTGAGGTACCTCTCAGATATAAATATACCTTCCCTAGCCCTTGTAAACTAGAGGAGACCGCGACTTCAGAGGAGCCCGTTTCCCGGCCTGACGCACTGAGAAGACGCTGTCATCCCTGCACGCAGAGAATCCAGCTTCCAGTGATCTGACTTCCCTTGCGGGGTGTTGGAGTTCGAGTCTGGCAAGAGATTCCTACCTCTCTCATTCTCAAGGTATGGAGCTGACTAGAACCTAGAGGGACTCTTGGCACACTAGGCATACTGGGCTTAACATACTCTTAGTATACCATAGTAAGGAATACTTCACCTACTTCATACCTCTCCCTACACCTAGGTTAGGTTAGGAACATTGGGGTAGAACTAGCTTAGAAACGCATCGTATGAGTACTCGCATTTTTAGGCTGTGTTATTTATGTAAATGAATATCTGCTAAAGATCATGCTAGCGCAGTATTATTTATTTCTACTGCTTACGCTGTACATTATTTATCTTGCATACTGTCTTGTGATCGTAACAGCACATATTACTTACACAAGAAATAAGACTGTTCAATAAACCTTTTATTGAAACGCCCGTCTGTTCTTTCCGTGTAACTTTGAGGAAAACTAAGTATGCACGAGTGAGCTGAGTGAAATAGTTATCTATTGTTTCCACGACTCTGGGACACGTTCTGATTCTAAAGGGAAACAAAGTGGTCATGTTTTGCGGCTGCCAGAAACTACCCCCTTCTTGTTTGTCAAGGAGTTTCTAGTGGCCTCTGAGCTAGCTGGCACAAGTAATTAAGTTTAATATACTCGATAGGGACATACTGACCTTAGTCCTATGTCAAACCTATAGGGGATATTATTCCAATGCGCAAAGCCTATAGGGGAAATAGGAGCTACACTACAGTATTGTGGATTTTTGTCGTTTGGGTCTTGTGTTAAGTCTATATAAAGATTACTTATTTTTATAAAACCTGTGTGGTGTCCATCTGTAGTGTTTTCACTGTATTACTGTATGTGATCACAAATGCTTTACACACTGCCCCTGAGATAAGCCTGCCTGCTCTTGCCAAGCTACCAAGGGGGTGAGCAGGGGTTATTTAGGAGTGTAGCCCCCTTACCCTGACTAGAAGCAAGGGTCCCTACTTGGCCAAAGGTACCTACCTCTGCCAACTAGAGAACCCCAGTTCTAACAGTGTGGATTTGTTCCACTGGGAGATCTTTTCATTTGAGAGGCGGTCCGTGCAGGTAAGCGCGGTGGGGTGGGGTGTGGCGGGGTGGGGCGGGGCGGGAGGAGTCGACAGATGAGGGAATAGGGAAAATTAAATAAATAAATGAATCCTTTTCTGTCGTCTGTCGAATGTCCCACCCCACCCCCCCATCGCGCTTACCTACACGGACTGCGGCTGTTTCATTTGCTAAAGTAAGGTCTGAGCCTAGAATAGGTCTAGAGTCATTACAGTGCAGAAGGAAAAGTTGTCCATAATGGCATTAAAAGAAAGAGTGACCTTCATGGCACAATAGAAATGCGTAAAAATGTAATTTCTCCAGAAGAGAATATGGATGATGAGGATATGACACTTGGGATAAATATATATTTGACCCCCCAGGAAAGCTATGACACCTTAGGCTTGGATGATGACATTCTGAGATGTTCAATTCAACAACGATCAAACACCCACACAGTGGGGAGTGGTGGCCAATGGACCACGTTTCAAAGTATTTAAAATTTTGGGTAAGGAAGTCCTTACATAAGGAAACCCGCAATTTATTCTGGGCTGAATGCCCAAGACCCTCTACAGAGAATAAGGCTTGCAAAGCTCCCAACCTGGATCCGGATATTATTACTTTTTTGTTCAAATCCGGAATGGATCCAAGGAAAGGGATTGAGAACTGCCTTAAACAAAGTCAAGATAAACTGCCATTTTGGGACCTCACACCTGCATTTTGTACATGGCAAAAGAAGCCAAATTTAAAGATGGAAGAGTCAATTTGGAACTTTTGAGCCGATGAGCACAACATGCCATCGGCTTGCTAGGCAATGCTAACACTAACCTTATCACTGAGAGATGCAAAGCAATGATTTTAAGAATGAACCCAAAGTTGGCAGATTTGTCAACAAGATAAGACGTTGGAGACCTGAAGGGCTTTTTGTTTGACAAATGTTTTGTCAAATCGGTAGGCAAATATTTTTTTACTTTCACTGCCTTCAGTAAGGCTCAAAATAATATGCGCAAAGTGTTTGCCTCAAGAGCCATTTTTAGATGGGTTGGCAGGGGGTGACCGGCTGCCAGTCGAGCCTCATTTAGGTCCTAATACTACAACCAAGATACCAGAATATATGGTACATATGCTATGGGGCTATGGAAGGGGCTACCGCTCCAGCCCTAATTTCTACCCCCAAAGAGGGAGAACATCAAGGTCTCGTGGAGGGAGAGCAAGAACTCCGGTTTCAGGTTCCCAAGGTGTGTTGTCTTGGTTCTTCCCTATTAAAGTTTGCGGAAATGTTAAAACATTTTGTACACATTTGGAGAAAATTAACAAGGGACCCTTGGGTTTTACAAACAGTTATTGGCTTCAAGATAGAGTTTCAGGAAGAGCCTATACAGTTGAGACAACCAAAGGAATTAAAGGTAATACAGAAAAGATGGTACTAATAGATATAGAAATAGCACAGTTACTGGAGAAAAGGACCTTGATTCGTGTCCAGAACTTACAAGGACCAGGAGGTTTTGTGCGTACTGTTTTCCTGGTAAAGAAAAAAAACAAGGGTTGGGGTCCAGTAGTAAATTTAAGGGACCTGACATTTTATCTGGTTTACAGACATTTCAAGATGGGCGGGATCCATCTCTTAAGGGATATTTTACAGTC
This sequence comes from Calotriton arnoldi, assembly GCA_963921515.1. Lineage (NCBI taxonomy): Eukaryota > Metazoa > Chordata > Amphibia > Caudata > Salamandridae > Calotriton > Calotriton arnoldi. Next base: position 444,159 of record CAWUFW010012263.1, read on the forward strand.
AAAGGATTGTTTGGTAAAACTAGACATCAATGACACATATTTCATGATTCTTATGGACATAAACAGTGAGAAATATCTCTGCTTCATCTGGAGAGGTATCCTGTACCAGTTCCTGTGTCTCCCCTTTGGACTATCTTCGGCTCCTTGCTGTTTCACCAAGGTGCTACGTCCAGTGTTAACCTTCCTGAGGGAAAGAGGTATCCGTTTAATAATATATTTAGATGATATTTTACTCATGTCCCAGGACAGAGTGGAGCTCTTCGAGCACTTAAGGCTGATTGTAGTAACACTTGAAAGCCTTGGTTTCATGGTTAACATGGATAGTGAGTTATGGTCCCTTCACAGAATCTGAGATTTCTAGGTTCCCAGGTAGATACAGTTTTGTCACAACTTGTTTTACTACAAAAGAAAGTAAAAAAAGATAAAGCAAGAGATACAATTGCTTTTGTCACAGGAGGAAATCCTTTTGAAACATGTGGCAAGAGTTTTGGGACTTTTGTCTTCTTCGATTCAAGCAATTTCTCTAGGCCCCACATTACAGAGCCTTACAGAGATTAAAGGCCATGAGTTTAAGGAAGGTTCTTGAACAAGGGAACATCTTGGAAATTTCATTCAACTCTAACCATTATCAACAATGTAGAAATTGCTAAAAAGATCACCCTAGACTTTTAATCTGAAGGAAATTCTCTAGGGGAGTCGAATGTTTTTGAGGGGTCATTTGCCACAACCTCACACTTGTCCTTTGAGGAGCTTGAAGTTTTAAAGCAGCTATGAATTTGGATTTCCCAAAACCACAAAAAAAAAATCACAAATCCTCAGGGGCTTATTTGCAGCCACAAACTTCAGGAGAATATACCATTAACCAAAAGGAGTTTAAATTAAACCCCCTACCACGTTCCTTTTTCCTGGCTAAAGAAAAGAGCACCCAGCATGAACTGAAATCACCGTGATGGTGGATCTATCCCCAATGACACCAACCTTAAAAGAGAATCAAAAAGTACAATATCATAATAGTACATTAATAGAGTTATGGCTGCAAGCCTGGGCAGGAAAGAAAGACTGAATAAGATTATGACAGAAAGTCACAGTACAGACCTCCACAATTTAAAACAACAACAGGAGGCAAAACCATTGACTTATACCCAAGAGGAGACAATCGAGTCTGGTTTTCCCCCCTGAGCCCAGAAACTGCCAGTCTAGGCAGTCAAGGACTGTAAATGTCAAGCCACCTCTAACAAGAACATATAATGTCATCATTCTAGCAGGTACCAGAGTAGCAATTCTACAGATAGCCCTCTACTAACGCATCAGCCCAGAAAATGGGAGGTCCCACAGATGGCACCATACAAAAGTCTCCCCAAGCCGACAATGAGAGATTGGTGGAAAACATTTGCCCTGGACAAGACAGTAGATGTATAAGGATGAGGGGAAATCGCATAATACAGTTGGATAAAAGTGAGACGCATAACTCCAAGGACACTGTGCAATGGCTAAATAAACTCAATATTGAAATAATGGAATTGAAAATGGAAATTCAAGAGCTGAATCAAGAAAACACAGGAGAGAGAAGCAATAACTACATGTGCAAAGGAAAAAATACTAATTTATCCTGCCTATCAACAAATAATACTGTCCATGAAGAGCATGAATCAAAAAGTAAAAGTAAAATAGAAACTGCCCATGGCAGAACAGGAAGAAGCTATCCTTCCAGCTGATCTTCCCTTAGAGGCAGTGGCAAGAAAGAGTTATATTTTAAAGGATGAAGTTGGAAACATAGAATGGCTGGGAATCTAAAATTCTGTCATTAGTAATGAAGAGAGAAGGAATGGAGTCCCTGGAAAACAAAACATACAAATGGCTAATCCATGAATTAGAAGATAATGCAGTAAAGAAGAATGACCTGCAGATCGTGAGATGCCATCAAACCAGTCTGGGTAGCAATACTAGTTGCATCCTAGTTGGTACAGGACACCCAAATTGTATTGAGCATATGCGCAGGACTATGCTACTAGCAAATCATTTCTCAGGCTCCAGAACTGCGATCGACCCAAATCCAAGGCAGGGAAACCAGAAGATCACTCTAAATAATGGTAATGAGTATGAAACTGCCATCCTCAAAATGTGTGATAGTGCAGACCAAAGCAAACGTCTGAATGGGCATACCCTCAAGAACAAGGGCATCGACATGGAATCGGATTTTTGTAAGTCAACAGTTGAAGGGGGAATAAAACTCTCAGGTGGGCATAGCCCAGAGGATGCAGCACTCCTGGAGAACAAGTCCAAGGGCCCATACATTCTAGATCTGCCAAATTATGTCAAAATAGGAACTTTAGGTGGGTCCAAACTGATGGATGCTGTGGGCCCAGACTGATGGATGGTGCATGCCAGGGGAACAAGTTCAAGATACTGTATACTCTGGACCCACCAATTTATGTCAAAATGGACTGACTAGCCAACCGACATACACAGGGGGATTCCAAACCCAATAGATGGGACTTCAAAAGCTCCTTATCTCCTGGAATGTGGCTGGGGTCTCTCAAAAAATGAGCGATAATGATTTCTTGCACTTCCTAACATCCCATGATGTAATTATACTTTAAGAAACACTGGCTTCCTCACCGTGGGTATTACCAGGCTACATCAATCATGCAAAAAGTGTGAAAGAATTGGAGAAAACAAGAAACAGAGAACTGCAAATATCGTGCTGAACTGATAGATGCTTGTCAACCAAAGTAAAGGAGTATATCCATGAAAACCTCCATGTTGTGGATATTAAACTCTTAGATAACTCAGCTTTAAGAATAATAAACAGCTACATGCAAGAAAAAAGATGGCTGGGTTTAATCACCTTCTAAAATGTATTAAATAAGCATTATGTCTGCCATACCGGACTAAGGTCTTCAACTTAATTTGTGATGACTTCAACTGCATGATGGGAAATTGGGGAAATGATGATGAAGCCCTAATGGAATTAAAAGCTGTGTGTGGCGTCCCCTCAATCAGTCATGCTTCCCTGAAGAAAAGATGCCAAAGGCAAATGGTTAGCCCTATTATGCTCAGTTGTAGGCCTTATCTTTGCCAGTAATTCATATGAAAATAAAGACTTCGAGGAGCCCACATATAATGCCCGTGGAGCACAATATGTATTCAACCATATTTCCTGGTTAAAATCACTGACTGGAGCAGATTCATGAAAATACAATGGAAGTTGGAGAGTGATCATAATCCCCTTTGCCTATAGCTAAAAAACAATACACTTTTAGCACCTATTGAAATTCAAGAGCTAAATAACACCTGGGAGGACAAATCAGAATCAAATGGAATAAAATTCTTGAATCAAACATAGAGGACTGGAAAACAGATTCACCAACATTCGACATACAAGATCTGTTACTGAACATCCCCAGGGTCATCTACACACTACGGGCCCGATTCACAGAACTAACTTAAGACAAAATCCTAAACTTACTACCATTTTGGTATTCACAGAAGGCACTTACTCATTTTGGTATTCACAGAAGGCACTTACTTACTCATTTTGAGTAACTTACTCATTTTGAGTAACTTACTCATTTGGTATTCACAGAAGGCACTTACTCATTGATGAGTAAGTGCCTTCTGTGAATACCAAAATGAGTAAGTTACTCAAAACGAGTAAGTTACTCAAAATGAGTAAGTTACTCATTTTGGTATTCACAGAAGGCACTTACTCATCAATGAGTAAGTGCCTTCTGTGAATACTAAAATGAGTAAGTTACTCAAAATGAGTAAGTTACTCAAAATGAGTAAGTAAGTGCCCTCTGTGAATACCAAAATGAGTAAGTGCCTTCTGTGAATACCAAAATGGTAGTAAGTTCAGGATTGTGTCTTAAGTTAGTTCTGTGAATCGGGCCCTACCACTTTATTACTTTCACTGAAATCACTAACTCCAATAATCTCAAGTATGTACATGTTTAAAAAACTGCAGACAATAACAAATTCCTGCAAAGAAAGATGGTTCCACGAAGAATGCAAAGTAAAGAAAACAGAATTGGAAACTGACCTGCTGCTGTGAACTCCCCCGAGAGGTAATAAGGGCCAAGAGTAAGCTATAAAGCCAGAAAAAGAAGAAAATATTTGAATTATCAACCAGAAAGCAGCAGGAGTTAGAAAAAGCCACCTTGGAGAAGGATACACATTTTCTTTGGGAAAGGCTTGGAGTAAGGAGAAACTGCTTGGAATCAAATGTCTCAGAAGATGTCTGGACAATACATATTTACAAAGTCTTCAACTCCACGGATGAGAATGCACAGAATATATTGTACCCAATCGCCACTCTAACTAATGAGGAAATTCTCACCATGCTAATAAATGTTAATCTTTTGGAGGCTTTCTCGAAGGATAAAGTGAAGGGAGTCATACAAGAACTCACTAAGATGAAAGTGCCAGGTCCTGACATGATACCCCCAGAGGTTTTTCTTGCAGATGCCTACTAATGGGCTGAAAAACTTGGAAAACTCATTTCAGGAATTATAGTGACAAATAACTCCCTAGAATCAAGGCTCAATACAGTATCAGTGTGCTGTCATACAAGAAGGGCCAAACTAATGACCCACAGTCTCATAGACCAATACTTTTTATTGACATACACTGCAAAATCTTTTCTAAACTGATTTTGAAGGATCTAGATAACTGGGCCAGCAATGGGACATTCTCTTACCGATACAAGGAGACTTAAGAGAAGGATTATCATCAATTTAACAAATATTCACTCTCTCACATATAATCTACAAATTTAGCACAGCAATCAAAATTTCTAGCCCTTTCCTCAGCCTTTGATTTGGTCCCAAAAAATCGACTCTGAGAGAAACTGACTACTATGGGCATTGATCCTAGGCTCTCATTATTCACCTGCTGTGTACTGGGACATACTCCCAGTTAAGACTCAACCAAGCAGGATTTATCAGCAAAAAATGATATAACAACAGAGGGGTCATGCAAGGTAGTCACTTTTTTTTCCATGTACACAAACGATCTGTACCATGAAGTTACAAAAGTCACCGACACCATCTTGACAGTAAAAGGTCCCTGCCTTTCCTTACGATGATGATTACATCTTGATAGCAACAATCCCTAAAGACTTGCAAGCACAGTAAATGGCTATAGATCATTATAGGGAAGACCATGATAATGACTTTAAGGACCACGTGCTCAGGGAAGTATTCCTTCTTTTAAATCAGTAAAACTGGAATAAGTGGCATATTTGAAGCTCTAGCTATGATTGAAGATACACCTTCAAGCTGGAAAACCCATATACAACAACCATAGGGAAATCTGAAGCTGCCACAAATGCTGTTCTATGATTGGCCTGCAAACATAGTCATTGGCTCTCAAGCTTTATCAATAAAGTCTTTCAGACAAAAGTCAGAAACCAAATCATGTACGCTGCAGAGCTGTGGGGAGTGCACAAGTCCACACAAGAAGTAAGTCGATTTGAGAGAAAGTTTTGGAAATCTTTGCTCAACCTGCCATCAAGGTTTTATAGAGACAATATGACCGCATTATTAATTTACTAAATAACTGTAAAAGAACTGTGGACATGGACCATGAAATTAGGGGAGGTATTGTACGGTTGGAGCGATTACCTTGCACGTGTTTAAATTCGGTTATGAAACTAAGAAATGTCTAATTCTAGTAAAGGGGAATTGTTTGCCCAGTAATGTAAATGTTCCAATATGGCAGCTCTTCGATTCCAGGGAAACGCTAATTTTAAACATAGCCGTTCCGGGAGTATTGAACTCTTTAAGAACTGTGGACATGGACTAAGAGTCCCAGGGGAGATATTGCATATGTGGAGCAATTACCTTGCATGGACTGACATCTGGTTATGACACTAAGATATACTTATGTGCAATAAAGTGGTATTGTTTACCTAGTAATGTGAATATTCCAATATGGCGGCACTGTGATCCCATGGAAACGCCAATTTTACATATAGCAGCTCCAGTCATTTTGATCTTATTATCACTAAAATATGCCTTACACGAATTGGCATCACTATGGGAAGCTGTTTTAGGCGTGGGCTTATACATACCACATTGTGGGACTTTAAAATCTCTTAATAAAGCAGTATGAGGGCTGGTGAATTGAAAACGTGATCTCTCAAATATGGCAGCCACACCAATATATGACCTTCCCTCTCTATAGAATATATTAGAAATTATAAAACTCGGGGGGTGCGGTTCGACTTCATTATTGAAATAGACTCATATAAGTCTCGGAACCAGGGTTATATAGCCATTGGATATAGAGACTTCTAGTAACTTAGAATTGGACATATATAACTATATTGCGGGGTTAGCCATATTAGGACTTATAAATGTGGTGATCATGTTGTATGATATGGATTACATGACTAGGAGCATTTTGAGATGACCTGGTACTACAGAGGGAAGTTATCATGAATGGAAGGTCCTTTCTTTAAACAACACTGTAGGATTTGTAAACCCATTTACACTGTAAAGGGGTCCACTAACATGGGACCCTCCATCCGTATAGAACAATTTAAAATTAAACAATCCATGGTTCACTGTTCTATGGCACTATGTAGGTGGCTTTTTACAATTCTCTAAAAGCATGGTCATGAAGTGTCTGGATATAGCAATACTTAGCAATGCAGAATTTGGCATACATGAAAAATTGCTTTGTTGACCTTATGATGGCTTTTAAAATTCCTTTAAACATTTGAATGAGGCGATGACTCATATTTTTGACTAAAGATAAAGAGGAACAGTATTTCAATTACTACTTCTATGTACCATGAAGTTATAATGACCAGAACACCTTATGAATAACATATAGTAATATTAAGCGATATAGACTTACTGTTTGCCTTTTTATGGTATTAGGACTAAAGGACGACATGGTCCATGCAGGATATTGACACTTGGTCACTGAAATTTCCCGCTGTTAATTTAAGATTCTTATTACAACACTTAAGGTATGTCCCGACAAAGTAATGTCTAATATATCTTGCGGATATAGAGCAACATCAGAATATAATTTTAAAATGATGTTTTCTATACAGTTAATAGGTACCTTGTACATGCAAATCGACAAAAACGGGTGTGATATCAAAAAATACATTTGAAAAAATCAAGGTAAAAATGTCTAAATCATATTTTTTACGCAATTGACAACAAAGAGACGAAAAAACTCCCCTAGAATGATATTATGAATAGTGGTTACATAGTTGGTTGAAGAATGGATTAATATCTTATGAACTGTTTTGTGATTGTCATTGTTGTTTTCTTCCCTGCTTTTCTTTGTTTTCACTTTTATAAAGATTGTCGAATCATGCATTACTTGGATTTTGAAATATCATATTATATGCTTTTTGAGAAAAAAAGATTCTTGCGACATATCGAGCTGGATATCCAGAATTTCTGGAATTGAATTGTGATTTGTAACGAAAACAAGTGCAGTATATGTCAAGCAGCATGGTCACTTGCAATTGATAAGGAATTTTGGTTATTAATGGATTGAAAAATCACTTTAGAAAAATCTCTGGGTCATGTCTTGCTATGCCCACACCAGACTTGGTGTAGGGACAGAGTGAATACAGTGAAAATAATGGATGCTGTATTTTAAAGTTTGTCGTGTGTATGTAATTTTAATAAGTTTATATGTAATTTATGTTTTTTAATTGTAGCCCTGAAGAAGTCTTGTGAAAAGAGACGAAACGCGTTGGCAATGCTGATGTGAATATTTTTTATAATTTATCAATAGAGAATATCTTTTGAACACACAACATGTCTGAAGTGATCTGAATTAATACAAGAAAGTCTGAAGCACATTTGGGAAACTGATTGAGATCCAGAATCAGTGTTGAGTTGTACTGATTATTGCTTGAACAAAACATATTATGTTGAGAAATATGGACATTTAGTGGGTGCTGATCATTTTTCAGTATATGCGGTGCACAAATTATATTTAACTGCTACCACCCCATCTTTCCCTTTGACAGTATGCACAATATGTTTAACTTGTGTGCATGGGATAGTGGGAGTCACCGCTCCACTGCACAGATGTACAATAAGTTCTCAAAATTCATAATGCCTTTCCCCATGTAAATATTTTCAGACACATAAATCAGTCTATTCTGTTTTCCTCCTCTACACACCTTGCTGAAATGCCCAATCTTGTCACAAATCCAAAATTTACATTTAATAAGTCAAAACATGTTTGATTTCGACAAAACTGCGGATCTTGCACTTTCATTCTTGCTTGTATTTCAGGGTTTGCATGTTGTTTCTCTCAATAATCTTGGTTTTCAAAAACATCCAATTGTTTCACATTCCCTAAAGAATCTGGTCCATCCAATGTCATCCATGTTCTCGCATGTTTAAAATGTGTGTTGAACGGTATTGGAATGCATCTCGCAAAGCAGATCCAAGATTGGTGGGTTGCGATCTGAAGCCTTCCAGTTAGTTCACTATGAAGCACTGATACTTTTAAAGCAATCATGTAACTGTATAACTTGTACAGACATGGCAAATGAATGCATATATACTACAATATTATTCTGTGTTTGAAAATATTTCATTGTTTGTTGACAATTTGCAATTCATCTGAATTGTCACCATGCTCTTCTAAGTACACATGCTCATTTTCAAATACATTCTTTTATTCAATCCCCAATTAATATCATTTTTTTCCGTTTCTGCTATGTATCTAGCACAACTGCATTCACTCTTGCAGGCGATGCACTGGAAGAGGTTGGGGCCATTACCTACCTGGACAGTGTCATAGAAAAGCAGGGCAGAATAGATGCTGACCTAAAGACAAAAATCTGCAAAGCAAGAGCTGCCTTCATTCAGCTAAGGAAGATCTGGAGCTCCAAGGACCTAACGCTGCAAACCAAGATCAGGCTTATTAGCGCCAATATAAAATTGGTCCTTCTGTATGGAGTAGAAACGTGGAGGAAAACAGTGACCACCACTAACAAAGTCCAAACCTTCATCAAAACATGTCTGAGTAAAATCCTCCAAATCCTCTGGCCAAACACCACCAGCAACAATGACCTATGGCAGCAGACTTTCCAACTCCTGCTGATGAAGAAATCATGAAAAGATGCTGGGATGGATATGACACACACTCCACAAGCCTGCATCAAACACCACTAGACAAACCCTGAAGTGGAAACCTTAAGGGAAAAGGAAAGGAGGAAGGCCAAGAAGCACCTGGAATTGAGGCCTTGAGGCTGACTGTAATGACATGGGTTACATCTGAAGTCAGATTGAAAGAAATGTGCAGGATAGAGATGGCTGGAGGGTCCTGGTTAATGGCCTATATCCCAGGAGGGGTAGTAGGAATAAGTAAGTAATGTGTCTAGACCTACAAAAGACTAAATTAGCTGTGAACTAGTTGCTCTTAATGCAACGGCAGCATGAATAAAAGATCCCTCATTTACAAGCATGCAGACCAGGGCTTTTCAACCACTCTCCACAGCACAGTGTCTTTCTGGAAGAAATCCCTTGTACATGGCATTCATTGTATGTGTATCACTGACGACTGAGGAAGTAGAGCATTATTCTCCTCGAATATCCACACATCTGCAATCTCACGCCAGCCAACACAACAGCAGAACAGAATACAGACCTTACAGTTCGAACCATATATTCCTTACAACTGAAGGAAGGAAAATATGGTGGTGAGGATGCGGGAAAAAGCAGTTCTTGCTTGAATTTCAGAGTATGAATGCTGTTTCTGCCATTAACTTTGGTAAATTAAAAGAACAGGGCATTGACATAGCCAACCTGGGATTGATGGTTTCCAAGAAAGCCACGGCAGTGCTTTTTTATGATTGGGAAGCAATACCTTGAAGCTCAGATACCCTTCATTCTTCAATTAACCTTGTTTGATCAAACAAATGTTCAGCTTCCACACACAGATCTTATGATTCAAGTTCGACATGGTGCTCCTTTATTGGAGTATATGGTGGAAAATCCACAGATGTATGTGCCTACTCTTCGCCAAATCAAGCATGACACCGGAGCCCCACAAGATGCAGGTAAAGCTTCCATTTATTCCTGAAGACAGATATACCAATATGAACAGCAGTTGGAAACACAGACAAGGAGAGAGCTCCTAACTGGCAATACCAGAAGCAGCACAGAAACAGCACAGGATTGCATTCCTGAAAGAAACTCAAGTGTCTTTCATGATGCCGCATCCAGAAAAAAAAACACAAAAATTCTAAAAAAGGAATAAAAAACTAAAAGGACAGTTGTTTTGGGGTGTTGTATTTGCAATATATTCAGAATATCAATTTCGTAAAAGCAAGTCCCTGTGACAAGAAGCAATAATTAATTACACAAGGCCCAGTTCTCAAAAGATATAGAAGAACTGACATTTTAAAGGGAAAATTGAAATTAGGAATACATAAATCTACAGTATGTTTTTCTCTCTTGTAAATGTAATGCATGAACAGTAAAAATGTACACAATGTTTTATTTTGTGACTATTTAAACATTTCAGCTATGACAATGCAGACCCAACCACTCATGTGAAATGCAGCAGTAAATAACATCTATAGATGGAAAAGTGTAGGCAACACACACATATTTCATGTGAGTACAGGGAAAGTGGTGTAGTCAAAGAAAAACATATTGTCCCCATAGACAATAAAATGTGTATGAAAACTCGCCATACTGCACCGTTTACTCATCAAGAATATTCTAGCTGGTGAAAAATCGGCATGGGTACATTTTGCAAACTGGAGCACTTTTGGGAAGCAATACAAAAAAGGTCATGCTTGCCTAGTAGGGGAAATGACAACTTAACGGATCTGCAGGTCTAAATGAAACCCGAAAGCTTTAAAAAAAAAAATGTGTTCTTGGGATTTACTTTTCCTAGCATGTCATAGCAGAGTTAGACTACCAGGCGCAGAGCTCATCCGTGGTCTTCTGCTCTGCCCCGGCTTCTGAAATATCTGTTCACATCTCTGTATGTCTCACAACTGTTCTTGTTACAGTATCACACTCTTTGTCTACATAATTTATTCTGTGTCGGCACAGTTATCGACATGCACTTTTCTATGAATACTACACACCCCTAGATACTTTTAGGCACGTGTTATTTGTAAATGGATTAGCAGTAAATTTGAGTTTTAAACTGTCTGAAAAATGAATTTTCCGTTTGTGCTCCAAAATATACTGGCTTGGCAGTTCGGGCTGGACTGTTCCCATGAGGCACAGGGTCAAGACTGATTTGCATATGGCCAGGTCTAAACTGGGGTGGCATGGTGAGCAAAAGAATGATGGATTTAACCCAGATCTCTTGACAGGGGGTGAATGTTTTGATTTGTTTTGCATTCCGTCCATCAATTGTGTGTCTTTTGCTTTCTCGCCCTAAGTGCGCCAGGTATGCCCAGACGTGGGTCCTGGGCTCACTGTGCCACTGGAATCAAGCTATCCTGGCTGAAGAGGGGTGAAACCCTGAAACCGGTCCTAGGATGCTTGTTTCCGGTCCATGGAGGACCTGGCTTGGCAGTTCGGGCTGGACTGTTCCCATGAGGCACAGGGTCAAGACTGATTTGCATATGGCCAGGTCTAAACTGGGGTGGCATGGTGAGCAAAAGAATGATGGATTTAACCCAGATCTCTTGACAGGGGGTGAATGTTTTGATTTGTTTTGCATTCCGTCCATCAATTGTGTGTCTTTTGCTTTCTCGCCCTAAGTGCGCCAGGTATGCCCAGACGTGGGTCCTGGGCTCACTGTGCCACTGGAATCAAGCTATCCTGGCTGAAGAGGGTGAAACCCCGAAACCGGTCCTAGGATGCTTGTTTCCGGTCCAGGGAGGACCTGGCTTGGCAGTTCGGGCTGGACTGTTCCCATGAGGCACAGGGTCAAGACTGATTTGCATATGGCCAGGTCTAAACTGGGGTGGCATGGTGAGCAAAAGAATGATGGATTTAACCCAGATCTCTTGACTGGGGGTGAATGTTTTGATTTGTTCTGCATTCCGTCCATCAATTGTGTGTCTTTTGCCAAAATATTTAGCGGCAGATTTACAAGCCCCTTGTGCCTTCTTGCGCCACCATTGCGCCACTTTTTTTGATGCAACGGCGGTGCAAACAGTGGGGCCAATTTACAACGTGACACATCTAGGGAGATGCGTCACATTGTAAAGCCCTGCGTCACATTATACCTGCGCCAGGTATAATGTATGCAGTGGAGGCGTTCCCACGCAAAAAGCCATGTAGAACTGATGCAGTGAAATTTACATTTCACTGCATCACTATACGCCTTCACTGCGTCAAAATCCCTATGACTGCTCAGACCAGGTGTAAGGAATGATGCAGGGCTTTTTGTATGGGACTCACCTATTTGTTGTGGCACATTGCTGGAGTTGCGTCACTTTCATGAGCAACTCCAGCAATGCGTCACTTTTGTGCCAACGGATGCGTCAGTATTTATTACGCATCTGTTAATCCTTGCACCATGGAGCACTGTATTGTAAATACAGCACATCCATGGTGACGCAAGGGCATTTGGCACTGGTGCAAGGAAACTGACGCATCTATGCAGATGCATCAGTTCCTTGTAAATCTGCCCCTTAGTTTGTCACAGATGTACATTTTTGCGGCAGAAGCACGTTGGTGATGTCAGTGTACGTGGTTTATGCAGTAAACTTTAGGCTGTGGCACTGACATGCATTAAACAGCGCATCATGTAAATTGGTTATTAGTCTCTTCCTTTCACTTAAGGAGTTTTACCGTTAATGTAATCAAAATGATACCACTGTGAAAGGTCAAAGGCCAATGTGTGACTGCATAGGCTCCAGTTTCTTTGAGTAGATAATGAAGATGTAAGGTCTGCTATATTATGAACGATTCATATTTCATAATAAAACCCCAGAGACTCGTTATGGGTGCTCTGTTGTGCTTTCAACAAGACACTCATGTCCTGAGACGGCACCAACTCAAGCATCTGAATGGGAACATGTTTGAAAGGCACTTTGTTTACTACATAATCCAATATTTACTTCTTGTCACTCTCATGCGCTCCCATTCAGTCTCTGACGTTTTCTTGCATTCGGTTTTAAATCACCTTGGAAACAAAGCCAGGAATCCTCCCACATTTACAATACCCATTGAATAGAGAGAGTGAATTCCTGTCAGCCATATGAAGAGAAATGTCGCCCTCCATTCATAATAAATTGTGTACATTCTGACCTTGTGTGTCACTGATGCCGTGGTTAAATGAGAGATAACCATCTCCTCGATAGATTCGCATTTCTGTGAAAACAAAGACCTATTTCTGTGTATTTATCTGGAAGCATCCTGCTACCTAAAGATAATGCTCCTCAAATCCATATATCTAAATACAGATGTCAGGTTGTGTGTGATTGTCAGTATAAAAGAAATAACCTATTTGCTTCTGTAAGCGGCAGAGACCGTGCTTAATGTGTAAAAGAAAAAGCGCCGAGGCCCAAGGTTTTGCTGAGAGGCTCGCCTCATGCCGAATACCAAGACCTCAGAGGCTTGATTCCATCTAACGCCTCTTTATTTCACCACCAGACACACCCTGCCTCTCTACCTCACTCTTGCAGATTCTTGCTTTCTCCCTTTTTCACAGTTTGTCCGATTCCCCCTTCCGCTTCTTTCCCAGTTGAATGTTTTTCACTTTCTTCCTCTGGGTCAAAGTCTGGTGATGAAAAATGGGTGCTGATCTCCTAAAACGAGTGCCAGAGGGCCCCACCTGGAACCACCAGTCAAATTAAGCACTGGGTAGAAATGGGATAAGAAACAGAAAGTTACTAGGAACCAAAGGTCACAGCATGTGATAGCAAGTCCACCTATACACAAAATATAATCAGTGTTAACACTTCCCCAACACTAGCCATGGGAGTGTTCAGGGAGTCATTATGGCCACAATGGTCGGTCTTTTGAGACGTCTGTCCACAAGCTCCTTGGTGCTGCAGAGGCTACGGTTTAGGGCTGCACAGGAAAGACTTTTGACTTGCAAACCACCACCCGCTCTGCACCCTACATTTTTCTAGCCATTTGTGAGAGCTAGCTCAGTCCTTTGGCAAGAGGGTTGATTCACTGGGCTGTGTCAGTGAGCTGATTCCTATACAACTATTATGTCTTTTAATTTGTAAAATCTGAGCTCACAAGGAACAACTGTTCTTCATGACACATATGTCAACAGATTCACTACCGTCACACTTATATATTTATTATTTATATGTTTTATCATTTAATGGCATTAGAACACAAGGTAATGGTGAGCTCAATCAAAACAATTCTAGGAAGGATTTGACTTTGACCACAATATGTGAACTCTTGGCCCATATATGGGTTATAACAACTGACTCACTTCAAAATGGCACCACGATTGGAATGCTACTGACGCCGTTCTAATATGGTGATTAATAGCAATATTTGAGTCATGCGTACATCAGTGTTTTGGGCACTCTGCTTTGACAAACTGCAAAATTATAACACTGCATCAAAAGATGCAGCTGGCCTAGTGGGAAGGTTATTATACTGTCTTTTCCTTCAGTTTGTTTATTCAAATTTCTTCATGATTCGTACAATTTTGACTCTATTTTGCTATTGTTAGTGATTTTGATCCCATCTAATGTGTATCTGGGCACATATGTTGGTAAGATTATTAGAGTCACTTTCAAGGTGGCAACACTATTCAAAGGCTGTGGACGTTGCTCTGTTGCGATGGTGTACCGCGGGTCAATGGGATGTGATTGTACCAGTACTGTGGACTTTTTTTAACTTCTGGGTCAAGGATTACGGTTTCTCGTTTGTTGAGCTATGCATCAGCTGAATTTTCAAGATGGCACTCACTTGGCACGCCATCACTCCACTTTGCTGCGTATCATGTAATGCATAGGGTGACAAGACGTCCTGGATTTCCCCAGACAGTCCCGGTTTTCCGAGGACTGCCCCGGTGCCCCGACACTTTTCTTAGTTTTAAATACATATTCTGGTTTTTGGTAAAGATTAGGTCATTCTGAAAAGCAGAATAGAAAACTATGCTCTCCTTTCAAAGGGGCCTCTGCAGTCTCAAATAATCACAGTAATGTATCTGATTCTGTCAGGCAGCACACGAGGAAGCCCACTGCATGCTCCCAGTGGAGGAAAGACAGACTGGGGAGGAGAGCAGGGGGGCACAGGGTGGAGGTCCTGCTATAGCTTATGGTTTTAAAATATATACTTATAGCACAGTAATGTATATGATTCTGTCAGGCAGCACACGAGGAGGCCCACTGCATGTTCCCAGCGGAGGAGAGACAGACTGGGGAGGAGAGCAGGGGGCACAGGGTGGAGGTCCTGCCATAGCTTATGGTATTAAAATATATACATATATATATAAATATTTATAATTTTTTTTACTAGCCTACGCAAAAAACAAGACAGACCAGATATACAAATAAGAATAAAAGCTTTAGTCCTTCTTTTATGTCTAACCTGTACCAGATTTTGCTCCTCAAAATCTGGTCACACTAGCAATGCAGGTATCTTGATCAATGTCCTTTATCTCGTGTTTTTCTTGCACTTTCCTTAGTTCTTACCTGGATACCTGATTGTTAACAGCCTTTGACTACTTAACAGAGTGAAGAAAAAAATGCAGTTCTTAACATTGGTTTGAACCTATACATAACCCTTTCAAAATGGAGCTGATTTTCGCTTCCACTGCAGGCTCTGATTTGTTTGGTGTTTGCAGTTTCCATGACAACTACATTAAGGTTATTTGTCTCATATGTATTGAATAATTGACAAGTCTATTTACATTACAGGTTTATAACTATAGGATGCATTCCAACTTACAACAATGGATAACTCCAATAATGTTAGTGGTTACACCATAAAATAATTCGCCCTTCCCTGTAACATATTATAACATGAGATATATGCCACTCAATTGGCCAGTTTCGTGCTTTGCTATTGATGATTTCTTGAGCTTCCTCCTAGGCAAGACTGCACAAATCCCATCAGAATCTATGCATTGTAATAGACTGACCTTCACGTGTAATTTTTTACAAGATAGCACCGATTTTTACTGCCCAGACTAACTAAAATGTTAACATTTATTATTCTTGAAGTCATTTCGCACATTGCTGTGTGAGAGTGATTTAAAGTCATTCTGGTATTAACTTGTGGAGGCTCAAATTACCACATCAGATTTATGCTCATGCTTCTCCTTACTGTATGCGAACTGGAGCTGAATTAATACTGTTCAAAATGTTAAATTGCAGACTTGTCCCTTACTATGTCAAGTTTTGGGCACCAACTGTTATTTAAACTTGAGCTGAGTATATACTAATCAAAGTATGTCTTATTGTAGATCTGTTACAAATCATATCAGTAACTTTCTACCATTCTATAGATATCAGCATGAATATTATGCACCCTTATTAGAATATTTCGTATCTTAGAATGATATCAAGAATGTTGATGACGCCGAGTTGCTTGTTTTCTTTTTTTATTTTACTGGAAGACCTATACTCGAACATACACAACATTTGGCTAACAAGAGAATCTATAGCTCTATCCTTGACATCCCCAATGTTGTTTTCGGGTAGGAATCAATAATGTTGTAACTTTATGATCTGTAGATCAGTTTCAGTCATGTCATAATGAGTTTCATATATTATTTTGGTAGGTAAATACAAAATGTACCACTCATTCAGTGGACTATATAGATATTCAGAACCCAGGAAAGAAAAGTTCCACACTATAAATTATACACTGAACAGCAATTTTCTCTAGCTGGAGTTTCATGGTTTTGAATATTTTTCAGTTTACCTCTCTGCTCTTAGATTAATCATTATGATTTAGGATAATTAATCTAATGTGAAGAATAATTTGTGATTAATGTAAACACATTGAAAGTATTGGTATAGTGATATATGGGCCTATGAATTAGGATTGCAATATCTTGAACAAAATGGGGTTGATGCTTCCCTGTTGTTTGGCATGTCTTATCAACTATAATGAAATCATGCCCCAGCATGATGACAGTTGCTAGAATATTTGTCTTTTATTCTACAAAGTAAGGTTTTAATTGATTTGCATATATTGTTGGTTAACAGCCCTGAAGAAGTTTAAATTTATGGAACGAAATGCATTAGCTGTGCTATGGATGCTTTTGTTTTACGGATGCTAATTCAAAGGACACTTCTTTAGACCTTACTCAAGAATACCACACTGGACGGACACATCCAGACGTAGTGTTATTACAAGAAACACACATGAAGGGCACGAAATGCAGATTCCTCAGCAGAGGAGCATACACGGTTCTGGCCCACGCAGGATACACCTCCGGTTCTAGAGGAGTGGCGATCCTGATTAAAAAATAACCCCCTTTCCACCCTACATGCACATGGACGGATTCACAGGGCACTTATGTGGGGGTGACCAGGAAGTGGGGCAGACGCAATCTGACCCTCTTCTGCATATATGCCCCGCCAAAACTACAAGAACGCACACTAAATAAACTGACAGAGATCTTATTGGACTCCCCGGCTTCGCTCCACTTAATAGAGGGTGACTTTAATGATGTTATGCACACGCCCACGGACCGCATGGGGGGGGGAAACCCGACGTCCATAACCACACCAATAGCACACCTCACAAGCACGTTGGGCCTAGTAGACGTGTGGAGACATATTAATCCAAGGTCAAGGCAGTACTCATACTACTCGGGGGCCCATAAAGTCTATTTGAGACTAGACCACGTCTTCCTCCCGAAAGGAGAAGTGAGGGAGATAAGTAAAACAGAATATCTTGCTAGAGGTCTGTCGGAGCATTCTCCACTACATGTACAAATAGGAGGCCAACATCGAGACACACGCACACACTGGAGACTTAACGCATGGGATCTGCAGAATAGGACCATATTAGGAGGCTTAAGGGCAGACATGGAAGTCTTTTTCGCAGAAAATCTAGGATCTGTAGAATCAGGAGTCATAATGTGGGAAACATATAAAACAGTTTTAAGAGACAGCCCAAATTCGCAAAGCATGGGAGAAAAAGAAAGACCAGGAACACCTAATAAAACTAGAAAAAACGAATCTTAGCCCTAGAGAAACAGAATATTGTGCAAAAAAATCCCTTAATACTTAGGCAACTAGTGGACGCACAGCAAGAATACAAAGACATGGCATGCCAGGCGGCTAAAGCACAGGCTTTAGCGACCCTCCACAGATTATATGAAGTAGGGGACCAGTCAGGGAAACTCCTAGCCTGGCTTAGTAGAAAAGAAGTAGAAGCCAGATGGGTAGAGTGTATTACCGATGCACAGGGAGTGACACTTGTCAAGGATGATCAGATAATGCAGATTTTTGCGCTATACTATGGGGACTTCTATGAAGCCCGCCCCCTGGCAAATTCGCTTGATATTGAAGAATACCTGGCAGAGGTGCACACTCCGACACTTGATGATATTGATAGAACGGGACTGGAGGGAGACATTTCCATTGATGAGGTTAAGGCTGCCATAGCTAGACTACGCCCAGGGAAGACCCCAGGACCTAACGGCCTACCGGCTGAGTTTTATAAGAAATGTACAGACCTCCTCTGCCCCCATCTATTGACTCTTTTTACAGATGCATATGACGAGGAAATCCTTTGGCTGGTTCTTCGTATGGCCACAATAGTACCGATTTACAAACAAGGGAACCCAAAAGACAAATGTGAGTCCGACCGCCCAATATCCCCCCTTAACATAGAGGTAAAGATATTGGTGACTATCCTATCTACAAGACTGCGCCATGTTATAACAACCCTGGTACACTGTGATCAATCAGGATTTATGCCGGGCCGGGCTACCAGATGGAACCTATGTAGAACCCATAACTGGACGCTGAAGGTTAGAAATCGTGACACCCCACATTTTCTATTCTCATTGGACGCAGAGAAGGCATTCGACGCCGTTCACTGGCCCTTTCTGGAGGCCATCTTTTTTTATTTTTATTTTTTATTGGTATTTTCAAAATAAACACCATATACATTTAATTCAAAAACCAAACGTGCCAAGTGCATATACACAACATATCCGATTGAGCAAGAATAGTTACATCAGTGTGTCGACATCATGCGTCCTTGTATCATTTTGCATGTTTACAATTAGTTCCAAAGACATTGAGCATACATCCTGAAGAGGCAAATAAATCACAGTGTTACATCCAGGTACTGTCCTGATTCACAAATTTCGCATTAACTAACCAGCAGCATATACATCGTATGATCGAGACCTACCCTGTTTGGTCTGAGTCTCGTACAGGCGACCCATCCACACTTGTCTTTTCCCGAACCCACACAATAAATGGTTCCCATATGTCCCGGGGTCTCGAAGTTGGCGGCATCATTTCCCAAAACGTAGACAGCTGTGTGTGCCCATATGCAACCTCTCTGATCCACTCCATGATTTTAGGCTTCCTCTTCCGCCCCCAGTGAATTGCAATTTGACGTTTTGCAAAAAGTAGCAGTAACGCATGTAACTTGCGTTTGTTGACAGGTGTCTCCTTAACATACCCCAGCAATCCCATCAGTGGGGATGGTGACAGAGAAAGATCGAGGATTTGATTGATAGCCCCGAAGATCTGTGACCAGTAGTCAATTAGAGCGGAGCATTCCCATGCCATATGTAAAAAGGAGGCTGAGGCCAGCCCACACCTCCAACAGCTGTCATCCTCTCGCAGCCCCATGCAGTGCAAACTAAGAGGCGTTCTGTAATATCTGTGAATAAATTTAAAATGAATTAACCTTAGTTTATAGTTTGGGGACAGCTCAGTCAACTGATTACAGCAGTAGGCCCACTGGTCGTCCGTCAGTGTGTGTGGAAGCTCCACGTTCCATTTCCCCAGTGCCGTCGGTGTCGAAACAGGGGCTGTAGTTTGCATAAGTGTGTAAAGTCTGGTGATGAGTTTACGTGGCGAGGGCGAGTGGAGAAGGTTTTCCAGGGCTAATAGAGTTGGTGGCGGGGTTGGGAAATCAGTATGTAGTGTTCGGCAAGCAAGCCTCAACTTGTGGTAAAGAAATAGTTCCCCAAGTGGCACCTGCTGTCCCCCATCTGCCGCAGGGGGATCTCGAAAGGTGTCCCCAGGGTAGAGATCCGCAAATGTGTGTAGTTGCATTTTTGTCGCAGTCTTTTACTAATTTCATTTTCAACATTTGGCAGCATCGGATTCTGTGCCAGGGGGATCGAGGGAGCATATAATAACTGATGTCCTGCGCGTCTCCGTAGCCCGTCCCAGGCCCATCGGAGAGTTTCAGGAGTATCAATTCCGTCTGTGGGGCGGCGATATGCTTGGTACACCGCTACAGGAAGGGGAACCGGTGCCACTGCGACTCTTTCTACCGCTACGTGCGGTTGGAATGGCGTCGGGTATACCCAGTAGTGCAGGAATTGAGCTTGGGCGCATAGCGGATATAATTTCATGTCTGGGGCGTCCAGTCCTCCCTGCTTCAGCGGGAGGGTCAGCAGCCCCCACGATACTCGAGCCTGTCCTCCCGCCCATACCAACGATATCATCAGGGATCGCAATGTTCGGAAAAATGGTTGCGTGAGTATAATTGGTATGTTAACAAAGAGATATAAAAATTTTGGCAAGACTACCATTTTTGCCAGTGCAATTCTCCCTGCCAAGGACAAGGGAAGCTTTGCCCATATTTTTACTTTCCCCTCCAGCCAGGTTATGGCTCTGCCATAATTCAGATTCCACACTTCCTGTAGGTCCCGACTTACCCAAACCCCCAAGTATTTTACTTTCTCGGCCTCCCATTTCAGCGGGAACTCAGACGTGACAGCTTGAGTGCTATCCGTCAGCGGAAACACCACCGACTTGGACCAATTCACGGTGACTCCGGCTAAACCACCAAATCGAATGAATTCCCTCAGCATCACGTCTAGGTTTTGTGCAGGGTTCGAAATATACAATGTGACATCATCTGCGTATAGTGATATCAGTAGGCTCCTGGAGCTAAATCCTATGCCCTTTGCCGTGTGGTGCTGTCTGATGCGTGCCGCTAAGGGTTCCATCGCAACGGCAAATAGGAGTGGGGATAGGGGGCATCCTTGCCTCGTGTTATCGGGAATGGGTCAGATAGTAGTCCGTTAACGCGAACCCTAGCTGTGGGCTCAGTATATAGAAGCTGAATCCACTTAATGAGCATGGGGCTGAATCCCATCCGTCGTAAGATCTGAAACAGGTAGGGCCATTCAAGCGAGTCGAAGGCTTTTGTCGCGTCTAAAAACACTGCCGCCGCCTGCACCTCCGGGTGCAGATAGTGTAGGACTGAAAAAAGAGAGCGGAGGTTATGGGAAGTAGACCTCCCTGGTATGAAACCCGATTGATCCGGCCGTGCGATAATTGGTAACATTGGTTGTAACCTGTTTGCTATCAATTTCGCCAATATCTTGACGTCTACATTAATCAGCGACAGGGGGCGATACGAATTGAGGTCATGATCTGGTTTTTCAGGCTTGAGCAAGGTTATGATAATCGCCTCTCTCATTGTGGAGGGTAGGATACCCGAGTCGTGGGCCTCTCATAAACCGCCAATAGATGAGGCGCAAGCTCTTCGACATAGGCTTTATAAAAGGCGGTCGTCAGCCCATCAGATCCCGGGGCTTTGTCTAATGGTAGACTTCTAATCACATTCGCAACGTCTTCCACCGTGAATGGTAGATCCATGTATTCCCTGTGCCTGTTATTGAACCAAACCAGTTCTAGGGAGTCGAGGAAGACTGACATGCCCTCCGGGCACTTCGATTGCGTAGTTATATATAATTGGGAATAAAATGAGGCGAATTCATTAAGTATAGTCTCTGGCCCTCGTATGGGATCGCCATCTATATTAACCAGTTCGGGAATATAGGTCGAGGACCTCGGGGTACGAATCATATTCGCGAGCGTCCGCCCTGGTCTATCTCCTTCTCCATATCTACGCGCCTCCGCATATTTCCCTAAAAATGTTACTTCCCTTTGCGCTTCTTCATCATAATCCAGGAGTTTAGATTTCAACATTGCTAACGTAGCCGGGGATTTATCCGAATAGAAGCGTGTCTCAAGCTCTCTGATCTGGGACTCGATGGAGGATAGTGTGTTTCTGATAGCCTTAAGGACCCCAGCTTGCCTGGCTATGCATTGCCCACGGATGACCACTTTGAATGCCTCCCATAGCGAGTTTTCGGTGGCGACTGAGCCTGCATTGAGGGAGAAGTAGTCGGTTATGTCACTGCGGATTTCCGCCTTAAATGCCTCATCAAGCAGCGCATGTGGAGGTAATCTCCAGGTGAATGCTTTGCGCGGCGAGTCAGGGAACGACAATTGTAAGAGACATGGGGAGTGATCTGAGAGTGTTCTCGGTAAGTGTGATATTCCCACCACCCAGCTAGCCACATCCCGGGAAGCCAGCCAGTAGTCCAGTCTTGACCATGCCTGGTGGTGTTCAGAAAAGCAGGTTCCTTCCCTCAACTGAGGATGGCGTGAGCGCCAAATGTCCACCAAGTCCCCATCTACAAGTATCTCATTTAGGGCTTTTCCCGCAGCGGGATGAAGAGTCCGCGCCATTCCCTGTCTATCCAGATCATCATTTAAAATTGCATTGAAATCCCCCCCCCATAAGACTGTGTTGCATCCAGTCGCATTTATTTTAGCCCATATATCCTGAAAAAAGGTTGGAGAATCGACATTAGGTCCATATAGTGTCACCAGCGCCAGGAAAACCCCGCCCAGTCTACCTATCAAAATAATGTATCTGCCCTCTGGGTCTAAGTGCAATTCACTCTCCTGCCAGTCCAATCCCCGTCTTATCAGCACCGCCACCTCTCGAGCATAGTTAGAATATACCACAGAATCAACAGATCCCCACCGTTTGTGTTGCAGCTTGGGAGACAGTTTAGCATGTAGATGTGTTTCCTGTAACATACACACATCAATATTATGCCGTGTCAGATAAGCATGCACTAGCCTGGATTTTCTGCTATCATTTAAGCCCCGTATGTTCCAAGATAAACAGTTTACGTTAGGCATTCGTTAATGATACAGCAACCTATGGAGCAACATTGAGTCGTGGACCGCATGTGTCGGTTCCTAAGTTGTTTATACATTTTCCCCCAATAGCGTGGACATACACTGGCAAAACTATGAACTCTATACCCCTCCCTCCCCCCACCACCCACACCAACCCCCAATTAGGTTGAAGAGATCCCCCCACAAATACAATGCAGAACAACAGAGGTTCGGGAAAGCTCCCATAGGGACGTATGTGCGCCGGCATACTTCCCTACCGAAGTAGGGGTGGCCGAGCATCTGCAGGGAGTCAGGGCTATGGCTCAATACAGTAAAAATAAGCAGACTCGGACAGTCCGTGGCTTCCCCGGCATCTTATTTCCCCCGTCTCCATGCTATAAGTAGTAAGCCCTGCAGTGTATAAGAGCACAATCAATATTCAGAAACCCCACAGTGACCCCACATACAAAAGTCAACAAGTTTAGGCAGTGTACTCGAGTCTCCATCAGTGAATTGATCATACCAGTTTGCAGCCATGTACCCCATCTTTTGCCCATTTAACAGGGGCGGACTACAGGTGAGAGATTAAAGGTAACTGAGCGTCTCCCCTCAGCTCCAACGAGTAACAACAATAGTCACCGGGGTTCACCCAGCCCATCGAGCCACGCGACCTCAGTCATTATCACTTAGCTGATTATCAGTTTGTTCGTCAGGCCGTGGACTGTTTTTCGCCTTTTTCCCACCGACATGTTTGGCGAATTTGAGGGCAGACTTAGCATCGGTGAAAAAATGAGAGGAACCATCATAAGACACCTTGAGCTTCGCAGGATATAATAACGAGTAGGGGATCTGTGCCTGCAACAGGATCCGTTTTGCCGGCAAATACTCTCGTCTTGCTGCTTGTACCGCCGGGGTGAAATCCGGGTAGAATGATATATGGTTGCCTTTATGTGTGATCTTCCCCAGTTCACGCGCCCGGCGCAGTATCACATCTCGATCTTGATAGTTTAGGAGTTTCGCCAGTATGGGCCTTGGAGGAGCCCCCACCGGTGGCCTGGGACCCAGCGCTCGATGAGCCCTTTCCACCGCAAAGACCGGAGAGAGATGAGCATCAAAGAGTTCTCGAAGCAGCTCCGACACAAACAGCTCCATCTTTGTAATTGCTGTAGTTTCCGGAATGCCCGTGTTACGGAGGTTATTTCGATGGGACCGTGCCTCCAAATCTTCATTCTTGGCCCTAATGACGCCCAGTAATTTGTCCATCTGCAGCAATTGGTCCTTGGTCTCTGCCTGGAATTCGTGAAACACTGCATGTTTATTTTCCACCACATCTAGCCTTTGCTCGTGTACTCCCACTTGGGCCTTTACATTGTCCATTTGCGCCGTCAAGGTGTCCAATTTGGCATCGATATTGCGGAGGCTAGATCTCATTTCTAGCAGTAGGGTACGGATGTCTTCACCCTGGTCCCCCATCTGCCCCTCCGTATGGCCTCCTGTTGCTGTGTCGGGGTCAGATTCCGTCAGGCGGGTCGTCCGCCGTTGATCGAAATTAAGTTTGGGCTGTTTGGCATCCTGTTTGCCCATGGCGCCGCGGTGTGGTATCTCCAAGAGACACAATAATGGATGTCTTCTGATGTGCTCACAGGCCCAGTGTCACGCGCGATGTATGTCTGCGTGTCTGCTACACAGGATATCACCTGTGTACACCTGCCCTTAGCCGGCGGCTGCCCTTAATGCAATGTCCGTTAGCACCGAAAGGTCGCCACAGGGGTGGTTCGGGATCCCCACCGCGCGGGTCTGACAGGGACCTCTAATTGTCGTAGACTGCAGCACTGTTCTGGAAGTGCCCCAGGTCACCCGTCAGTGCGTATGTCTGTTCACGTTGGTGTGGCCTTAGGATTCCCAGCTCAGCTCCAGCCACATGCGGCCTGCCGTCCCCAAATGTCTCGCCTCGCACATCAGGAGCAATGACCCACCTCTGACGCGCAGCTCCGGGCAACCCTCGCAGCCTCGCAGCGGTATAGTGTTCTCCCCAGTCTTGACCAGCGATTTAAAATGGCGCCTCCGCTCACCTCGTGCTTCCACGGTCTGTCACCAGTGCCTTATATCGCAGTTCAGTGTGCCATCACTTCTCAGTACACCTCGGGGCCTCCCGGCTCCACAGACTCGGCTCCGCAGGGTATATCCGGCTTACTCTGGTCCTCCTGTTCTCCCGGCCTCTCCGGTCCCCAGAATGGCGCCCAGTTTTTACGGCCTGTTCCGCACTTCTCCGCACTCGATGGCCCTTAGGATTTACACACCGCACCAGCGGGGCACGCCGTTCTCTGCGCGCGTCTGCCATCCGTCTTGCCGGCTCCAACCACCGCCGACGTCGTCACTCGCAAGATCAGGGCCGCCACTTCCGGCCGATCCCCGGCCTCGCGTAAATTCGGCCCCGGCGTTGCGTGAGTCACTGGTCTGCCCTTCTTCCCCCTGAGCCCTCAGACGCGCTTATCTCAGCCCCCAGCGATCTCCGGTTTCTAATTTTTTCGCTGCCAATAGCCTCGGGGTTGCCACGTCCTCCGATGCAGGTTCTGCTCGCTCCTGACTCCCTTTTTGTCCGGATTACTGCAGGATTATTTCACGGCCGGTGGAGCTCGCTCACCAAGCGGCCATTCCGCAGCACGGCAGACCACGCCCCCTTCTGGAGGCCATCTTGACAAAATTTGGCCTGGGTCCAAAATTCAGGAAATGGGTGGGATTATTATACAAGGCCCCCAGGGTGAATGTTCGGGTGAATGGGCGAGCTTCTCTAGAGTTCCCCACAGGGCGTGGGATGAGTGAGGGATGCCCCCTGTCCCTCCTGCATTTTGCCTTGATGGTGGAGACACTAGCCTGTTTGGTCCGCCACCATCCAGAGATCCATGGTTTCCAAATTAATCCAGAGGACACCATGGAAGAACGGATCTCTCTATATCCGGACAATATTCTTTTATATGTCACTCAACTTGACACAACAATTCCCATCTCGTTCCACACAATAGATGCATACAGACAAAATTCAGGCTATAAAATAAATTGGCACAAATCAGTGATCTATAACCCTGGCGAGGTGACGGCATGGCCCGTACTCCCCAGAGATCTCCAAGTGGCACACAACGGATTTAAATACCTAGGGATCTTCCTCACCACAGACAGAGACATCTGCTGCCAAAATAATATTAAACGTATATTGATGATAAACACACAAAGATGAAAAACACTACCGCACACTATAATGGGACGGGCGGCCATGTTTAAAATGATAACCCTCACGCATTTTCTTTATGCCTTGCAAAACATATACCATTCCCTCCCACGATCAATATTTCATGAAATAGACACCGAATTACGCTCACTCCTGTGGTTAGGGAAACAACCAAGAATAGCATTACACACATTGCAAAGAAATCAATACAAACGAGCGATATCACTGCCTGACATGGAAGCCTACTATTGGGCTGAACATTTAACACCAATAAACGACTGGATACACACTCCGGGCGACCACCCAACATATAGACTAGAGAGAGAAACCATGCAACAGCGAACGTTCCTCCATTACCTATACGGCGGTAAGGGTGTCGGGGAACTGCTCCCAGCCACACAGGTTACGTTAGAGGCTTGGGGGAGGGCAACTAAAACAATGGGGTGGGACCATAAACTTACCAAAGAAACACCTCTGTGGCAGGGAAAGTGGTTGAAGGGACTAAAAAAACTGAGATGGTTCAAAGAGTGGGATACCATAGGTCTTTCTACGATAGGAGACATTATAGACAAAGGTAATTTTAAAAGTTTCAACGTCCTCAAGACTGAATTCTCACTTCAATCAACCTAGGGGCAGATGTATCAAACGATTTTGAGGTCGCAAAAATAGCGATTCGCAAAAAAACAGCGTTTGCGACCTCAAAAAAGTGAAACCCGATGTATGAGCAATATTCGCAGTGCAAAATTAGAAATCGCTAAATAAGCGATTTCTTATTTAGCGATTTCTTAAAATGTGCGCATCCCTCTTGCGAATTCGCAAACACGTCCAAAATTTTTGCGAATTTCGCAATTTGCGAAATCGCTGTGTAAGAAATCGCAATGCAATGTAACATTAATTCGCTAATAGCGAATTATAAGAAATCGCAATTTAGCACTACAAAATTAACACCAACACAACCCAGGTGGTAACCAGGTGCAAGCTATATTAAGAGGCCCACAATGCACCAGCCACTTTCACAATGGCTTCACTCTACCTGATAGCAAGGAGGCTGCGACTGCGTGCGGCAGCACAGAGAAGGATGCGACAAGAACGGGTGTTCAGGGTGCGCATCACACTCTTCATGCAGACTGAGGAGGAGATCCACGACAAGTACAGGCTGGACCCAAAGAGCATTCTGGACCTGATAGATGAGCTGAAACCCCACATGGAACACCCAACAGGCAGGACCCAAAGCATACCAGTCCATGTGCAGGTACTATGCTCACTGCACCTGCTGGCCTCAGGCAGTTTTCAAGGAGTGATAGCTTCGGCAGGTGGGGTGTCCCAGAGTTGCCCGTCACGTTTCTTTCGTGCATTCCTAGATGCCATGGTACAAAGGCTACGCTACCACATACAGTTCCCCACCACACAACAGGATTTACAACAGACACAACTGGACTTCTACCAGATTGCACACTTCCCAAACGTTATTGGCTGCATTGATGGTACCCATGTGGCTCTCACACCCCCATCAACCAACGAATATGTGTTCCGTAACCGCAAATCCTACCATTCGCTCAACATTCAGGTCATATGCAATGCCAGGCATGTAATCACGGACATTGTTGCTAAATTCCCAGGGAGCAGCCACGACTCCTTCATCTTCAGGCACAGTGGGATATACGGACGTCTCACTGCTGGCGAGTTTGGTGAGGGCTACCTCCTAGGTAAGTGCATGTCTAACCTCCCACAATCAGGTACAACACTGGTCTGTGGGCCATTGACTGACCTCTCATTAATGTCCCTGCAGGTGACAGTGCCTATGCGGTGCGGGAGTTCATCCTGACGCCATACCTAAACCCAGCCAATGCCAGGGAGCGGCGTTACAACCGTGCCCACAACTCGACGCGCTGCATAATTGAGCGGACATTTGGCATCCTCAAAAGCAGGTTCCGCTGCCTGCATAAAAGCGGAGGCGCACTCCAATACAGCCCGGAGACAAGCTGCAAGGTTGTGGCCACCTGCGCAATGCTACACAACATTGCAGTGAGGAAAGGCATCCCAGTTGAACTGTCAGACAGTGACACTTCTGATGATGATGACCCATGCCCCCTGGAAGACCTGCAGTTGGATTTGGGGCAGCTGCGGGACGACAGAGACGGGATGAGATAACCCATAACTATTTCTAGGTGAGTAGAAATGACATGAGACATGTGTTATTTGGTTTCAGGTCTGTGTTTATTTCAGCCCTTACATGCAGGATAGAATATGTCACACAGCCTGAGAGACTCCATGCATCCCACTATGTGTAGCACATGTTATGTCCACAGTGCAGGTCTGTGAGCAAGCCAGGAGTCCTGTTGTAATGGGTTACCTCACCCTTTGGTGTAACTCAGTTTGGGCACTTCATCTTCTCCTGTTGCGGCCTGCTGGTGCCTGCTCTGGGTGCTGACTGGCCTCCCATGACTCCACATGTGTAGCTCCCTGTCTCCCACTGCGCCGTCTTGGCACAGGCACTGGTGGTGTCATGCTGCTCCTGCTGGATACCTCCTCGCTATCCTCTGAGACCCGAAGTGCTGGGCCACCTGTGTTGGCTGTCTGCATGTGTTCCACAGCACTGGTGACCAGCACCAGGCCTTTCGCCACATCCTGGCAGCAGTGGGACATCTCCACTTGCATGCTGATTGTGCGACGTGTCAGCTGGCTAGTGGTAGTGCACAGGCGGTTCACCGCCTTGGTGTAGCTGTGCAGTCGGCTGTCCGCACGTTGCCTCATCCTGTGCCTGTCTGCCTTGTCCCTCTTTAATGTGGCACACAATTTATGTATAGCACCTGCCATGGACATGATGCCCTCCCCCATGTGACATAGGCTTTTGTTCACTGTGCACAGCTGCCGATTTATGGACCGCAGTGATTTCTGTTGCAGGCGCTGTACCTGCAGTATGCTGCCCTCCAGTCCAGCAAACACTGCGTCTTCATCATCCGTGCCAAAGCTGGTGCTGGCACGTGACCTGCGTCTCCCATGTCCATGCACTCTACGTCGCAGTGTGGCCTGTGCCGGGACCTGTGTCACACCCTGCCTTGGCTCTGCCTGTGCTTCCTCATCGCCTGTGGACTGTGTATCTGCCTCCAGGGATGGCAGTGGTGGCACAATGGTGCGCTTCCTCCTTGGGACAGGTGTGCTCCCTCTGCTGTCTTCTGGCTCCCCCTGCCCTGCTTGTTCAGCTGTGACTTCCACCTCCTCATCTCCCGCACTGTCATCCAGTGGCCCAGGTTGTGCTGTGGATGAAGCGGGGAAATTGTTTTGTGACATTGTCTACATTTTCACTGAATAAAGTTTTCACATTTTGTATTGGCTAACTGGTATCTATAGCATTTTACCATTACAGGGTCTCACATACTGCTTCAACATTGCTGTGTGTACTTGCCCCACTGTGTTGTGCCTATGACTGCGTCTCCCATGATGCATTGCTGTGTGTGCTGGAATAAGTGGACCGGAGTGGCATTTGTAGTGTGTGTTGGGTGCATTCCTGTGTGTGGGGATGGGATGGTGCTGTGGGGGCTGCATTTGGCATGCCTCTTACCTTGTCTGGTGGTTGCAGGCTCTGAGCTGTCTATGTCAGCCACTCCACTGATGCTTTCTGGCCGGAGGGTGCTCTCCACCAACTCCTCCTGGGGTGTTGAGTCGGTTGCTGTGGATGTTCCACCCCTGTCTTCCTGGACTGCGCCAGCCTGGTTGCCACCTTCTCTTTGGACCTTTGGCGCATGTCGTACCATCTCTTCCTCAGCTCTTCGACCGTGCGCTGGGTCACACCTACAGCATTTACTTTTTCCTGGATGGCCAGCCAGATTTTGCGCTTCCTGGACTCAGGTACACGGAGTGCCTTTTTTCCAAATAGGAGTTCATGGTTGCACACCATCTCCTCAATCAAGACCTCCTGCTCCCTTTCACTGAACTTGTTTTTCCTCTTCCTCACTGCCCTCTCCTTGTCCTTCTCTGTGGGCTGGGAATCCATTTTTGCTGTTTGTGACTGAGGTGCTCACTCCTCTGCCTCTCCTCACAGCCTCTGTCCCTGCCTCAGGCACTCAGGTGCAGCAGATCACTCCCACTTCCTGGGTGTGATGTCATCAAGCTGCACCTGAATTGCTGCTTCCCGTTTTTGCGATTCCTTATTTGCGAATTTCGCTAATAAGGAATCGCAAAAATCGGGTATCGCAGATTATTCTTAGAATATTAAGTAATCGCAAATTATTAGCGATCTTCTACATACATTGCGATTAGCGATTCTCAAATTGCGAATCGCTAAAACTCGCAATTTGAGAATCGCTAATCATATTTTTGATACATCTGCCCCCTAGTTCCTTAAATATGCCCAGCTAAAACATGCATGGCATGCAGAAAACAAAGAAGGTACCTCCCTGCCGGACTATGCACCACTGTAAGGGAGATTACTCCAGGAACATCTCATGACAAAGGCAGTATCGGCCACCAACAAGACCCTAAATAACAATGCTCCAGATAGACTAGGCAAGTTGAGGACTACATGGGAAAAAGATGTAGGCACAATGGAGAACATAGACAGGGAGGCAGGCCTGATGCACCCCAGAGAGGTTGCAATCAAGTCCCGTCTCTGTCTTATCCAATACAAAATATTACACAGGGCTTACTATGACCTGGCCAGATTACACAAGATAGGGTGAGCGATGGATCCAATATGTCACAAGTGTGGACAGGAAGAGGGGAATTTTTGCCACACTATTTGGGGGTGCGCAATTATACAGGTTCACTGGAAGGCAGTCATAATGGAGCTTAACAAAGTACTGAAGACGGGTATTCCCCCAGACCCAAAATTTATATTGCTAGTAATCCCGAATGACATAGATGTGGATCGATGGGAGGACACAACCATGCCAACAATCCGCGAATGGAGAACGGGAATGGATATATACATGGCCACAGAGAGGGTCACATAGAAGGCCAGAGGTTGCCTGAAAAAATTCCACAAGGTGTGGGGCATCTGGAGGAAATATTATGGACTGGATGTGACAAATGATATAGACCAGATATGTTATAAATGAAACATAATAGATACTAGTATATGAAATACACTGAGGGGAATTGCTGTTTTGAATACGGGGAGGTAAATGTTGTACTGTGGGAGAGGAAACAGGGGGAACCACATAGTAACGTTTTAAAATGTTCCTGGCTAAGAAGTAAATGACACCAAGAAGGCATAACGGAAATAATGCTCTTCTTTAAGGTGGCACTGTGTGTTACCATGCAACTTTGTTGAATTTTGTTACTGTTTAAGAGCAATAAAACAATACAAATATTTCAACAAACAAAAAAGAATACCACACTGGTGTAACCGGTATGTCTTTTTCTAATGATGTGGTTAACAGAGTGTGCTTCTTGCCAGTTTAACCGTCCACACATGGAATCTTAGCAGACCTGCCATTCCATCCCTCTGACCTCGTGGTAATAGTGAGGTCAGTCCCAACACAGGTTGTGTTTCTGATCCTTAGTCCTACTGCACACGTAATGGCATGTTGGCCTGATCTTACGTTTTGCATTGTGAGGTTATCCTGTGTGCATGCCCTACTAGAGAGCTGACATTGCCCAGCCAAGTGGGAAGGGTGGTACAGAAGGGTCTCTCTTCCTTTTCTTGCCCATTGCCTAAGCCTATGGGCAAAATTACGTATTCACTGTTCTGATGTCAGTGGCTTATGTTTCTGCTCTTGACTGCCACTAAGCACATAATGTAATTTACACCACCTTGTACATATTTGCCTCATGTTGCGTTTTGCCTTGCAAGGAAAGGGATTGTTGGGAAATACGGTTTGGATTTCTCTCACTACCAGTCTATTTTGGGGTTCAAAGGCCTACATGCTCCTCTGCAATCCTGCTTTTGCACTTCCTGCTACTAGGCCATTTTTGTAATAATTTCCATAGTGTGACTCCTTATCAAATGTACTTACCTTGAAGATGGCAGTCATTTGAAAGAACATATAGCCTGGCTAAAAGCCTTATTTCGTTTCCTCCCTCCTCCGGTTAACAGATGTAATCAAAAATATGTACTGCAAAATTAGTATTAATGATATTTCAAAGGAAGAGGTCACGTTTCAGAGATCACCACAGCTCAAAGGTAAAAATCCTAGCAGGAGCAAATCCGCCTTGTGTCAACATGGAGTTGAAAAATAAATTTACACTATTACCCCGGGATTAAACGCTCATAATAAGGGCTGATGAGGAAAACAAAGTAATTTGCTCGGAATCAACCAAATTAGCGAGCTTAATTTCAAATCTCAGCATGTTCGACTCTGATCACATTTCTTTACCTCATAAAATGAAAAGCATGAACACATTAACAGATGGCAATAGTAGAAGATGGAAAAAGTAGAGGTGACCACACCTAGGAACACTCCCTTTCCTGGTGCATTATCCTGATGAGCATTGCTACTGATACCACAATATTGATTTTTTTGTAAACTATTGCTTTTCGCCAGATGATCGCCTCGGACGTGCTTACATGGCTCTCCCGGTAGACGACATGATAAGTACTGCCTATAGTTTGCTGGGAAATGTTGAGATATTAGAAGAAACTTCGGAGCTCCCTGTAAATAACTGTATAAATTATTTGTTGCTGCCAACCTCAACTATTCCAATTGCCCTCCCTCCCCCGCCCCCATCTTCCCATAGTTTTCTTATTTGTCTCTACAATTATTGGTTTGTGGTAATCCCTTAAACTCACCCATCAACCCTGCCCCTCAAGCGCCATGGCCAGCCTTGTATTTAAGTGATGGGGCAGACGGAGTTCATAATCCCTTTTGTCCCAACCTATCCACTTCATTTCTAAACTTTAACACACCTGAGACTCTCTTCAGAGGATCTTAAGTCCTTCAGCTCACAGTCATATAGAGAATGGTCTACAAGGAGCCACAACATGATCTAGCTTGCAACCCAATATAATTAATTGCTAAACATTACAATAGTCTATTTTAACATTGCCCACCACTAGTCAATACGACAGTTATTAGGAAACACAAGCAAATGACCACTTTATCTCTAGTGAAAGAGATACCTAGTGCCATAAACAGTTCCCAGAATTCGAAAATTATTTGGGACTGTGCACGTGGCAGACATGCACTACAAAAATGAATGTGACATTATTTCACATTAGGTATGCAATAAGCAACACAATACAGACATCACAGCAATAAATCCATTTAATTGGCTAAAAATGGTTACATGATCTTTTTAGAATTCAATTTGCTTTCACCTCCTATTGGAAATGCTTGATTAGCAGCTAATATTAAACCCGCACTGCAGTTACAAACAAAAAAAATACTATGATTTCCAGAATCCTTTATTGATTTTTAATCCATTAGCTCTTAGAATTCTTTTTGAAAGTTTAGTGAAAGTATAGCTTATAATTAAGCTGGCAGTTTTCTGTTTCACAGAATTTTGCACTCAAATACAAGTGGGCAACATTCACAGTTACAATCTGTATCTATTTGTTTTTTTTAATTACTGCTTTATTTTTCAATCGGATAAATACTAAAATAGATCTTTTGTGAGTCGCCATGCGACCAGTCTTGATGGTCAGACCGATAGATGTCCACAATGACAGCATGAAGAGTTATAAACGTATACATTTTTATCATGCGGCTAAAACTACAATATATTTACCCGTGTGCGATTTTACAATACACATGGTTTCAAGCTAGCTTATTGTTTGATCGAATGATGCTACAAAGTCGCTCAAATCAACATGCACCGAAGTATAAAGGCAGATTTATCGGATATAGATGCTATTTTTTATATTTCTGCCTGCATTTATTCACATTTATGTTTTAATCATGTCGCCATTATTTTTCTGCATTTCTTTTTGTCAGGCGAAATAGAATTCTTTGCTTATTTATGCAGAACTTGCAGACTTGCACTCAGTTGAATTACAGCTCCTTTGAGGTTTTATGGCTCTCCTACCGAAAAACAGTGGTATAGACAATGTGTCCTGGGCAATAGTGCAAGGAGGAAATGAGCCCTCTGGACGCCCTTTGAACTGTGAAATACAGCAATAATCAGTGTTTGTGGCCCCTAATGCCTCTCTGCCACTGCACCTGCTGCACCAATGGTAGCTTCGCCACTGCAGACAAACCTTCCACTTTGTGAATAAAAGCTTCTCGACATTCGTGCCAGTTTCTACATACTTCATTTTTGATGGGCCACTTAGTGACTCTCACAATGACAAAATATGTTTGCTCTGGAGGGAAGTAAAGAAAACGTTTACAATGTGTAGCACTTCAGTGTTGGGTGAGATTGGTCGATGTCCTGTCATATATATATAATGTAAAATAATAATAACATTGAACACACACACGCAAAGCAATCTCATGAACATTGAAACCTGTCAAATGCGGGACACACATTGATTGCAGCTGCAAAGATTTAAACTTCTGAGCTGTCTCATTGCGACTGAAACCTGTAACCTGCAGGCGACCTTTTCTGTGCCATGTGCGCAACTCATTCCTCTTATGCCAAGTTCTCGTAAGCTCCATTTATATGATGCACAAGGCTTCAAGACCAGTAGATATGAACTGCTTCAGGAATGTTGTTGATATTTCATCAAAATCATCTTCATACGCACTTACACTTGAACACCCTCCAACCCTCTACATTTCCAACACCCTTCTCCCCTTCTTCCCTTCAATACACAAATCCCTCGGTGTTACTGTAAATTTAAAAAAAGGGAAACTTCGAGCGTTACTTATAATTTCACACAATCACAACACGTGCTTTACCAATATCATCATATTCCACTGAGAAAGTATAGATGTAATTAGTCGACCTATCAGCCTAGCCCATATAACCAAAGTCTGGTTGTATTTGGTCTGATATATGCCTGCTGATATTAATGATTATATCATAAAGAGAAGAGAGAACTAGATGGTAAAGTGTGTGGGTCAGGAGTGTGGAAAGGAGGTCTTCACAGATGTTTGTAATATGTATAGCAATGGAATGCCTTGGCAGTGAGAATAAATGTCACCCCATTACACGTTATCTTGCAGTACAGCAAATATAATATCTATTCCTCATTCTTACAGGCAGATCTTGGAATGGAAATGTAAAATTAGCACCCGGTTTTCAGGCGGACTTCAGAATAAGAGCCTTAGACCATGCATTGCTGGTGTGACACTAGCCGCATCTACATTTTATTATGATGGATTTTTTGGCAACAGATATGTAATTGTTGATATTTTTGGTTAGAAAGAATTATCTCAGGTGAGCATAGACTTTCATAATAGTTCACAATTTTTTATTACAATATCTAGAGTAAACGTAATAATCCTGCACTTCTTACCAAATATAGTGGATATCACTGTTAATAATTTTTTATTGAAGTTTACAGAAAACTGATTTGCTGGCTTATTTCCTCCTGCGTAATACACAATTTTTCTCTTTAAGTAAGAATCCTCTTACACTTTCAGTAGGGAGAAGCTCTATTTA
Organism: Calotriton arnoldi; assembly: GCA_963921515.1. Classification (NCBI taxonomy): domain Eukaryota; kingdom Metazoa; phylum Chordata; class Amphibia; order Caudata; family Salamandridae; genus Calotriton; species Calotriton arnoldi. The sequence goes on from CAWUFW010012263.1 coordinate 479,894, forward strand.
AAAGGAACTTTTTAAGAAAGTCAGAAAGATACAACTAAAGGTTTTTTCTTACATTTCGAGTAGATTTCTGATTTAATGGGATTGACAAAATCCATTGAGTACTTTTGCAAATCTATGATTGTATATAGTAATAATAGTACCACTGAAATAGTACTAAGTTGTTTACTACCAGGACATTCTACCCGTCAATCCCTTTAATTCAGTGGACGAACTGTTCTTTTTGGCACAAGATAGAAGAGCTTCTTTTGTGTCCAGAGTTGATTTTCTTTTTTACTGGTGACATAGCAGGGTTTCTTGGGTCTTAATCTCTTGGTAAAGTCACTATACAAAATCACCTACTGGTCGTATAGACATTTGGTTGTCGACTTGAAGTGAGTAGCGAAAATCAGAAACACATTGCAAGTACAGTGAACCCAATGTGGCTCCACAAAACCGACAGAGAGGATGACGTCCAAACTTTAAGGGTTTTATTATCAAATTTAGCTCAGTTTACAAATTACATTGATCAGCAAAATTGATAGAAAAATATGGTGAGAACATACATATTTAAATGTTCATGCAGTCTAAATTTATATAAAATCAAAAAGAATACGCAAATCAGAATAACATACAGCAAGCAAAATATGACCCAAACAGGTTCCATAAAGGAACTTCCCTATTCTAAACAAAAGTGGCAAGAATAAAGTCTCTGAGGAAGGTGTCAGCATCAGATTTAAGGTTCAATGGAAATAGTCTGAGTATTAAAGCATGAAGCTTAACACTCTGGGCACGGGAAATCAGCAGAGTTGAGAAAAGTTATTCTGTTAGCAAAGCCAGGATAGGGTCTGATCTTCTATACAAAAGAACACACAATTAAAGCATGAAAGAAGTTTTAGGAAGGCTTGTCCTTATCATCTTCCACAGAATGAACTAATCGAAAGGCAGTGTTCTAGGGGAGCAGGTAGAATCTGTTTCCCCAGCTTCCATCAAAGAAGCAATCATCTGGAGGACCTTAGATTTAACATAATGCCAGTCTGCTTGGTAAAGGATAGCATCTCCTACGTCTCACTCCCCATATTCGAGGCCAAAAGTCAATTTAAAAGATCAGCAGTCTGCTAGTCTAATACAATGAGCAAATAACCTATTCTATGCTAACGAGGCACACAATAAGAGACCCGCAAAGAAAAGAAAAAGAAGATACTTGCAAAACACTTGGCCTGGGTACTAGTTAGGCCAAAACCTACCTTAAACTGATTGTAAATTAATACAATTAGCATAAGTGATTATATCAAATGCAATTTTAAGGAAAACATACATTTTCTTTCAGGGTGAATACATTTATTATAATTCAGCTAAATATACAAGTGGCTCTCATTAAAAGGAATATATAGCCACTTACTGCAATGGATTGATAAAATGCGCAAAGATTAATACAGCTAAACACATGCTCAGAATATATTGCATGTAATGGGGTCTAACAATAAATTATGGTGCTCCACCTGTGTGGCCAGTAGCGTGGGCAGCGCACCGATGCCACAAAACTATAAAGGAAAGCAGTCAATGCCAGCACCAACTGTTTACACTGTGATCAGTGTTTGGGAGCAGTGTTTATTAGGAGGAATATGGGAATGCTGGATGGTAGAAATTTTGTTGGAGCCCTACATATTCTAGAACTTTTACCTCACAGAAATGTGAGGAAAATGTGTGATTTTTGCCAAGGTTTGCAATGGATTCTGGGTAAAGAAATGTATTGGGATTCACACAAATCACACCCCTGGTGAATTTCCTGGATGTCATTTTTTTTTATAAATGTCTGAGTTTGTAGATTTCCTTGGATGGCAACCAGTGCCAGGTTTAGGGTGGTGCAACTGGTGCTGTTACACTGGGTGCCAAGATAAAGCAGGCACCCTCTGCATGGCATTGCTTAATGGGATAAGAGCAGCCTGCAGAGATCTTTGTATGCACCGCATTTGGCATAATAACTCTGGTGGTTACTGCACCTTAGAGAGATATCTGCGAATTGTCCAGTCACAGTTTTGACTCCTGCTATAGTAGCATAGAGGGTTAATGTTCCGCTTGTAAAACATGACATGTAGATCACAGATTAATAAGTTTGGAACCTTATTGTTTTTCCCTCAATCAGTTGTCATTCTAAGGTTGCTAAAAAGGGTTACTTTGGTTATTAATACAGTTTTATTAGTATGACATTGCCATCATTATGCTACATTTATAGGGCAGATTTACTAATACTGTGCACCAGGTTTGCATGACAGAAGTGATGCAAACCTTCTGAAAGTGTTGTTTTGGGGCTTACTATCCAGTGCAAATCCTCAGTTGCATTGGACAGCAACCCCAAATTAAGAGAGGGTAGAACTATGTGCTACGTTATGTTAAAGAGACATGCCATGGGTTTTTATGCTAATCCCTATCTACTAACTTTGGGAGAAAGGGATTGAAATAATTACACCTCCTTGAAGAAGATGTAAAGTTGGAGAAATGATTTATTTTCTCTGAAAACTTTCCAGATTTGCCTGTGTGCTGCACCGTATAGCACATATTCAAAGTGGTAAAGTTTGTCAAAGCATAGAACTTAGTGCAGGAAGGTTATCCTTTCAGTATATAACCTAAGCTTGATATCACACAAACCTCTTGCATGGTGCAAGGGTGTGTGCATTGGCACAAGGCAATTTATGGTACATCAGCACTAGAGCAACAGCTCCAGGTCTCAGTAGGTATGATGCTTTTGTGCTCTCTCCTTTTCACACAACGAATCGCAGCAACTTTGGTTACTGCACATCCTAAAAAACGTATTTAATCTGCCCTTCGTTTCTACAGACCAAACACTCTTAACATTTAATTCCTACTAGTATAGATGACATCCGACTCCTACACCTTATAGTCCTCATTGTTGTAAATAACTTCTCCTATACATTGATTTACAACACTCTTGTATGACTCATTTTCTTTGTATAACATGTTTGTGATATAAAGAGCTCTGACAGTCTACATTGAGATGAGCAGCGCTATAAAATATAAAAAAGAGAGAGAGGGGCTAAGCAGATATGAGGGGCATCATTGGAGGAGGGTGGCGAGGGAACCTATGTAGAAGGAGGTCATGGGGGTGCCAACAAATATTGTTGCACCGGGCACCACCAACACTAAAGTCGACCCTGATGGCAACCAAGCCCATGCCCAAATAACACAACTACATACATCACCAAAATGGGTACGTTTTCATAGCAAAAACTTGATGTCTCCACACTGAGTTTTGGGGCCTGTTGAGTCATGGGTGACAGATTAAGTCACACAAATGTAAGCTACCATTTTTTTTAATCATGAGAGTTTGGTATGCTGGCTGGTATTGAGTATCCCTGAAGATTTCATAACATTCTCTCACAGAAATGTGAGGAAAACATGTGATTTTAGCCAAAGTGTGAGGTCTGCAGGGTATTCTGGGTATATAATTAGAGTGGGATCCATCCAAACCAACCACCCTCAACCCCCACTGGTGTTTAGTTTTCAGAAATGTCTGGGTTTAGTAGGTATCCTTGACTGGCAGCTAAGCCGGTGCCATATACCACAACTACCCACAACACAAAACAAGCATTTGCAATGCAATAGGTCTCGCATCACTGAAAGTTTGAACTATTGGCGTTGCTAATAATAATGCAATGCCAATAGCTTAAACTTTCAGTAATGCGAGACCTATTGCATTGCAAATGCTTTTTTTTGGTAGGCATGAGGAAATGAAGTAATTTATTGAGAATCACAGGATGTGGAGCGGACGCCCAAACTCGAACCTGGCTGCATCCCCACTTTTAAAGTCGGATGCTCTGGCTATTACGCCAACACAGTTTTGTTTAAATCTGTTGCACTGTTTATTGGCCATGCCCAGCCTCGGATTGGCAAGGCGGGCAATCGGCCATTGCCGATAGGCCTCTGGCTGAGGCCAGTTGGTGGGCTGGTTTTTAGGTCTACTAAGGACTCCACCCCTGGATTACAGCGTGAAAGGCAGTTGTTACAGCCTTAATAAGCATAACCGCAAGGACATGAAGTCAGGCTAATGTCGGAGGCAGAATGATAATGGGCTTCTGCGCTCCTACTGTTACAACATGAAGTGTGCCTGCTTCTCACCAGGTGTGGCAGAGTCTGCAAGGAGCTGCTGGTGGGAAGCCAGTAGTACTTACTTTTTAGGGGACTGTAGCAAGGGAGAGGACTGGATCATCGGGTGGTGGGGGTTGGTGAGGGCCAGGGAGGGAGCTCCCCAGTTTATTTTTGTCTCCCTCCACTCCATGCAACATGCGGAGATAAAGCAGTCTCTGCTCTTCTCCTTTGTCTGCCAGATAACAATTACTGCAGTCAACAGGGACAGGTTGTGGCCTTAGTTTACTTTAAAACTGGGAAACTAGGTTCAAGTCCCAGCGTCAGTTTGACATCCTGTGATTCTGGGCAAATCACTTTATCTTCATGAACCTAAAAAAAAGAATATGACCCTATGTAATGTTATCAGGTGGTCAAGTAAAGCGCTCCAATGCCTCTGGGCCTAGTTCATATTAGATAAAACTGCACATTTGGAAAGTGACACTAATTTTCGTTTCTTTTTGCATTTACACACTAGCATCATTCCCTTTCTCAGAACGTACATGTGATGCTAGTAGCAAGAAAAACAAAAAACAGATGCACCTTTCACCAGTCTCTGAACATTGGATGGCCTCTCTTAAGTACTGCAAAAAATAAAAGAAATATCATAAAAAAGTAAGTGTAAAAGGCATATCATGTTCCCCAGTGAATATTAATCAAAACATCCACAGCAAACGTATGGATAAAAAACACAATTAAAAGTGAGTTCCTAGTATCTTTGATCATTCTGTGCTTCTAAAGTATATTTTTTTTCATTGGAATGTTAACTTCTTATTTAAGTACTGGCCCTGTAAGCTTTAAAATACTTTTATTACCGCAAATGTTTGTCATCATTTAACTCCATTATCCTAACTAAGCAGTGTATTGCGAAAGGTTGCGATCTGGAATGTGGGCCACTTTTATTTGGCTGCCTGGGCCAAATTGTGGCGCCAATCCAACCCTGGCCATGCCCAAAGTGTGGAACCAAGCTAAATATGCAAGTTCCTGAAGCTGCGACTCTGTGTTTCAACAGGACACTTCATTTTACTTTGTTCTGAATTAGGGCTTCATTTATAGTCAACTTCGAGAGACTGTCATAGCACCATTGCTGTGAGGTCGCCACGTTAATAAAACTCAACCAGCTAATTTCTGCAATTGTTGCATGACGAACATGTTTCTCTATTGTATGTTTTTTGAAAGGAGCTATCAAAAAGGCGGTTGAAGGATGCTTTATGGTTGATGGATGCTTTATGATTTATTGTGCCACAATGAAATTGTTCTATTGGTTTTATACATTTCTATAATGATTCTGTTAATTTGAATTTAGATTTTATTCTAAATATTTTCATATGATGTCTGTTGTGTATATATGGTTCTGTGATTGGGATGTAATATTTGCGTTTACGTTTTTGTTTTTTAATCCGAAATAAAGATAATTACCCCAAACAAGACTAGTAGGAAAAAAGAAAACCATACGCAATTCTAACATGTCACTTAGCACTCGTGCTTAATTCTAAACATCTGCTGTAGGCTAGTGTTGGGGTGTGTTCTTTAATGCGCACTAGCGTTATGGGCTCGGTGAGTGTTATTATTTGTATCTGTGTTCCTGTCCTGTAGCAGTTGCTGACTGGCAGGATCATGTTACTTCTAGTTGTGCACTCGATGAATTAAAGTACATTTGGGACCATATTCGTGTACCTCGTCGCTACAATATTTATTACACTGACACGCCGAATTCTTTCTTTCCGCTTGGGTAGTAAAGTTTCAAAGCGTAGTGCTTGTAAATAAAAACAAGGGGAGGGGAATCAGCAGCGCCATGCAGGCTCCACGAAGAAAAGAGCCCATCAAGCAGAAGGGAGGTGGGGGCATCTGCAGCCCGAGAGGGAGCGAAGAGCAGCTGTTTAGCACAAGCAGGGACCAGAGGTTAAACAAGTAGTCCCTAAATGAATAGATAACAGCCAGCAACGGAGCGAAACTGTAGTTGGTCGGTGCTGCTTCCTGCAAAACAGAGGCAAAACGGAAGTGACGTATGGGATCAAAAGCCAACCATAAGCCAGATAAGAAGACCTATGCCAGAATCAACCAATGGCAAGTGACAGGAGAAATTACCCTCCATATTTGTGTTTACTATAGGTCTTACGACAGCGCATGCGCTGTCTAGGCGAGACCTAAAAATGGGTCAATTTTCATGGTGAAAAATTCATTTTGTGGTTTGGGGCTCACCATTTCAGAGGCAATACACTCTGCCACAAATGCTGTACCGTTTTATCAAGAGAAGAACAGAAAAGTTGGGTGGCAGGAATTTTGTGGACCCCTGCAGATTCCAAAACTTACCCTCTACAAAGGCACAGAAATGGATGATTTTAGTTAGGGTTTGAGGTTTGCAGGGCATTCTGGGCCGGAAAACGTAGTGGGATCCCTGCAAGTCATACCATCCTAGACTCCACTGGGATTTTAGTTTTCAGAAATGTCTGGGGTTAGTAGGTTTCCTTGAATGACAGCTCATGGCCGAAATACCACGTCTACATACATCGCCCAAATGGGTTCATTTTCATGGAAAAAACAGGATAACTCCACATTGAGATTTGAGGCTTCTTGTGTTACTGGTGATAGATATAACCACACAAGTGTTGTTATATCAGAAGAGCATGGGAATGCTAGGTGATAGAAATGTTTTGGAGTCTGGCAGATTCTCAAAATATAAAACACACAAGATGATGGACGGAATGCTGCACATTGGCAAACATTCACCCCCAGTCACAGATCTGGGTTTAATCCATCGTTATTTTGCTTCACCACGCCACCCCAGTTCAGACATAGCCATATGCAAATCAGTCTTGACCCTGTGCCTCATGGGAACAGTCCAGACCGAACTGCCAAGCCATGTCTTCCCTGGACCGGAATCAAGCATCCTAGGACCGGTTTCAGGCTATCAGCCTTCATCAGCCAGGATAGCTTGACTCCAGTGGCGTAGTGAGCACGGGACCCACGTCTGGGCATACCCTTCCCACTTAGGGCGAAATGCAAAACACACAAGATGATGGACGGAATGCTGCACATTGGCAAACATTCACCCCCAGTCACAGATCTGGGTTTAATCCATCGTTATTTTGCTTCACCACGCCACCCCAGTTCATGTCTGAACTGGGGTGGCGTGGTGAAGCAGCTATCCTGGCTGATGAAGGCTGATAGCCTGAAACCGGTCCTAGGATGCTTGATTCCGGTCCAGGGAAGACATGGCTTGGCAGTTCGGTCTGGACTGTTCCCATGAGGCACAGGGTCAAGACTGATTTGCATATGGCTATGTCTGAACTGGAGTGGCGTGGTGAAGCAAAATAACGATGGATTAAACCCAGATCTGTGACTGGGGGTGAATGTTTGCCAATGTGCAGCATTCCGTCCATCATCTTGTGTGTTTTGCATTTCAGCCTCAAGTGGGAAGGGTATGCCCAGACGTGGGTCCCATGCTCACTACGCCACTGGAGTCAAGCTATCCTGGCTGATGAAGGCTGATAGCCTGAAACCGGTCCTAGGATGCTTGATTCCCGGTCCAGGGAAGACATGGCTTGGCAGTTCGGTCTGGACTGTTCCCATGAGGCACAGGGTCAAGACTGATTTGCATATGGCTATGTCTGAACTGGGGTGGCGTGGTGAAGCAAAACTAACGATGGATTAAACCCAGATCTGTAACTGGGGGTGAATGTTTGCCAATGTGCAGCATTCCGTCCATCATCTTGTGTGTTTTGCATTTAGCCCTAAGTGGGAAGGGTATGCCCAGACGTGGGTCCCGTGCTCACTACGCCACTGGAGTCAAGCTATCCTGGCTGATGAAGGCTGATAGCCTGAAACCGGTCCTAGGATGCTTGATTCCGGTCCAGGGAAGACATGGCTTGGCAGTTCGGTCTGGACTGTTCCCATGAGGCACAGGGTCAAGACTGATTTGCATATGGCTGTCTGAACTGGGGTGGCGTGGTGAAGCAAAATAACGATGGATTAAACCCAGATCTGTGACTGGGGGTGAATGTTTGCCAATGTGCAGCATTCCGTCCATCATCTTGTGTGTTTTAGATTCTCAAAATATGCCTCATAAAAATGTGAGGAAAGCGCCTTTGCCAAGGCTAATGGTTTGCAGGACTCTCTGTAAGGAAACTAGTCAGATCCACTTAAATCACATCACCTTGCCAAAGTGTATATTTTTTAAGGCAAAATGTTGATGTCTTTTTGTTGCATTTTGGGACGTTTCCTGTCTCAGAAAAAAAGCCAGCCCTATAAGTCTGATGCTAATTGTATCAGAAGAAGCGTGGAAATACAGATCACACAGCATTTGATATTACCAATAGAATTTCTCTCCATTTTTGCTTCTAAAGTCAATTGCAAGAAATAAGTCGTTTTGAAAAATCCCCTCTGAATCACATGCCAATATCGCTAACCCCAAATTCAGAGCTGTTCAAATAATCACTATTCTTAAAATAATTTGGGTACATTTCCAAAATGCATAGTTTTCCTTCATATCCATTTTTCCTTCGTTAGATTTTGCCACATGAATTGATGCATGTTAGGTACACAATAAAAAATCCTTATAAGCTGCATCTCAGTGAATAGCTCTACACACTACATGTTTTTGGCTAACCAACAATATATTTCTGATGGATGTATTGGCATATTAGTTTTGTAAATTGGCAACCGGGGAAAAGACTTACAGATGAAAGCGTTCTCATCTATTCTATTTTAGTAAATGTTTTTATTTCAATGACTTCTTTCTTTGGAAAAACCATGAGAAATCTGTAGAAATCACCCTTTGATGAATTGGCATTTTTAAATAGACTTCCTAAACATATGTGTTTTCAGCTTCACCCATGGATTTCAAACCTGTTTCCACCTCACACTGCAAATAGGTAAAAAACATAAAAAAAGGAAAAATCAACTTCTACTTTGAAAAATATTGCATATTTTAGCTATTTTCTTGGTTCTCTCCAGACAAATCCACTAACACTAGATTCCTTTAGAATCAAAAACATGTGGGACAAAAGCATACAAATTGTTCCCTGATACTTACTGTGGAGAAAAAGTGCAAACTGACCCAAACTTTAAAAAAAATTCTCAGAACTGAGGGGTACGGGGGAATCCTCAGCAGCTAAGGAGTTAAGTACAGAAAAATAGACATTAGGACATTTCATTCATTTTCGTTTTGCTCCTCAGAGAAAATAATTGTTGAGCCACATCTTCCCTACACTTCCATTATTTTTGGGAGTAAGTTACCCCTCACTACTATTAAAACGCTATTACTCCAAAGGTTTCTGGAAGTAAATTGACAAGTGATTACATGGTTAATAGAGAGATGCAACCTGGAGATAAAACAATGCCATAAAAAGAGCTGAAATGGTATGCACTACTGTTGGTCCTCGCCATTTCTGCAGGGCCTCCCCCATATTTTTGCCTTCCATTGAACCTGTTTTTATTAGAAGTAGCACGCTCTGCATTCATTCTCTGCTGCCAGTGTAAAGTGCTTGTATTTGCTCCCTAAATCATGTGAAAATTGGCCTACACCTGATTGGCACATTGCATTTACTCGTCAGTCCCTAGTAAGTGGTACTACATGCACATAGGGACAGGAAATTAAATGCTACTAGTAGGGCTGCAGCATTTTTTGTGTCACCCACTAAAGCAGACTTTTAAAATATGACTGAGGCCTGGCACTGCAGCCTGTAGTGAAGTGTTAATCTGCCATTTCAACCTAGCAAAATAAATCTTTTGCCAGGTCTAAACCTTCCTTTTTAGGTCGAGCCTAGACAGTGCTTGTGCTGTCTCTTTGAGACATGTTGTATATACTTTGTGGGCTTACAAGCCTGCCCACTGTTCTTCATTTGTTTCTGTCAGTGTCCTTTAACAAGCCTTGTTTCCAAGTGGGTAATTTTTCCTATTTGTCCCTCTTTTCATCAGTTATTCATTCCCACGGAACAGTTCCTCATTACTTGTAGCCTTCCACTTGTCCCATTTTAGCATCTGTTTAGGGACTACTTTTTCTTTTCTCTAAGAGAATTTCACACAAGTTCTCAATGTTTTCAGTAGCTCCAAGCTTAGAGTTTTGTAAACAAGGCTGTTTTTTTGGTGACGCTGTCCCTGCTTTTTTCCTATGCAGACCACAACGTCCCTATCTCCCCCACAACCTTTGCATTCCTCTTCGCTGATATTACAGGCACAAGGTGTACATCACGGCTTCAGTATAAGATGACTTCAGTTATTAGTCGAATGTGTTTCAATTTTCATTGCCACACAGTGGGAGCCACAAATAAAAAGAAGCGCATAAAATATGTAGTAAGTTAAGATGAAAAAAACCGATGTATTTCCCATACCCAAAACGAGTTTGCAAAAAAAAAATTGATCTAATCTCAACCAATCAGCGCACTGCAACAGTCAGTTGCTAGGTAGCTCATGCTAATGCTTATGCTAATGTCAGAAACACGGCTGTCCCTGCATTTACCATTCTGAAGTAAGAACAACTTGAGAATTTTCATTGAATTCTACTGATTTAAAGCCGAAAATGTTCCTGAGGCCAGCCATGGCCCTATAGCGTGACGGCTGACTCCTAAATGGCGAGTCTCTGGCCTCCGTGATGCTGCTGGAATATTCAATGATATTCCCCTCGCACATTTCTCCTTTGGCTTCGACTGGGTTTCCTAGTCCCACCCAAAATGGTGCTGATCTGGGGTGGATTTTTTTTAACCTTAGACAATTTATCTTTATGTACCTCAGAAAAAAAGGCGCGATTAACCGAGATTAGGATTACATCTAAACAGTTGTAGTGAAGAGGAGGGTTGGATGTTCATAGCCTCCCCTTCCATCACTGGGGCCCAAGTCCCCCCTTGATGAAAAGCCTGTCGGTTTAAACCCGCCCTGGTGGTTTTGGTTTAATATGTTTTTTTTTGGGCTGCATATGTTTGGGTCTTGTTGCTTTGACAGTTATTGGGCGCTCGCCATGCTGTTTCCTCCAGTAATGGGTAAGGGTTCACTTTTTGGTACACACTACGAGCCACTGACTGACCTTTTCTGTAGTTGTGTAGAGTTGACTTTTTGGCACAATCAGTCCAGTTACTCGTTGGTTCCTCATCCCTTCTCAATTTGAGCTGTGCACCAAAATAATAGTCATTCAGTCTGCCATGAATGCCCACGTGCCCTTATCGGGCGGGGTGAAATTATTAGTTCTAATCGCACCAGTGGAGAATTGTTGTTTACAAATAAAAATAGAAATAAAAAAAAATTGGAGTGCTTAAAGTTGCAACAAAAATTGAGTGGATGTGAAATGCAGATCCAAGCTTGACATTTCCGCTAGTTTTCTTAGAACTCGGGTTACAACATGAATCTCCTATGGGCATTTTTTTTTAGTTTGAGCCTAGTGTAAACCAAGATTTTACCCTGTTGTTGCTGTGAAACCCCTCTCTGCTGTCACTAATGGGTAAGATGCCCACAAAGATATATTGTATTCATGAAAAAATTTCTTGATGCAGCTGGTAAGTTTTCAGAGGCATCGCTGGGAGGTAAATGAAATGCTGGTGGGTTTTGTCCATGTTCTTTGGAACCGGCACTGGGCTCTGGGGAAGCAGAGAAGCTGTTTTTAAGGATCTGTTGCCAGTTCACATGGGCCCCACATACATAAATTCAACTTTCTTACGGGAAGGGGCTGCGGCACTACAAATTATTGCATGCTGTTTATTAATTTGTTTAACATTATTGCTTCACTATTTAGTACATCTTTTGGACTTTTCTCTTCAGTTTGATACAATAGTCGTGTTTCCATTGAAGCTGTCTTTGTTCATTTGCTTAGTGCTCGCTGGCTGCTTCTGTGCCTGTGTGTGATCTTTTAACTCACTGTAGGGATGTGTGTGCAGCTTCTAATTGTACGAATGGCCTCATTTAAAGGAGCATCTAGTACTCACCTTTGCCATTATCAAAACGCCACCAAATTTATACTTCTTTAATTTACGCCAGTCACTGTGTATGTTTAAATTGTATATCTTTAACTGGAGCTTATCATAGTATGCTTTTGGCATACATTTCTTTAATTGAACACTGCACAGTGTAATGTTTAGCATATATTACTTTAATTGAAGCCTGCCCTACTGTTTTACATGCATTTCTTCTGATGGAGCAAGGTAAATGAGAAAATTTTTGAACCCCTAATATTAACAATAATAATTAATAAAATTGTTCGTTTCAGAGAATAACCAACAACGTATGTTTTCTTTATAAGTGTTATACTGGTAACATGCAGTATCTGTGAAAACTAATCAACTTACAATTGGTAATGTGAATAACGCTAACATAATGATTTGCGTACTAATTAGAATAATATTGCATGATTTGTGCTATGTAGTAAATTGTATGGTGGCACAAGAAAGTGGTTGGTAAGTAAGAAGTAGCTTTATATGTCGCTTTGCTAGGTAACACCTAACTGGGGTACGTAGAATGACGGGAGGGAAACGAAAAGGCTTATTTTCTTTATTCTTAACTATTTTCTGTTTATTTCTATGATAGTTCGCTCAGGCATGCTAGGCCGTGCTGTAAAAATGGCTGCTGAGGCAAACAAGCTAGAATGTGCTTGCGCAAGATGGCTTCCAAGCGGAAGAAAAAGCTGTGAACGAATGCATCACGTGGTTATTTCCAAAGCCTAGGATGGAAGAGGGATCAAGGTTGTGATGACCTTATTACCTCGAGCGTGTGCCAAAGGGGACTTAGCGGACGAGTGTGAGAACCAGCAGTGCATTCGTGAATGGACAAAGAACTGTTTAAAATAAAGTATCGGAAAGAAGATACAAATAAAGACTGTCAATTGGATTGGTAATGTCCTGAACCCGTGAGAAAGGACAAAGTTATGAACATTATTTGGAACTGGTTTGAGCAAGGAGGGTAATAATGAGATGTATGCCACCCTCAAATGGACCAATTAGAGTGAATCTCGCCCCCAAAATGTAACATTTCTGTTTAGTAAGCTAGTATTAGGGTATAAAAGGACCTACTCTTAAGTAGGAGGAGCGCTGTTTTTACATATTTTTATTGAGCACTGGACGCTGACGCTGGAGAAGTCGCTGCTATTTTTCTATAGGCCTTTATATTTTAATACGATTAATCTTTTACTCATAATTCTGATTGAGAAAGAACGAGAGTGTGGCGGAAAACCTATATAGGTGGTCCGTCGAGGAGGCCTGTTTTGTAGGACAGACAGTCAGTTTTTGGGAGTTCTATGCTGAGATCTGAATTTAACTGCTGTGACGAACTTTATTTTTCCATCTAAAGGGTATGCATTGCAATTTCAATTTATTCTTATAATGATAATAAATGTATTGATCCGATTAATAAAACTGAATTTATTCATGCTTATAAAAATTAGATAAACTATATTATAATTAAATTTACGAGTCTGTGGTTCTTTAGCTCAATAATAATTGTAAATGTTTAATAGGAGTTTATAGTGATTGAGCTGGTCTTAATCACCATCAACTAATTACTACTAGTTGGTCCATCGACCAATGAGCAGAATACCTGAGAAATTTGAGAATTATTATGATGTTTTAAAAAGGTATCCCGTCTCCTTCCAGCAACTCATTAACTTTTTCTCCTAAGTAAAGGCGGACGAGTTCCAGGGAATATATGAGTGAGTGAATGTTTATGCGGTGTTATGGGCCCCACCGTCATATTGGTATGGTTGTGAAGAAGAATGTTTTTCAGCCTGGATGTCAATGCCTAGAGGAGAAGAAAATGTATTGATAGCGCTGGATCACTTCAAATGAGTCCTGTTATAGTGCACTTTGCCATGCACATTTGTTTAATAGAAGGCTCCCACAGCATGTTTGGCATGCATTTTTTTCATTGGTGCATGGTAACTACTTGGAGCACTAAATTAAATAAAGAAAAAATGGCATCATGATACATTTGTGCACATGCATAGCGATGCATAACTGCATGTATGTCATCAGATTGCAGGTTTTTTTATGTTGATTTTGCCGATGTTGCTCCACATCAGAAAACAAGCATTTTATTTCTTAATAAAACTTGTAAGTCACCCCTAAGGAAGACCATAAAAATTCCATAGGGCAGGGTGCATTGTATTTAAAATGTAGGACGTGTGTGGCCATATGTTTTACATGTCCTGGCAGTGAAAAACTAATACATTTGTTTTTTACTACTGTAAGGCCTATCTCTTCCATTGGATAACATTTGGTTACCCTATTACATTTAATGTGTAAAGTATTTATGCAGCAGACAAACAGTAATAAAGTCAAACACAACACAAGACAAAACTCACACTAATTTCAAACAATAGAGAAAAGTTTAATAAATTATTTGACACCAAAACATCAATCCAATAGGTAGAACCAAAGTTATTGCTTTTTAAATTTTTTAGGAAAAACAAATGCCTAAAAGAAGAAAGCTCAAACTGCGGGCATCTAGTATCACTGACATCTGTAACCGCAAACATCTAGTACCGCAGACATCTAGTCGCGGAAGACAGGGGCAAAGTCAAAAGTTATGGCCGATCTTGATGATGTGTGGTTTGGATACACAAGGTGGATTGGGCTTTGTCTCCACATCCCTTCGGATGTAGAAGAATTTTTAAAGAAAAATGTTTGAGAAGGTAGAGTCCATAGGGGAAGGCAGCCTGTGGGGTATGAGCAGGAGGTGTCGCTGTCAGGAAGCTGCTGGACGTAGTTGCTGTGAAGATTTCTACGTTCGGACTTAGTCTCTTCATTGGAAGTTGAAAATCTTTAACAGGACAAAGCTGCAGGCTGTATCTGATAAAGCCTTAACCAGGCTGAAAATGCCTTTGGCAAGGAGCCACAGAACAGGATTTGCTGCTGTGGAGTAAAATGCAGCAAGAAGTCAGGCCGAGCGGTGATGCATCTTGGGTGGATCAGCGAGAAAGTAGATCCTGGTCTTCTCTCAGTTCCCATGGCGCTTTATGAATTTACATTTTCTAAGTCCCAGGTTTTGGTTTTCACTGATTGGGCACCTTTAGCACCACTTCAATGAGTTCAAGACTGGGTGGGCACCACCTGGAGTGCAGCACTCACTTCAGGCAGGGTCAAGGTGCAGAGTTCAAATTGATGGAGCTTTTTATGTTCCTGTAGCTCAGAAAAGGAGGTCAGACAACTAGCCCACTGATTCATGAGTGAACTGAAGATTGGGTCTGAGGGTCCTATTTTTAAAGCTGGGGCCAGGTTTGAAGAGGAAGAAACTTCTGGAACATTTCCCCCACAGATGTGTAGAGTAGTTCCGATTTCCCTAATAGGCTCTGCGCATTGGAATAATATGACCTATAGGCTTGACATAGGACTAAGGTCGGTATGTCCCTATCGAGTATATTAAACTTAATTACTTGTGCCAGCTAGCTCAGAGGCCACTAGAAACTCCTTGAGAACAAGAAGGGAGTAGTTTCTGGCAACCGAAAAACATGACAACTTTGTTTCCTTTTAGAATCGGAACACGTCTCAGAATCGTGGAAACAATAGATAACAAAATCGTGCATGCTTAGTTTCTACAGAGTTACACAGAAAGGAAAGACGGGCGTTTCAATAAAAAGGGTTTTATTGAACAGTCTTGTTTCTCGTGTAAGAGATATGTGCTGTTATGATCACAAGACAGTATGCAAGATAAATAATGTACAGCGTAAGCTAGTAGAAATAAATAATACTGCGCTAGCATTATCTTTTAGCATATATTCACGTATATAAATAACATGAGCTAAAAATGCGAGTACTCATACGATGCGTCTCTAAGCTAGTTCTACCCCAATGTACCTAACCTAGTCTAGGTGTAGGGAAAGGTAGAAGTAGGTGGAGTATTCTCTAGTCTGGTATACTAAGAGTATGTTTAGTATAGTACGCCAAGTCTAGTATGCCAAGAGTCCCTCTAGGTTCTAGTCAGCTCCATACCTTGAGAATGAGAGAAGTGGGAATCTCTTGCCGGATCTGGAACTCTAACACCCCGCGAAGGGAGTCAGAACACTGGAAGCTGGATTTGTCTGCGTGCAGGAATGACAGCGTCTTCTCAGTGCGTCAGGCCGGGATATGGGCTCCTCTGAAGTCGAGGTCTCCTCTAACTTGCTTGGGCAAGGGAAGGTATATTTATACCTGGTAGGTGTCTTGGAATGTTAGCATTGATGTGATGTCGGACAGAGGAAGACGTAAGGAATGAACCCTTAAGGTATAACGGTTCATACATAATAGATGAGTTCTTGGAGAAATCAATAGTCTGTGCTAGGGGAACTCCCGAAGCTTAAGGGTCTGGTTTCTAAGAACTCGTTGTGACGTTAGGGTGGACGGATGTTGGTGACCATGCCTGTATTTGGAGTGCACGGTTAATGCCTAAATAAGGACAGGGATTCTATGCCTATATAAGGACAATGCGAATTGTGCCTACATAAGGACATGATTCAGGAAAACCTATATACGGACCCCTAAAGCGGAATACAACAGATGTTTCTGAAATATCCTTCCTTCCTGCCTTGATCCCAGGATGTCTGTAATGACACAAGGCTAATGTAAAGTCCTTTGTGAATGTTCTGAGGCAGCTTCTTTGAAATGTAAGTGGGGGTGTGCACAGCTCCACCCTCCCAACCTGGCAGGAAGGCCCATCCTGCCAAAATATAGTCCCCCTTTGCGCCACTGTCTGGGAGGAATACAGAAAGACCAACTGCCATGCTAATCACAGTCATGTGCCCTAGGACACAGGCTGCAGGCACCAAATGGTTAGGACAAGAAAATGCCAGCTTTCTAAAAGTGGCATTTTCAGAACTGGGACTTAAAATCTGACTTTACTATTAAAAAATATTTTAAGATGCAATTCTTTAGATACCAAGCATGATTTTTCTACTTGCTCCCAAACAAAAGTTGTCACCTATTCAATGTACTAAGGTAACCCAGTGCTATCCTGTGGAAGAGGTAGGCCTCATAATATTGCAAAACGAATTTAAGATGTTTCCACTACCAGGACATGTAAAACTTAAAAGTAGATGTCGGAGAAACACTGGCTTTTCACAGACAAAGCAGTGGCAGGTACTTCCCTATGGAAAGTCCCCTTCCTCAAGAAACCCAATAGACCAAGAAACCTTTATCTCTCCCCTATCACACGAGTGAGCTTGGAGGAATGGGACCAAACAAACACCAAATGTGGTCTTACCTCTTTCCCCTCACCACTGACCCCTCAATTTGATAATCCTGACTTCACCCCAGGCCTGAGACGATCGGAATGTCGGGCTAAGGGGCACATGATAGATGAGGCAAGGGTGATCCCCTTTCAGCAATTGCGCAAAGAATTTACCCTCCCTGAATCCAAAAGATTGCATTACCTGCAACCCGCCACTGGCTCTTGCACCCTAGTAATAAACCATCCATTTAGAAACCTCTTACAGCATACGAGTATTGACTTGTCTCTCACACCACAGATAAGCGTCTCATCTCTGAGATCTACATGTTTTTAATGCAAAGCCACAAGCATACATATAAAGCCGGCCAACACAGGTGGGAGCCGAAACTGGGGCGGCAGTTAGATGAGCAAGAATGGAGCAATATAAACCATAGAGCCCGACACACTGCCAGTAACACCTCCCTCACCGAAACCTTGGTCAAAGTCACCACATACTGGAACCTCACACCATCCAGATTGCATAAAATGTATCCAAACTGTGGCGATAGGTGTTGGAGGAACTGTGGAACTCAATGGACCTTAGTGCATTTATTATGGGACTGCACCCGACTCCAGCCACACTGGACCCAAATACAAGACGAGATAGACACCCATCTCGAGACACAGATAGCCAGATTCCCGACCTATGTTTTACTAGGCCTACCAAATCCCTTAACATATCCTTTGAAATCTAGGCGGGGCAGGCAGATCGGTCTTGCACTAGGAGCAGTGATGCAGAACATCCTAACACACTGGGGTACACAACAACTACCTACCCATACAGGATGGCTACATAGGTTATGGACCATTTTGGGCATGGAGAGAATATCTGTGACACTCACAAATCAGGGTAAGAACTTTGGGAAGCTATGGTGTTCCTATTTATCTCTTCTAACACAAGACTTTAGAGAACTGACTTGCCCGAAATACCTATGACGATACGTCTACCAGAAGCAAACTCCACTACATGAGTGACTGTTAATACGTATGATGTGAACCAACCATGCTTAAATCGGACAGCAATGGTGAACCGACCCTGGGGATGGGAGGGGGGAGGGGTTAGGGGTGGGGATGTTTTCTTTTACTTATTCTTGTTGAGATGTTTCTCTCACTCTCTCTTTTCCTTTTAACTTCTGAACGATGCAATCTATTCTAGCCTCAGTGTCTAACATGATGCATAGGAGGATGTAAGTTCCTTGCTTTTGGTGTTTCCCCAATAAAAAGATTTAAACCATAAAAGTAGATGTCCATTTTATAAATGTACTGCACCCTGCCTTATGGGCTGCTTAGGCACTACCTTAGGGGAGACATATATATATTAAAATAGGAAGTTTAGGCCTGGTAAAAGGGTTATTTTGCCAGATTGGATTAACAGTTGAAATCTGCCCATTGGCTGCAATGGCAGACCGGAGGCATGTTTTAAAAGGCCCCTGAAGTGGGTGCCACAATAATTGCTGCAGGCCCTGAGTACATGTTGTACCACTTTTCTAGAGACTTATAAGTAAATTAAATGTGCCAATCAGGCGTAGGCCAATTTTACCATGTTTTAAGGAGCGAGTACAAGCACTTAAGCACTGGTAAGCAGTAGTGAAGTGCACAGTCTTTAGACCAATAAAAACACTCATGTTTCCTGTTCATCACCCTTAATTTATGACAAAAGAAAGTTGCTTTACTTACAGATTTCACACCATTGTAAGTACACTTCCTCTTTTCCGAGTTCTACTAATCAAGATGTGTTATTGAGAGTAATAAACGTCAATTTGCACACCTAGGGTGCAAGAAAAACTTTGAGAATATGATCTATTATAGTACTATTGAGTCTATGCCTGAAAGTGTGAACCACTTTCTAATCTGCTAGGACTGTATTTAAGTTTTTTTCTCTATTTTTTTCGAGGGCATCTTTCAAGCTTGTTTGTAAATTTTATCTTTATTAACTACAAAATACATTATAAAGACCCTCAACAAACGTGTACATTTTTACTAATTGTTGAGAATAAGTGCCGCTCTCAGGTGATTAAAGCTAGAAAGCAGATCTGTAAAAGTTTTAAATATAGCACATCATTTACAATGTGTCATCCTTCACATATTTGGTACTTTGTTGCCCAACTCAAATTCGTGTTTCTAATGAAACTTTACATGATAAAGATGTTACATGTTCAATCACTTTCTTACTTGCTGTGAGGTATTTCAATTTCTTGTTGTGCTTCCCTTTTTAATGAACCTGGATATCTGTTCTTTACTTCCATAGTGCCTGTGGACAACAAATTTAGCTTATTCACTAGTGTCATGCTACAATGCATGTATTTTGATTTTGAAACTAGTGCGATTAATCCTCTCGTAACACAGTTGTCTGTGTTCACGTTTTTGCACAGCTGTAAGAGTGGGGTCTTGAGAAGCAGTATTGATGTATTAACGCTGCTTATCAAACGTAACTACATTTGTAAAAGGAACCACTGTTACATGAATAAACCGGACATTTAATTCGTAATATTCTATTTACAAATGTTTACCGGTCCATTTTTACAGTATAATAAATATATGTATGTATATACATATATATAACGAGCGCTTGCTGAAGGGATCTGCCTATATTTTGTCAACCGGTGAACATGAAACGAGTGTGGTGGAAAGAAGGGACAATATACCTTTAAGTGACCTGTGAAGGATAACCCATGCTCCAATAGGAGCCAACTATTGTGATTTTAAGGACTTCCAGCTGAGGTGCCCTTCATGAGAAAACAGCATTGAAAAAGGCGATCACGCCGAAACGTGTCTGCCAAAGTATTTCTAAGACTGCACTTGGATAATTTTGTACTCCCGTTCCTGGTAGCTGATTAAACTCGCTGGCTGTGCCCCTTAGCTTTGTCGAAGCCCATTCTTGAAGCAGAGTGGGGTTTTGGGATGTATTACAGAATCAGTTTGTCGGCACTAATTAACGACACGCCCTTTCGTTCAGGAGCCTCGCGGTTGCCGTCAGGAGTGGATTTTGAATGGTGTGACACAACGCGAGGCCCCCCCCTGCAGTGATGACCGCATTGTTGCAATGGGGAGAAAGGAAGCAGTACTTACTGCGAAAAGGGACGCAGATTTCAGCGAGAATACCCCGGGAACAAAATTTGCTGGTGGACATGATTCTGCAGCCCGTAAGCCAATGTGAATTGGGGCATTATCATGTGCACGAGCGCGAGTTATTTAACGAGCGCTCGCTGAAGGGATCTGCCTATATTTTGTCAACCGGTGAACATGAAACGAGTGCGGTTGAAAGAAGGGACCATATACCTTTAAGTGACCGGTGAAGGATAACCCATGCTCCAATAGGAGCCAACTATTGTGATTTTAAGGACTTCCAGCTGAGGTACCCTTCATGAGAAATCGGCATTGAAAAAGGCGATCACGCCGAAACGCGTCTGCCAAAGTATTTCTAAGACTCCCCTTGGATAATTTTGTACTCCTGTTCCTGGTGGCTGATTAAACTCGCTGGCTGCGCCCCTTAGCTGTGTCGAAGCCCATTCTTGAAGCAGAGTGGGGTTTTGGGATATATATATATATATACAATGCAATCTGGAAAACAAATCCCTGGTATTAATAGATTCAAATTACCATGTACAACTGCACCAGTTTTCAAATATGGCATAATATATTCATAGACCTGACGACAGTGCTTTCAAATGACTTACACATTATTGTTTGAACTTCCAACATTTTTAAAATGATAATAATTGTTCTCAGCAAATGCAGTTTCAAAGGTTTCTCAGGCAGAGCAAAGGAGATGAGGGAGGGTTTGGCCTGTTATGGAGAACCTTTGTCTCTGAATAGGACCTGTTAAAACGTTCTCCCTTCATACAGCAGGCCAAAGAATCCTGTATGATGTGTCAACATCTTGGATTGACTTAGCTAAATGCAAACTGGTTGATTTATTTGCTTTAAAGTTAGGGGATTGAGCTGAACGGGAACTGAATGTAACTGTGATGCAAGACGAGCTCCACATTGCTTGTCGGAAAGGGACCCATCAAGTCGAATTTTGAGTAGAAGGGCTCTCAGAAATATGTGTTGGCTAAAGGCGCCCTAGCAATGCAGAAAGTGCATCATACTGTCACTTAAGTGGGTATTGGATGCCTGCGAGTTGAAACAGGACAGGTTTAGGGATATTTTCCATTCATAACCATGTTCAGCTTGAAAACATGGATAAACAGTTGCCTCTCTCTGTTTCTGGGGTGAGAGTAAATGTATACTCATTAAGCAGTGTATTCTCATAAAACATTCGTTTTTGATACTGCTGCATACCTTCAATCAGTAGACATAAAAATATGTTAACATATCTCTTTTTAACAATGGGTCAGGTTTATAAAGATACAGATATGGAACACCAAGAGCCCAGCTCTTGCAGATCACATTGACGCCAGCACTAATAGCAGCAAGGAGATCTTCACCATCGTCCAAGATTTCATAATGCCTTTTGCCAACTCCAGCAACATGACCGCCTCACAAGACCTTTGCAACACGCTCTCAAAATTCTTCTATAACAAAATTCTCATCATATAGAGAAACTTCGACCCTCAACCAGACCTCTTCACTGTTGCAACTAAACTTCTCATCAGGACCAAAGAACAAACCCACAGTCAACACTGTTGAAATCGCTGCTATCATTAGGTCCATTTAATCGAAAACACAATCTAACCATTGCCCCCACCACACCTTCACCAAAGGGCTCCTACCGATCAGCAAAATCACTAACACCCATTCTTAATGCGTCAATGGACTCAGTCACATTTCCGGACACCTGGAAACATGCCACCATCAGCCCCTGCTAAGGAAACCATCCGCTGATCCAGCCATGCTTTCCAACTACAGACCAATCTCCCACCCACCATACCCAACAATGGTCCTAGAAAAAATAATCAATTGACGCCTCACCGACCACCTCAGCAACCACCAGCTCCTTGATACCCCTCAGTCCAGATTCATACCGAGCCACAGTACTGAAACCACAATTATCGCCTCCACAGATGACATTCACATAATCCTTGACAGAGGCGACAATGCAGCCCTCAATTTCCTTGACCTCTCTGCAGCATTTGACACGGTCTCACATCTATCCTTATTGAGCAACTGCATGAGATGTGTATCCAAGAACCTGCTCTCCACTGCATCTACTCCTTCTTAATAGATAGAACACAAGCTGTCAGCCTGGCACCTTGCTCCTCAGAAGCACTCAAACTCATCTTACAGTGCCTGAAGGTTCATCACTCAGCCCCACCCTCTTCAGTGCATGCATGATCCTTCTGGCCAATGTCATCCGCACACAAAACATTAACATCCTCTCCTACGGCGACGACACACAATTCATACTCTCCCTCTCAGACAAGACCCCATCACAACAAACAAGTTCACCACCTGCATGGCCAAAGTCTCTAACTAAGTGAAAGTCAACTGTCTCAAACTCAACACCAAAAAGACTAAAGTATTTATTTTCGGCAAGAACACCTCAACACGGGACTCCAACTGGTGGCAGGTTGAACTCAGATTCACACCACACTCAGCACCCAAGTCTGGAATCTCGGGACAATTATCAACAGCACACGTGACATGACCTCTCAAATCAACACCGTCACTTCATCCTGCTTCAACACCATGAATATGCTGAAAAAGAACTTCAAATGGCTCCCAAGTAACACTAGAAATACTGCCACACACACCCTAGTCACCAGCAAGTTGTACTATTGGAACACCTTTTACACCGGTGTTAGACCTGGCATCCTTGGTGTGGTTTCCCCTAAATTTTTGACTTCTGACCTCCTGTTTTTTGACTGTTTTGCTGACTTCAATTTTGCTGGTTTTAGGGCTTGAACACTTTACCACTGCTAACCAGTGCTTAAGTGCATGTGCTCCTTATTTAAAACATGGTAACATTGGTTTAATTATGAATGTCATACTTGAGTTACTTTTAAGTCCTGAGTACAGTGCACTAGATGTGCCCAGGGACTATAAATCAGATGCTACTACTGGATCTGCAGCACTGATTGTGCCACCCACATAAGTAGCCCTTTAAACGTGTCTCAGGCCTGTTACTGTAGAGCCTTCTTGTGCAGTTTTAAACTGCCATTTCAACCTGACAAGTTAACCTACTTGTCAGGCCTAAACCTTCTTTCTTATTACACATAGGTCACCCCTAGAGTAGGTCCTGGACAGCCCCTGGGCAGGATGCAGTATACATAAAAGTTAGGACATGTACTTTTAAGTTTTACATGTCCTGGTAGTGAAATACTTGTAAATTCATGTTTCACTAGTACAAGGCATATCCCTCCCATAGGATAACATTGGAGCTGGCTTGTTACATTTTATAAGTCTAGATTCCAATTGGTAAAAGATAGGAAATCCAAATTTGGTGTCTCTACACTGACAATTTAAAAACACACCTTTTAGTAATGTTGGTTTTTAAATTGCAGTTCTGAAAATGCTACTTTTAGAAAGTTTATTGAAGAAAGCAGGGTTTGGGCCGTGTCCATCAGCGAGGCTAGACCCCACAAATTACAATCATGAAAAAATGCTACTGCTGACGATCATTTAACACTTGTAGTGACTTTGAAATTTGTGAGCACGCAAATCAATTAACGCAGCACACATTTAAATCTAATATATTCAGAAAAACTTAACAGATAATTTCTGGACATCAAAATCATACACAGTTGACAGATACACGTTTGGAGACAATCTATAAGTCCTTTAGCAAAAACTCAAAACCCACAAAACATATCACAACACATCACATGCAATGAAAAATCTAATATAATACCATTTCACTCATGTGTAAAAATATAACAGTTTTGTATCCTGGTTCTGTATTCTGTCAAACAGGAGCAACACCGATTGCAACCATTTCATAGCTCCTGTCTAGAAGGCTTGTACCAGAAGCAGAAAAACAAATGAAATCTATGCCACATAACAGGGATGTTTTGTTTACCCAATTTACATAATTTTCCCTGTATGCCCCAGTTGTCTTTTTAACGACGCTCTCTGGGTTGTGCCCTTGTTGACACGTTTCGAACCCTGAAAAACTTGAGGGTTCTCCTCAGGACTCAGAACAAGTGGAGACTCTAAAAAAAACATGGTGTCTTTTAATATCTCATAAATGTATGAGTGGGATCGAACTTAGCATCCTGGGACTGGTTTTAGAGTAAATGTCCATCATCTCCTTGTGTTTATTTGTTCACCCTAAGTTGGCAAGGTATGCCCAGACGTGGGCCCCTTGCTCCCTTTGCCACTGGATTCAAGCTAGCCTGGCTGATGAGGGGTGTTACCCCGAAACCGGTCTAAGATGCTTGTTTCTGGACCAGAGAAGACCTGGCTTGGCGGTTCGGGCTGGACTGTTTCCATGAGCTACAAGTAAGCTAAAGAATGATGATGGATTCAACCCAGATCTGTGACTGGGGGTGATTGTCTGAAAAATTCAGCGCTCTGTCCATCATCTCCTTGTGTTTGCTTTATCTACATTATAAATGGAAATTATGTGGTACATTCTCTGGCAGTATTATTTCCATCTATTTTAGCTACACACAAAAAAGTTCGGGAAATCCATAAAATAGGTATTCTATGTGGAATAAGTAGTATATACATAGTTATGCAGAAAATGTTTCAGCCACCTAATCACAAACATCCACTGGCCTTAACCATTGTGTACTGATTTTTCAACAACTTATTCAAGGAAATGGCAAACAAAACCTACACATTCTAATACCAATCAGTGCCCATTGGTAGGTGAACATTGAAGAAAACAGATTTTTTTAAGCGGCCTACCCCCAAAACAAACATGTATGTAAAATCTGCATAACAAATAAAATATAATATGGTCTTACATGGCCATCTTTGAATTCTGGTCACCTTTACAAACCACTTTTCCGAAACCCCTCAATGGCAGTATTGTACCATATTACACAATTGTTAGGTTAAGATTATTTTTTCTTTCAAATTGTGTGCAGGTCAAAGCTATTCAGGGAATTATGGGAAATACAAAAGTAATATTTCTAAATTTGGGTCACTTTTTGGGGCTGATGTGATCCTAAGAGGGATCGGGAAAATATCCTCTTCTTATAGAGAAAATTGGTATATGAAGCTAATAACTTTGTTAACAGTTCAAGGACAAATATGAACGTGCTGCACACAGGACCCTTCAGTTCCCCCAGGACAAGAAGAAACAAGATGTCTCTAATCAGTTAATTCCTAAATTATGTCTATCCACCTTAGGCTTAACACTTTCAAAACCAAGACAAATGAATCAACTACAACCAACTACAAGTACTAGGCCTACACCAATCCACTCAACTCAATCAAGAAACCTATGGGTGATATTGGATTCCAACTTCTCCCTTGTATCATAAATACATTTAGTTTCAAAATGAAGCTCTCACACAATGAGATGATAGATTACTTTGGCTTTCCTCAAACATGTCAATGTACCTTTATTTGAGTACTTTTTCATTCATTAGATTATATATACACACTGAATTATATATTTAATCAGTTATTTTCCTACATTGCAAATTAGAGGGACACCTGAGTATGGTGCCTTTAAGTTGTCAATGAAGCTTCACTGTTCCCTGTTTGTTACAATCTAATGAGTTTTAACACTGACCTATATCATAAACTTGTTCTCCTAACACTTCTCACTTTCATTCTCTTCTCTTCAGGCTTAGGTCTGACCTTTGATACCACGTTAATTGTTTTACCAGACAAAAGTGTTCAGGAGAACAACAATATATATTATCCTGCATTTCACTTGTTCATTTTTTTTTTTGTAAACCTTTTTATTGGATTTTGTATTTACCATACAGGGTATACATCAATCAATAGCGTTAATCATTGCGTAACATTCATTGTCCACATTAACATGGCTGAACATTCGCGTCCACCAAGGAAGCACCTGTCTAGGCGCATGGGGTATGCGTAGGTGTGAGTCTGTTCTTGGAAATTGGGTGACATATTGGAGTGTATAGTTCTCAGGTGTAACTGTTGTACCCTGGCTGTCCGTAAGTGATGTTGGAAAGGAACCATCTGTATGTGCAACCGAACTGGGGAGACATAATTGAGGGAGATGGGGCAAGGGATAAGGGCATTGCTCTTCGCAGGTCCGATATCATCCAGGGGTGATCTCTTATCGGAACGAGTGTACCGTTCCACTCGGGGCAGTAGGGGGATGACCTCGCTCGGGGGGTTATTGTGGGGTTCGAGGCGTGCTTGGGTCTGGCGCCTCCTGGGTGGCAAGTGGGGTTTCTGTGGGGGTGTCTTGTGCTTTTGTGAAGCTGTGGAGGAGAATCGACCATTCCATGGCTATGGGATTTCGCCGCGTGCCGCGCGCTTCCTCCTCTCTGATAGCATCTTCCTCGGCAGCGCCCCATTTTTTGACCGCCCCCCACCACGCTGCTATCGGGGGACCATCCAGTGATCGCCAGTGTAGTGTAATGCTTCGCTTTGCTAGGAGTATGGCTAGTATCGCAAATCGGGCCTTCACTTTTTTCTGTTTGTGTCGTTGAAATATCCCTAGGGCACTAGCCTCCCATGTGGTAAGTTCTGTCAGGCCTGTGACCGTCCGCAGTGTGGCGTGCACTCTCGCCCAGAAGGCTTGCAGTGTGGGGCAGGTCCATAACATATGGATGAATGTGGCATCAGGCGTGTGGCAACGGGGCAGTCAAACTGCGTCGCAGGAAAGAAGCGCTTGAGCGGTGCCGGCGTGAGTTATGCGCGATGTAGTATGTTAAATTGGATATTTTTGAATCGCTGATTACGTGACTTTTTTTGTGGTGTTCCAGTGCTGTGTGAGCCATTCTTTATCATGTAGTGCACGATCGAATTTTTCCTCCCACTTGAGTTGAAGCCGCGTGAGCTGCGTGCATGTAAGTTCCATGATTGACTTGGACATCCACGTGATTAGGTGTTTCCCTGTTCCCAAGTTTAAGATCGTATGTAGTACCGGGTGTGTTTTGGGTTCTCCATTCGTGAGATCCCACGTCTTCCTACAGTCGGCTATCATTTGCCTGTGTAATAGGAACTGTCCGGCCAGGAGCCCACTCCCTTCTGTCAATCCCACGAACGAAGTCAACTGACCATCAGTGAGCAGGGCTTCTATCTCCGTGAGCGCATGTTCCGTCCACACTTGCAATTCTCCCGTTGTGTAGTGCCCACTTCTTTTAGGGAGACCCGCTAGTGGTAACAATGGGGAGTACATGGGTGCCGCTCTAGAGAGGCGATGGATTCGCAGCATACAGGATCTGGCCACCTTCACCAGCAGGGGGTGTGCCGGGTTGGGTTTGGTCCATGGAAGGAGCATCCGGGTTATCTCCGGAATTGTCAGAGTCCCCACCTGTACCTCCATTTCGTCTAGGTGCCGTCCAGCGCGAGAGCCATTGCAGCTGTGCTGCAAGGAAGTAGGCCTCGAAGGACGGGGCCCCCAGCCCTCTCCTGTCTCGCGGAGGCTGTAGTTTCGTCAAAGCTACTCTACGGCGACCCTTCCCCCATATCAGCGAGATCAGTAAGGAGTCTAGCTCCCGAAAGAAGGGTTTCAGGGGATCACCGGGACATTTGCAAAATAATAGAGAAGCCGGGGCACCATTATCATTTTTGATAGAGCTATCATTCCTATTGGGGCCAGGGGCAGCGTTCGCCAGAAGGTGATTTGGGTTTTTAACCCTCGTAGGGCCCTATAATGGTTACCCTCCAGGAGATCTCTGGGTGTGTGATAGAGTCTAATTCCCAAGTATCTTGGGGCATCCCCATTCCAGGACAGTGTGGCGTCTCCTACATTGATCTCCCAGTGGGGTGTATCAGGATGTAGGGGGTACATGGTGGATTTGGCCCAGTTCAGTCTCCATCCTGCTGACTCCCCGAACTCATTAAGTGTGGCCCAAAGAGAAGAGAGGTCTGCTGAGATGTACCTGACGTAAATTAGGAGTTCATGTGCGTACGTTCCTCGAGCGGTATACCCCATAGTTCGCTCTCCTCCCTCAGTCTTATCGCCAGCGGCTCCATTGCGAGGGCGAATAATAACGGGGAAAGGGGACATCCCTGGCGCGTGCCGCACATGATAGAAATGGGGGGCGAGATATGCCTGCCTATTCGAACCGAGTGGTCAACCCGGTGTACAGCAGCTGAATGTGTGCCCGGAGTTGGAGCCCAAGTCCCACCCATTTCAGAACCTCGAATAGATACTGCCACGCTAGAGTATCAAAGGCTTTTTCGAGGTCCAGCACAAAGCATGCAGCACGTGGAAATCTTCCTCGCACACTGTCCTGGACCTGAAATAGCCTACGTATATTTCGGGAGGTGGTCCTCCCGGGCACGAAACCGCATTGGTCAGGGTGTACTAGACGGGGAGCACCTCCGTGATTCTGTCTGCTAGGATTTTTCAGAGTATTTTGCAGTCCGCTGTCAGCAGGGTGATAGGGCGATACGAGGACCTGAGCAGTGGATCCCGGTCTGGTTTAGGAAACGTCACCAGCTAGGATTCACGCATGGTCTTGCGGAGCATATTCACCTCCAGCGCTGCCTTAAAGACTATGTCTAACTGTGGGACTAATTGCTGGGAGAACGCAGTGTAGAACTCTATGGGGAAGCCGTCGTGGCCAGGGGCCCTGTTTTTGGCCAGGTGACTGATCGCATGCTTGATTTCCATTACTGTGAGTGGTTCGTCCAGGGAGGCCCAGTCCTCCTCCATCAGCTGTGTTATAGCAGCAGTGTCTAGCATCTTGTGGATATATTCCCCTCTGTCCTGAGCCGGTTCCCTATATAGTGTCTCATAGTATTCATGAAAGGCCGACAGAATGTCTGCATTTCGCTTGTTCATGTGTGCGCATCTGCTTACAATGTTTTCCACTTTAGTGCCATGTCTGATGGGCCAAATTCTGCTTTCATATCATTTATTTTTATTTTTGTAGTAGACGTTGTTTACCTATTTTTTACAGCAAACATCTGCACACCACAGTAAAATAGTGGCATTTTTACTTTATGTTACTTTTAAACTTTTATTGCAGTTGAAAAAAGTTCTCATAAAAATTAAATGACAAACAATCATTGCAGGCATGCTAAGGTCCCCCCTACTAGCTTTGTCAATAATCCTTTAATTAGGACAAAAGAATGCAGTTGGTAGAGGAAACATAGGGGGCAGATTTACAAGAAATTGACGCATCTGTAGAGATGCGTCACTTTCCCTGCGCCACCCTGAGAAACCCTTGCGCCACCATGGATGGGCCATATTTACAATACGGCGCACCATGGCGCAAGGATTGACAGATGCGTCAGAAATTCTGACGCATCTGTTGGGGCAAAAGTCACGCAAGCAAGCATGACGCAACTCCAGCAATGCATTTTGAGGCCTATTCCCACTCCACTGCGTCACTTCTTACGCCTGCTTCAAGCAGGCGTAAGGTTTTGATGCAGTGGCGTCCGAGAAGTGACGCAGTGAAATCTTGTAGATTTCACTGCGTCTCTTTTACGAGGCTTTCCTGCATGGGAACGCCCACCCTGCATACATTATACCTGGCGCAGGTATAATGTGACACAGGGCTTTACAACGTGAGGCATCTCCCTAGATGCGTAACATGTAAATTGGCCGCATTTTTACGCCGCCGCTGCATCACAAAAGTGACGCAACGGCGGCGCAAAAGTGTTGCAAGGGGCTTGTAAATCTGCCCCATAATGTCTTGTAGGTTCACTGAAACTCTTAACTCTATTTAGCGTTCTGTAAACAAATGGCTATACTCTTTTTTTTGGCTAAACATAGCTGTTATGTGTATTTATAAGCACACTATCACATATGAGGTATCCTGGCACTGAGCAGGTTTGTGTGCCTAGCTTTGCTTATGATAGGATGGTTAATTTAAAAAACTTCTTGTGGAATTTAAGAAGAGAGAAGGAGAATCTGATGTGCAGTTGTGCAGTGGAAGGCTGTTTCTTGCTTTAGGGGAGATGTAAGCGAGCGCCCGTCCTCCTGATCTGGTTCTGTGTATGCGTGGGATGTGTGCAAGTATAAGTCCTGTGGAGTGTAGTGTCTGAGTGGTTGTTGGCAGAAGATACGACTCTTCAAGTAGATGGGGCTTAAGTTGTGTAGTCCTTGAATGTGAGTGAGGAGTATGAAATGAGGACTCTTGTGTACGGGAGCCATTGGAGCTCCCTGAAGTGTGGTATGATGTAAGTTCTGAGTGGGAGGTTGAGGATGAGTCTGGCTGCTGAGCTCTGGATGGTTTGCAGTCTTCTAGTGAGCCGATTGTTAGACATCGCATTTCTGGTTGGCAGAGTATACAACCTGTCCAAGCAAGAACCACACTCCTACTCAGAGTAAGTCAGATACACAGCAACATGTAACCTTTGCTCACTGTCTGGTAGCTTGGCACAGAGCAGGCAAGCTTAACTTAAGAGGCAATGTGTAATGTACTTGTACACATGACACACACTAACACAATGAAAACACAACAAAAAAACTTCACACCAGTTTAGAAAAATCGATTATTATATTCTGTACAAAACAACACCAAAGCAACAAAGATCCAATAAGTAGAAGTGAAGATATCAGTTTTAAAAGACTAAAGGCCTGATTTAGAGTTTGGCGGATACTCTGTTACAAAAGTGACGGATAACCCATCCACCGTATCACGATTCCATTATTTCCTATGAAAATCGTAATACGGTGGACGTGCTATCCGTCACCATTGTGATGCAGTAACCCCTCTGCCAAACTCTAAATCAGGCCCTAAGTGTCCAGATAGCACTTAGAAGCAGATGGTGCTTAAGGGGTTAAGGAGGGTCATGCTTTACTGGGACAAAGTCAAATGTTCAGGCGGCCAGTGATGGATCACAGGTTGGCTACAAGACCCACACAGGGCCTGCTGAGCAAAGTACCTTAGTCCTTGTCACAGCACGAAATGTAGTAGTGCCGATTCGTTGGGTCCATGTGCAAAGCATCAATTCTGGGGCACAACGGTTCCACAGGCTATGCGCAGGGCTAATCCACACTAGAACACCGATGAGTCAATCTTCTCCACGTAGGGCAGGTAATGCGTTCGTTCAAGTTCAGTGATTCTGGATGCAATGCAGAGGTTCCAAGTAAGATACACCGGTCCCAGTCTCTGCAGCACTGTAGATGTACAGGTTCTTGGCAGATGCAGTACATTAAACTCACTTTCAAGGGTCCTGGGCTGGATTAGCATCACTTGACGGAGCAAGACTTACAGTAAGTAAAGTTCAGGTGCTGGGTTGAAGATGAAAGGTGAAGTCTTTGATATCCCTGAGACTTCAATATCAGGAGGCAAGCCAAGAAGCCCTTGGAGAAACTTAGATTCAAGGATGTAGAGAGTTTTGTTATGTTAATTTAAGTTGATATCGTGCACAAATCTCCCC
The DNA here is from genome assembly GCA_963921515.1 of Calotriton arnoldi. Taxonomy (NCBI): domain Eukaryota; kingdom Metazoa; phylum Chordata; class Amphibia; order Caudata; family Salamandridae; genus Calotriton; species Calotriton arnoldi. The sequence continues at coordinate 511,553 of CAWUFW010012263.1, forward strand.
AGGAGATTATCTCGGTGCAAGGACATGTCGCAGGCTAGAAGAGACGCAAAGTTAAAACAGCTCTGTCTTAAGCAGTTTTCTGAATTTCAAATGGTCAGTGCATGTTCAAATATAGAGAGGTAACTTATTTCAATAACAAGGGGCAAGTACGAGAAAAACCTTCCACCAGCACGTGCCCTTCTGACATGCAGTACAGTGAGCAAAGCTTTGTCACTAGATATCAGAAGTCTGAGGGGACAATAGTGTTAAAGTTTGAAGTTTAGGTAGCCAGGGCCTTTCCCCATTAGTGAATTGAGAGTAAGATAGCAGATTTTAAAGATTGCTCTTTTCTTGACAGGCAACCAATGTAAGGATCTTAAAAGAGGCGTAGAGGCGGAACCAGTTGGAAGGTTTTGAATAACTTGTAATTTGGCAAGTAATGTCTCATTTGCAATGGCAGGTAATGCATTGTCATAATCCTGATTTTAAGTGCCTGAACCAAGATTTTCAGTGCCAAAAAAGGGAGGAAAGGAAAGGCTTTCCTTAGGATGTGCATGATATGCAAACAGGTGCCCGTGGTGGACTGCACCCTTTCTTTCATAGTTAGGGCTTTGTCCAATCGAACACGCAAGTTCTTAACTAACTGTTTCGGTTTTGGGGCAACACCTAGTTCCAAAGGCTACCAATCAGCAGACCAGAGCTGTTGGGCCTTACCGAATAGCATAATCTCCGTTTTTTCTGCATTCCACTGAATGCAGTTATTGCTCATCCAGGCTGCGATTGCTTTCATCCTGGTCAAGGAACGTTCTTTCACTTTGACCATGTCATTATCAAAAGAAATAAACTGGAGGAGCTATGCGGCTCCACAGACGTCCCTCCAGTAGGGGATGTTAGTAACTTTTTCTCGCGGGCCGAAATAGAGGCAGCAATCATGAAAATGGTTCCCGCTAAAGTCCCAGGACCAGATGGACTCCCTGGTGAGCTATATCTGTCTGATCCCAGGGGGTGGTCGCATTACTTTCAGTTATTGTTTAATGCTATTGCCGCGGGTTGTCCTGTCCCTAACTTGTGGAAAGGCGCGGTAGTGGTCCCTATCTATAAAAAAGGAGACAAGGCAGATCCGGCCAACTACAAGCCTATAAGCCTGATCGATGTTATGCAGAAAATTCTAGGTAGGGTTCTCCTGCTGAGAATCCAATCATGGTCTAAAGAGGAGGATATCCTCTCCCAATATCAGGCGGGGTTCAGGGCCAGCACTGGGACGATTGACCAAGCTTTTAGGCTATTGCTCATATTTTGGAAGGTGGTCCTTATTGGAAAAGGTAGTCTCTACCTGGCATTTATTGATCTCAAGACATCATTCGATCTGGTCCCTAGGACCAGATTGTGGCAGACCCTTGGAGACATGGGCATTCCACTCCTAATTCTCAACATACTGATTTGTCTCCATGAGAACACTTTCGCCCAGGTGCGCTGGGGAGCCCAAGGCCAGCTGACAGAGCAGATTCCTGTCGGCAAGGGAGTCCGCCAGGGTTGTGTGATGGCCCCCACCCTGTTCTCTTTATACGTGAACGGGGTGGTGAGGCTTCTCCAAGAAGACCCAGCTGATGCCCCAATCCTGGCGGGCGACAAAGTGCCGACGCTGCTATTCGCCGACGACACCTTACTAGTGTCAAAGACTCCAACCGGGCTCCAAAAATTAATGAATAACTACCAATCTTTTTGTGAATCGCGGGCCTAGTTATTAACACCACCAAAACGAAGCTTATGGCCTTTAACCCCACAAATCCTTCAGGAACAACCTCACCTTGAATGGTACCCCCTTGGAGAGAGTGAGAACCTTCGAGTACTTGGGTATTCGACTCTCCGACAAAATGCAGTGGGGACCCCATCTTGCAAAAATTCTTTTAAATCACAAACGGGTAACCGGGGCAATAACCAAAGAACATCGCTCTTCGTACACCAGTCCGGTGGCCCCGGCTCTCGTAATTTATGATGCCAAAGCAATTAGCGCGGCCCTTTACGGAGCAGAGCTATGGGGGTTCGAAAATGTCAAAGAGTTAAGTAAGTCCGAGCATAAGTTCTTGAGGGACTTGGTTTCAGTTCCACGCAACACCCCACTGACACCTCTTAAGTATGATATGGGCAGACGGTCGATCAAGGACATTGCCAAGCTCCGCCCTTTGCTGTTTTGGGCTCGCCTGAGGCGTACTTCCGAACTTGGCAATTATGCAGCAGCCCTAATGGAGGTTATGACCTTAGATGTAGGCAATAGGGTCAAGTGGACATCACACGTAAAGAAAACCATGATACTACTTGGCCTCAAAGAGTCCTGGGACACCCAAACCCCCCCGAGCAGGGAGGACATTAAGCACCACTATTGGGACTGGGTCGACCAACAGGAGCATAGTAACCCACATTGGGGGAGCCTAACAGATGAATTCCTCATGGCTAAGCATACCAGAGGATGGGAGCCCTATTTGGACGTGATTCAGGCCTCACGGGATAGGGCACTCTATATTCAGTTTAGGTACGGCTCCCTCCCTGTCAACGCCTTCACATCTAAGTGGCACTCAGTTAACAACAGAACAGAAAGCTGCCCTTGCTGTGGAGCCTCGTTTGAGACTGTTGCCCATGTCACGTTCGCCTGCCCAGCCTACAAGGTTCCTAGGACTAATTGGCTGAGACCTATTTGTAGTGGCATGGGCACTCGTGATCATCGGGTTGCCCTTCGTATTTTAAAATCTGAACCTAGTGTCCTTTTTTCTTGTGGGGTGGCCAAGTTTTTGAGTCAAGCTTGGCTACTTAGGCATAAAGTCTTGTAAGGAGTGACTCTAGTCTAGGCTGTGCTGCACCTATGTGACAATATAACCTTTTAAACCCATCTAATGCCCTTTTTACATACATTCTAGATCTTTTATCCTTCACAGAACATTGCTCATGATGGTCTTAACACCAGTACATTATTTAAAATGATTGTGATGAATTTTGCTACATTTATCTTCGCTATTTCTTATATATCTAGTCTGGGCTTCTGTCAGGGCACAAACCTGTTTTTATCTGTATATACATTTTATGCCATGAAGTTCTAGTGCTATCTGCCCTGTTCTCAGATTTTTAAAACTTTGTTAAATTGTTGTATACTCACATCTTTAGCGAGCTTGCTGTACTTAAAGGCCTGTTTTTAGGTTCTCATATTTTTATCTTTTGTATAAATGCTGAACAATGCTTTTATGACACAAGCTGTCAAAATAAAGCTATTGATTGATTGATTGATTGAAATAAACAGATGCATGTCCTCGGCATAGAACAGTATGCCAAAACAAAAGCATTTGATGATGTTTGCTAGGGGAACTACATAAATAATAAAAAGCCTAGGGCTTAAACATGATTTCTGGGGGACTCCCTTGTCTATTAGCAAGGCACGTGATTTAAAAGAACTAAGAAAGATGGATTGAGTACTGTTTTTTAGAAAATCACTGAACCATTGTAAGATTGCCCCATGGATACCAATCTCAAACAGCCTTTGGAGTAGCCTGGTGTGGGTCACCATGGCAAACGCTGTGGATATATCTAACAGCACAAGCAAAGCTAGTGTATCATCAGCCAGAGAGAGTCTTATGTGGTCAGTGACAGCCACCAAGGCCTGCACTGTGCTGTGTGCTGATCTGAACTGTGTGCTGATCTGAACCCTAATTGCGATGGGTCTAGGATCTTATATTCCTCTGAGTATTCCTTAAGTTGTTTATTTATTTGTCCTTCCAAAATCTTACCTAGGAGTGGAAGCAACGAGATAGGCTAATAGTTTGTGAGGTTAGTAGGTGCCATATTGGCCTTCTTTTGTATTGGTGTCAACAGAGCAGTTTTCCAAGCCAAAGGGATTTTCCTGGTGTTAACTGAGAAGTTGGACCAGGAGCAAATTGCAGGGGCTAGCTGATTGGAAAGTAATGCTGAAATTGTAAGGGGACAAATGCTCATCAGAGAGCCAGATTTGACTAGTTCAAGAGCCCACTGAGTTATCTCAGAAGAAAAGGACTTAAGCTTTCCTAAACTACATACACAATTGGGAGAGGGAGAGTTAGAATTAGGCTCCTCTTGTCTGGTTGAACAAGCCAGGACAGTTCCGATTAATCACTTTGATTCTGTCCTCCAAACTGTCCACAAGACAGTTGCATAGTTCTTGCAAAGCCAGAATTTCTTGAGAGGAGGAACAGGGATGATGAATGAGTCGAGTGCTTTAAATAGCTCTTTGGAAGAATTGCCAGCCTGGCCGACTTGATTGGAGATGTACATTTTTCAGGCAATTTTAATTTACGAAGATATAAAGTAAGATATGCTCTATAGGCCTCTTTATCAATTTTATTATTGGTCAAACGCCAGGGTCTCTCTAGTTTTTTACGAGAGGATTTCACAGTTCGGTGGTATACCAGAGTGCATGAGATTGATGTTTGGTTTTTGCATAAGATTTAGATCAGCAGGTCCAGTCCTTCCCACTTCCAGGCAAGAGGCAGCAGGCCAACACAGCAAAACTGTTTAGCAAAGTGGCAGTCCCTCCTACCACCCAGCAATCAGCGTGAAGCAGGCCAACACAGCGAGACTAAAGGGAGTTGAGTGGTCTGTGGGTTGTCATGTAAAGTGATGGCGTTATTAATTCTAGTTGTTCAGAGATTTCTTGCGTTAAAGGTAATTCTAAGACAAGAAAGGAGCTAGATGGCAAAGAGGTAGTTATCATTTGGTTTTCTCAGCAGTGGAAAATCATGAGATTTGCAGCACTAAATATAAATGCCAAGAAATGTGAGCAATCTTTATAGCACTGTGAGGAAGACCAGTGCTAAGAGCTCCGTGAATTTGGGGAGGGCCTTGATAGGCAACAATAAGAGAGGTAAAGTTAATCCTCATGTGGCTTGAAGCATGGTCAAAGGAAGGAGGATCAATGCAGTTGAGGACTGTTTCATTGTGTTAAAATTTAAGAATTCCATATAGATCTCTGTAACACTTATTTTTTATTTGCAGCGTATATGACTTTTAGTTGTTTCTATAAGCCTATACTAAAAAAAAGGCAACTAAACTAAAAATGTATCATGAAGGTAAAGTAGCATTGGAAGAATTTCAAATAAATAATACTCTATAAAACAATAAAAAATAAGCAGGACTTGTTAAAATGTATGGTACAAAACTTTGAGAAGAAATTGTAATTGAATTAGATTATACTACTGCCTAAGTATCACATTCGGGCTAATCTGCTCAGTTATGCCTTATCCAATATAAGACCACATCATTATATCGCACACTATGGACCAGATGTACAAAGGGATTTGGTGGTCACAAACTCTGCGATTTCTATAAATCACAAGGTTTGTGACCTCAAAATCCCTTTCTCTTATTTACTCAACCCATTTTATCATTCAGTAAAGTTTTACTGTCTTGTAAAACGTGAGTTTAGAAACGGCTAGTGATTCAACAATTCAGAAGGGACAAGTTTTGTCAAAATTGCGATTGGTACCGTATGCATCTATGATTTGCAACTGAAATTCTGGTAAAAAACGACCGAAAAGTTACAGACTCGCAAGTTGTAGTGGTAACTGTTTCTCAAAACGGAAAAGAGTCTATTTTGAACCCCTTTCCCTTTGAGAATCATAGGGGCAGTAGGCAGTGGTTGAGGAGACCACTGCCAACTCCGACTGAAGTTTACCTTCTAACTTTTTTCTAAAACGAGCCTTGTTTCCTTTAAGGAAATCGGACTGCTTTAAACAAAAAAGTTTTTCTGTGATTGTAGACAATTATAGGGGGTCGCAAATTCCAACCTGCAAAGTTAATATACATTAGGAAGGTCATTCTGCGATCCCCTATAATTTCTTATTTTGCAAAGTGACCTATAAGTACGTAGGTCAGTTTGCAGAATTCTACACTGGTTGCAAAAATTCTGGTTGCAATCTGTGACCAGTATCTTCGTACATCTGGCCCAATAGCACTTATCCTCTTAATGAACTAACATTGTGTTAATGTATTCCAATCCAATAATCTTTATTTCGGCAGTATGCCATAAAAGAGACACATATTAAATATACAAACACAAGAGCCACAGAAAATTAAAATCAGCATCAACTGATGAAAACTGATGAAAAGTGAAAAAGTAATGAATGAGCACACAGTCCATAAAACAGCACATATGATGTGCAAAAACAGTTGCTGTAAGCGGATGTGTAAAATACCTCAGGAGCGTGGGCTAATATAGTGTGGCAGTGTGCAGGGATTTCACCGGTTTTAATTTACACATCCACCTCTCATGGAACTTACTATCCCACAATGCACTTCGTTAGCACATGTGTGCCTCTGCTACTAACTACAGCCGTTTGGCAGTGTGCAGGACTTTGACCCCAGGTAATTTGCACATTCACTTACAGCAACTGTTTTTGCACATCAGATGTGCTGTTTTATGGACTGTGTGTCCATTCATTACTTTTTCACCTTTCATCAGTGTAGATACATCACAATGACGTATGCATGTGAAGCCAATGTGACAATACTCACTTTCCTGTGATACTTTTGTATGCAAGCACATTCTTTTATTACTAACTTTAGCTGCACGGCATGGATTATTGTTTCCAACCAACATAATGTCCAGATACTAGTGAAATAAGAGGCACCCCCCGCGCCTAGGGGCGGGGTGCCTTTAGTGGCATTTCGGGCGCGAGGCAGATGAGTGTCCGGTGTAAGTGGAGAGGAGTGGGAGGGGTCGCCGCCAGGAAATGCGATATGCAGGGCAGGCACTGAGTGGCGTCACCGAGGTGCGCAGGCGACCCCCCCCAGGGAAAGTGTTGAAAAACCCCTGGACACGAGGGAGAAGCCCTCTTTGTTCTCTCGCCTCGGGTGCCCAGCAGGTCGCAGCCTGAAGATAGTTGTGGCGGGCACCGGGGTGAGGGGGCCTCACAGCGTAGGACGGAGAAGAGCGGGCCGGCGAGGTTAGTATTGTATGGCCTGTATGTCGAGTTTAGGGATAAGTGAGAAATTGACGAAGCCGGAGTCGAAATAGTTCAGTTGGTAGAGCGTTGGACTGAAGACCGAAAGGTCCTTGGTTCGATCCCGGGTTGCGCAAAGATGAGGTTATGTGCTTTGGTATTTGAAATTTCCTCCTCACCTCGTACTTTCGTAATATATAATACATTTGATACGATGTAAGGTACTGGTAGCGAAGTGCCGGGGAATCTAGCAACCTTCCCGGAAAGCTGGAAGCACGCCGACATCACCGCCTTACTCAAGAAACCCAAGGCAGACCCCAAGGACCTCAAGAACTTCCGACCCATCTCTCTGCTCCCGTTCCCCGCGAAGGTCACCGAGAAAATCGTCAACAAACAACTGACCCGCTACCTCGAGGAGAACAACATCCTGGACCCTTCCCAGTCCGGCTTCCGCAGCAACCACAGCACCGAAACCGCCCTCATCGCCGCCACCGATGACATCAGGACCCTGCTAGACAACGGAGAAACAGCAGCCCTCATCCTCCTGGACCTATCAGCCGCCTTCGACACGGTCTGCCACCGCACACTACGAACACGCCTTCACGACGCCGGGATCCAAGAGAAGGCCCTGGACTGGACCACATCCTTCCTTTCCGGCCAGAACACAAAGCGTCCGCCTCGCCCCTTCCGATCCAAGGCCACCAAGATCATCTGCGGCGTACCCCAAGGCTCCTCCCTCAGCCCAACGCTGTTCAACATCTACATGGCACCCCTCGCCCACGTCGCCCGACAGCACAACCTCAACATCATCTCCTACGCCGACGACACCCAGCTGATCCTCTCCCTCACCAAAGACCCTCACACCGCCAAAGCCCACCTCCACGAAGGAATGAAGGCCGTCGCCGAATGGATGAGGACCAGCCGCCTGAAGCTGAACTCGGACAAGACGGAGGTCCTCATCCTTGGTTCCAACCCTTCAGCCTGGGACGACTCCTGGTGGCCAACATCACTGGGAACATCCCCGCCACCCACCGACCACGTACGCAACCTAGGGGTCATCCTCGACCCCACCCTCTCCATGACTAAGCAGGTCAACGCCGTTTCCTCATCCTGCTTCAACATCCTCCGAATGCTCCGCAGGATCTTCAAGTGGATCCCCACCGAAACAAGAAAAACAGTCACCCAGGCCCTCGTCACCAGCAGGCTGGACTACGGAAACGCCCTCTACGCAGGAACGACGGCTAAGCTCCTGAGACGGCTGTAACGCATCCAGAACGCCTCTGCACGTCTTATCCTCGACATCCCCCGATGCAGCCACATCACACCCCACCTGAGAGACCTGCACTGGCTCCCTGTCAACAAGAGGATAACCTTCAAGCTCCTCACCCACGCACACAAAGCACTCCACAACTCCGGACCAGCCTACCTCAACAGACGACTCAGCTTCTACACCCCCACCCGCCAGCTCCGCTCGACCAGCCTCGCCCTCGCCACAGTCCCCCGCATCCGGAAAACGACCGCCGGCGGCAGATCCTTCTCCCACCTCGCCGCCAAGACCTGGAACACCCTCCCCACCAACCTCCGACAGACCCAAGACCTACTGGCCTTCAGAAGACTCCTCAAGACCTGGCTCTTCGATCAGTAGCAGCACCACCCCCCTCTTCCCCCAGCGCCTTGAGACCCTCGCGGGTATGTAGTGCGCTTTATAAGTGACATGATTGATTGATTGATTGATTGATTGATGCCGAAAGGAGGTCAGCGCGATGCGAGCAAAGGTTTATTTAAGTGCGGTGGTGGCGGAATAAAAGCGGGGTGGAGGTGAGGATTTGGATAGTTTTAAAAGATTCACCATGCGTAGAGGGGAATATGCGCATAGCGTGAAGGTAGAAACCAAGAGGGTTGAAGAGGCCCCTCATTTGCCGGGTATACGGATTGCTGTTTTTCATGACAATGGGGTCAGCTGCAACACCCGGTCTCTTGCAATTTTAGCTCGCTTGCCTCGCGCTCCCCTGCAGCTGCACTGGTAGGTGCTCCGCACCCAGTCAGGGTGCGAGGCCCCGCATGGTGCGTTTCTGTTTATCAGGGGATCGTGGGCAGTAATTCTTCCGCGATTAGAAACGCGGGTGGCCCGCGATTTGGGACGCGAGAACGGTGAGGGGTTTTGGAAGCACCGGAGGGGGGGGCCAGCGTGGCGCACAGCGGGGCCTGTGAAGAAATATAGGTGTATAATGATGTTTGACTCCCCAATTCAAAGACAGGCATGCATGGCACAAGGGGGACGAATTCATGACCATGACGATAGGGGAAGTGTTGCATGCGAGCATGACACCTGGGGGTAGACCGAGGGGGCCCGAAGAAAGGGGTTGCTGATGGGGAGCATGGCTGGGAAGGGCGGAAGCATGGGGAAGAGCATGTCTTACCGGGACTTCAGCTAGCAAGTAGGCTGAGTATCCCGGGGGTGGGGTTGTATGATGCATGAGAGTGTCGCAAAGGGGGCAATGGGGTGGTAAGTATCCCTATTGCCCTGACAATGTGGCGCACGTAAGCAGGGGTTTATGAGGCATGATAGGGTCGTAGGGAGGGTGATGGGGTGGTAAGTATCCCTATTGCCCTGCCAATGTGGCGCACGGAAGCAGGGGTTTATGGGGCATGAGAGTGCCGCAAGGAGGGTGATGGGGTAGTAAGTATCCCTATTGCCCTGCCAACGTGGCTCACGTAAGCATGGGTATATGATGCATGGAGTGTCGCAGGGAAGGCAATGGGGTGGTAAGTATCCCTATAGCCCGGCCAAAGTGGCAGACGCCAGCATGGAATGTGGAGGAAGGGAAGCCCACAGTCGACAGAGGGCAAGGAAGATGGCAGGGGCCACCCTTTTAACTCCCCTTTCTTTATTTCTATAGACGGCAGGATGCCGCCAAAGAGAGCGCGGGGGGCAAGGAGGCCCCGGCGACAGCGGAGGAATTTCGATCCTTGTCAGCGCTGTGGGAGGTCGCAAAAAAAGGCGGCATCGATTGGGCGCTGAAGACATTAGCGCAGGGAGCAGGAGCAAGCTCGCAGCAGGAAGCCCCTCTAACTAAACGCACAAGGCGGACGCCCGAACGTTTTAAAGATGCGCAGCAAGAGAAGGTCAAACGGGTCGCAGTATCAAAGGCGAACACTTCAGGTGAGGCAGTGGCACTGGGCCAGCCCCTGTTGTGTACAGACATTGGTCAGGTTTCTGGTGCAGCTGCCCAGAATTGTCAGACGGATGTAGAATTGCTCACAGGGGGGGGCCTTTCACAGGCTGCAGCTCCCTCCGTGTTGCCAACATTGGTTGCGGCACATACACAACAAACCACGGCAGCTCAGGGGGCGGGGGTGACCGCCATGCCAATCACTGTGCAGGTTCCCGCGCCAGTAGTAGCGCATCAGGGTGGCGGGGTGGCACAGGTGTGGGTCCAGTCAGGAGGGGTGGCTCAATCTCCCTTGGTTGTTGCTGCCACGTCACAAGGTCCTGTCCGTAATACAGGGGCACCGGAGGTTGGGTCTACCTCAGCGGGGCCGCCCGTACCCCCGGGGGCGGTGGCATCAGGGCAAGCCCCCCTGTCACAGAGCCCGGTAATGTATGGTTCCGCGTCACTCGCTGTGGCTCCATCAGTGAGTATTACATGGCACGTGCCGGGGGAAACCAGAGAGATTTTCAGGGGAGAGTATGTAGATGTATTTGATCTGATCAATGCGGGAGTGGTGCCAGGGAAGAGCAGAACAAGCAAGGAGGGTGAATTTAAGCAAAAGAAAGTTTGGGTGGATTGGTCAATTAAGAATTGGGTGACTGGTTTCGCTATCTACGCAGCGATTATGGTAGAGCGGTTCCCAGCGCTGGCGGCCCAGTTAATAAGCTACATGTCATTGATTCATGGGGCAGCCTCTGAATTCCAGGGCACAGCTTGGCTGCAATATGATACCAAATTCAGGCAGATGAAGGCTGTAAGGCCGGAAGTGGCTTGGGATCAGCGGGAGATCAATATATGGCATGCAGAATTCTATTCGGCAACGCCAGTCAGCAAGCCTACTCATTCCTTTCGGGGGGGAAAGGGAGCAGGTGATAAGAAGCAAGCGTGCTGGCAGTTCAATAGGAACGACTGCAGCAGGGGAGCAGCATGCAAGTTCAGGCATATATGTTCCTTCTGTGGGATGCAAGGTCGCCCAGAGAGCAAATGTTATAGGAAAGTGGGGAAACCTAAGGAACAGCGCACCCCCACCCCTGTCAGTGTCCAGAACAAGGGCCGTCCGGCCCTGTCATCATAAGAGCCCGCCCACTCTCATACTCTTGCATGTTCTAGCCCGCTTTCTCAGCAGATATGACAAGCGGCAAGAGGCTCATTTCTTGTTTCAAGGTTTTAAATTTGGCTTCCATATCCCGTCTACTGCCCCACCCTCCATCGTGCCACCACGCAATCAGCGCTCGGTTCTGCTGAATCCAGGGGTGGCCAGGGAGAAAATCATGAAAGAAGTGGCGCTGGGGAGGGTGGCTGGGCCTTTCCAGCAGTTACCAAGGAAGGACTTGGTGTGTTCACCTTTGGGCCTGGTGCCAAAGAAAGAGGCGGGAAAATATTGACTTTCGAGTCCGCCTGGACTGTCAGTCAATGACAGGTTGGTTCCGGAGCTATGTGCAGTTCAGTACACCACTTTTGATACGGCTATTCAGAAACTGCAGAGATTAGGTGAAGGCGCCCTGATGGCAAAATCCGATATTGAGGCGGCCTTTTGACTCCTGCCGGTGCACCCGGAGGACACTAGGTTGCTAGGTTTTACGTTTGAGGGGAATTTCTTCGTGGATCTATGCATGCCAATGGGGTATTTCATCTCGTGTGCGGTGTTTGAAACTTTCAGTCGCTTCTTGGAATGGATAGTGAAGGACTTGGTGGCAACACAAGATGTAGTGCATTACTTGGATGACTTCCTGTTTATGGGTCCACCTAGCTCGCCAGCTTGCGGGGAGGCCGTGCTGGGCTTCCAGCGGGTGGCAGAGGTTTTGGGGGTACCCCTTGCAGAGGATAAAACTGAAGGCCCCACAACTTGCTTAACTTTCCTGGGCATTGAGATTGACACTGTGGGAGGAGTATGCAGACTCCCTATGGGAAAGGTGAAGGCTTTTGAGTCAGCAATAGATGAGTGTTTAGCGGCACGCAAGGTCACCTTGCACCAATTGCAAGTCTTGGTGGGGCAGCTTAATTTTGCACTTCGGGTGCTACCCATGGGCAGGGCTTTTTCTAGCAATATCGCCAGGGCAATGTCAGGTTTAAGGGCGGAACATCATCACACTAGGCTATCGGCGGAAGTGAAGGATGACTTGGGCACATGGAGGGAATTTTTGGGGAAGTTCAATGGATCAGTGATTTGGCAGCAACCAGCGTAAACGAGCATAGAGCTAGAGCTTTACACAGATGCAGCTGGCAGTGTTGGCTTTGGGGCGGTGCTAGGCTCAAGGTGGTGTATGAAGCATTGGCCAGCAGAATGGGTCAATATGGGGCTGACACGCAACATCACTTTTCTAGAACTATTCCCCATCATTGTGGCAGTGCATTTATGGGGCACATTGCTGGAAAACAAGCGCATCGTGTTTTGGTCTGACAGTATGTCGGTTGTGATGGCAGTGAACAGTCAAAGGGCCAAATGTCCGTGGGTGCTACGTTTGCTGAAAGAATTGGTGCGGGGATGCCTCAGTCGCAGTGTGTTTTTTATTGCCAAACATGTCCAGGGGGTGAATAGCACAAATGCTGAGGCACAAAAGTAAGTCCAATATAGTGTAGCTGGCTATTAGCCATTCAAGTAGATAAGAAGTCCATATAGCAATCCTGATTTTTCTTTATGTATCCTTTATTCCAAAATTAAGATTTTCATAACATCCGAAACAGGCAGCCGACACGTGTTTCGTCCGAAAGGACTTTCTCAAGGCTAAACACGACGATAGACCATTGTGGAATTAGGAGTTCTATGTCCATATGAAATGTGTACCACCTTCAGTCAACGATGTAACACCTGCAATATAGAGAGTAACAGATATCTCCTCTCACTGAACTTCTATGTGCAATTGAGGTCTTGATAAACCTGCAAAGATAAGCAGTCACGCGTGGTCCCGGAGTAAAAAAAAAAAAAAACGTTTTTTTTTGTTGTTGTTTACTCCGGGACCACGCTTGACGGGACTGCTTATTTTTGCAGGTTTATCAAGACCTCAATTGCACATAGAAGTTCAGTGAGAGAATATCTGTTACTCTATATTGCAGGTGTTACACTGTTGACTGAAGGTGGTACATTTCATATGGACATAGAACTCCTAATTCCACAATGGTCTATCATCGTGTTAGCCTTGAAAATGCTTTCGGACGAAACACGTGTCGCTCCTGTTCAGATGTTATGAAAATCTTAATTTTGGAATAAAGGATACATAAAGAAAATCAGGATTACTATGGACTTCTTATCTACTCGAGTGGCTAATAGCCAGCTACCTATATTGGACTTCCTTTGTGCCTCAGCATTTGTGCTATTTATTGTCTAAACCTCAAGTAGGTCTTTCCATCTTGAGTGTTGATCTAGCCTCCTGTAAGCAGAGGGAGGCTATATGCTTTGAGAGCACTACATTCTACTTACATCTAGAGGAATTACTTTCCGACGGACGAAAGGGGGGGATGTGCATGTGTAGAATTGGCATCTCTGCTTTGTTGCTTTCATGTCCCGGGGGTGGACAACACCGTAGCTGATGCCTTGTCTCGTTTTAAGTTGACAGAATTCAGAGCGCGATGACCGCAAGCGGACGATCAGATGACGTTCTTCCCGGAAAGCCTGTGGAAGATTGGTGCCCCATTGCTCCTGACCTGATAGCAGCTTCCATTGCGCCCAGGACTAAGTGTATGTATGAGAGGACATGGCAGGTCTACGTAGCAGTCTTAAAGGGTGCAGGGAGTGTGGACAAATTTACACCGCAGGGGGTGCTTCTTTTCATAGTGCGCCAGAAAGAGAACGGAAGGTCACTGTCACTGGTTAGGCGGCAGTTGTCAGCCATTGCTTTCTTTGCGGGATTGGAAGGGGTGCGGGACCCTACTAAGGATCCTAGAGTCAGACGTGCGGTGAAAGGTTGGGAACGCATGGCCCCGGGGGTAAAAGACCACAGGAGACCCATAGACGCCAGTAGGCTTGCAAGCAATTTGGGGGTGTTGCCGCAGGTCTGCATATCCCTTTATGAGGTGCATCTGCTGAGGGTAGCTTATTCCTTGGCGTTTTTTGGGGCATTCCGAATATCGGAGCTGGTACCAGCATCGAAGGCGGATAAGGAGGGGGGAATCAGCTTGATGGATGTGCTATTGTCAAGCGATTTGCTCCAGGTCAGAGTGAGGAGGTCGAAGACAGACCATGTAGGCAAAGGTGTTTGGGTCCACATGAGGGCAGTGAATGGGGCTTGCTACTGCCCAGTAGCTCTGATGGTGACGTTTATGCAGATGCGGCCTGGTAAGGGGGATGGTAGGCTTCTATTGCATGCAGACGGAACACCGCTGACAAGATTTCAGTTCACACGGCTATGCAAGCGTTCCTTAGGATTGCTGAGGGAGGAGACTGCCCATTTCACGTCGCATTCATTTCGCATCGGGGCGGCTACAACAGCAGCCACTCTTGGTCTATCATCGGAAGCCATAAAGAGGGTGGGCAGATGAAGGTCGTCTTGTTTTGAACGTTACGTGAGACCGCAGCTTCTTTAAGCGACGGACGAGGGTCAGCGGTGGCCTAACAGTGCCTGTTTTTCTTTCTCTTTATTATTTTGACTTCTATACAGAGGTGGCAAGGCAGCGGACGCAGATATGCTGGTGTGGAGACTCCTTTATACAAAGAGCAGGGCAATTTTTCGTCAAATTCGGGGAAGGAAGAGCGCAAAGGTTGAAAGGAATCGATCATCATTGGATAGGGGTCGAGGGGCAACGGTTGGGGGATCTCGCAGGCCAGTTGCAGGGAGCGCTTGATAAGGGCATGCCAGTTCCTGACGTGTTGGTGATTCATTCGGGTGGTAATAACATGCTCCCGGCAGGCAGGAGGGGTGAAGGAGGCACTTTTCCGGCATTTTCAAGTTTAAGGAGGTCCCTGCCGGGCTACCACCATATTTTGGTCGGAAGTGCTCCTCGCCAAGCTTGGGGGACAATGCGCCAACGGGTGTGGTGAACAAGTCGGTGAGAAAATTGAATCAGGAGGTGCGAAAACTGTTCGCAGGTTCACCGATACGTGTGGTTAGACATAACTTGATACAGGCTTGAAGTCGGAATTGTATTTGGCAGATGGGGTGCGTCTGTCGAACGCAGGGTTGGAATTGTTCGTGTTAACCATATGGGGGGCCATAGCTGTAGATCTGGAAGATGTAGCAGCCGGTGGGGGAGGGCGAGAGTGCCATTAGGCTCCTCGTCCTGTGGCGGGGTCCCGGGTAAGAGGAATGCCGGGGACTCCTTTTTTGGCGGGGTCTGCCTGATACTGGACAAGGGGGGCAGTCAATGGGGCTCCGGGCTGGCGGGAGAGGGGGGCGTCCTGCTGGTGGTCCTGGACTCTCCGGCCCTACCCGAGATGCCGGTGCTTGGAGGAAGCAATTTGGGTGAGAGCTGGTGCACGTGTAAGGCGCAAGGCAGTGCCCTGGGTGGCCAAGTCTAGGGGATAGACGACGGTAGTTGCACCTCCAAATGGAAGCAGTGGAGATGGGTGTTGCTGCCTGCTGGCACAACATGCATCAGGTGTGGCGCTGGAGATACAGAATTGTAAATACAATTGTAACCGGTGGCCGAAATGAATACTGTGTAACCCTATGTATCAATGTGTATTGGATTTGTTTAATAAATTTAATAAAGTTGGTCTAATGTTGAGAGTGCGTCAACAAATAAAGATGGCGTTAAGTGAGAAGTAATAAAGACTACGCAGTGAAGACCAACCACTTCTATGGTACCTTTGTGGGGGGAAAAATGGGGGCAAAAAGGGGGGTTTGGAGTAAGGCCAAGGTTGCAGGGGCGAGTAGCACGTAATAGGCCCACTATACGCGCGGATAGATGGGGCGGATTTGCAAACAAAAATAGAAGCCCTGGAAAATGAGATCAAGCAGCAAGGTGACCAACAAACAAGACAAAAATTACACGAGGAGATGACAAGTAGACTACATAAGGAAGAGGAGAAAATAAAGATTAGGAAAGCATACAAATTTAAACGTGATAGAGATGATTATGCTAATGGGCAAATCTTCACATTTGCACGCAGATATGACTCATTAAGAACGGCAACTGCCAACAAACGTATGCAGGCATCTGGAGATATGACCAAGAACCAGCAACAAATTGATTCTACGTCTGCATCCGAAGCAAGTTCTGCGATTGATAGTGAATCAGAAACAGAAACAACAAGAAGGAGACTAAATCAGAGCACTTTAAGATTGACGTTGGAGGAAGAATTGGATATTTTAAAAAGAAGCCGAAGGGACACACTACGACCCCGGCCTGCGAAAACAGGAACACCAGGAGGAGAAGGGGCCGACAGCAGGCCTGCAAGCACAGGAGAGCCCAGGAAGCGGGGTCGGGGACGCAGCAATCGGAAATAGGGAGTATGCTCCATAACCACCCAAACGCCATGAACTCAGATAATGCAAATACCATCATAGATTTGGCCAATGTCAATCTCACCACAGCGGAGCAACAATTGCTATCACTAGGACTTTCCTTTTGCCCGGAGTCAAATTTTAATTATACGCAAACACGGGCAGATATTTACAAATTTATTCGTAAGCTTAAGCTTAAAAAATACCATCATCAGCAGACCATTTTTAATCGAATGGAAGGCAATGAAACTGCAGATCAAATAAATCTTACTGCTTCAGATTATGACTTGCTGAAGGATTTGCAAGACCTGGAGATGGAAACTGACGTTGGGTTAGGCGCAAGTGGGACACAAGGATCTCAAAGAAACATCGGAGATAAGGGTCCAGATCTGTCGGAAACTTGTGCCAAACCAGTTACTCCCTTCAAAATGAAATCAAAGTTTATACCCATCATGCCTCGCGATGTACTGGACATATTTAATTAACAAATTGTCGCGCAGGTCAAAAAATTTGAACAGGACTGTGAACATGTCCAAAACTAAATTCACTAACCAGGAGAGGAGGTATCACCAGCTGATAACAAAATTAAAACAAGAAAATAAGGTGGTGATAAGGAACGCAGACAAAGGCGGAAACATAGTTTTATGGTCTTTTGAGGAGTATTTAAATTAAGCTCATAGACAGCTAAGTGACCAGGAATGTTACAAAGAAAGCTCTATACAAAAGTTTAAAGAGACACAAGATCGTTTATTCGCGCAATTACTTGCATGGAAGAGCATGGGCTTGCTAAACTGGGAGGAATACAAATATCTTAAAAAGGAACATCCAACTATCCCAGTTATATACTTCGTACTAAAAATAAACAAATATATACAAAGACCACCTGATAGACCCATTATTGCGGCATGCGATGGGCCCCTGGAACATATGTCGAGATATATTGATTTCTTCCTGCAAGATCATGTTAAAAACTTAAAATCATATGTACAAGACACTTGTGATTTTATACGAAAAATAGGTAACATTCAATGGAAACAGGAATATTTACTGATAGCCCTAGATGTATCATCACTTTATACCTGCATTAGAAACATAGATGGCATTAGGGCGGTACAGTACTTTTTATCCAATAGACCGACCAAATATACACAGCACAACAAAATGTTGTTGAATATGTTGCTTTTTTGTCTGGAAAATAATCTCTTTATATTCAACAATCAAATGTACCAACAAATACAAGGGGTAGCCATGGGGGCCAGCTTCTCTCCCAGCTATGCCTGTTTATTCATGGGCTGGTGGGAGAAGCTGGTCCTCATGAGAAAGTTTAAACAAGTGTACACATCAAATGTTATCTCCTGGTTCAGATTTATAGATGACCTATTCATTATATGGTGTGGAACCAAACAAAGTGCGATTGATTTTATAGATCAAATCAATAACAATGACATTAATTTAAATTTTACTTCGACTCTAAGTAAAGAAGAAGTGACATTTTTTGATGTGCAGGTAAAAGTTGTACGAAATAAATTATCTACGTGTTTGTTTAGAAAGCCTACTGCTGGAAATACCTTATTACACGCAATGAGCGCGCACCCCCCACATCTCAAAAATAGTATCCCCTACAGGGAAATGCTGCGCATTAGACATATCTGCAGTGATAAGGAGGATTCTGATAACAAACAAATTGAATGCCGCGCTCGTTTTTTAACTAGAGGCTATACAAGTGATATAGTAGATGCGGCAATAGTTAAATGCAAAGAAAGAGCAAGGGAAGATTTATTGCAGTATGCTACAAAAAACATAAGCAAAACAGATCCTAATAACAAGACTGAGGAACCCACCAGGCTTATCCTGGCTTTCTCCAAACAGGGGAAACAATTGAGAGCGATATTTAGACGCAATTGGCCCATTATTCGAGATGATCCGGTTATTGGCAAACTTTTACCACCGAATTCAGCCATTGCATTAAAAAAAACAGCTAGTATGGGAAATGCTCTGGTTAAAAGTAACCTGGAGGAAGTAGCAAAAGGAACATGGTTGACAACTAGAAAGGGATTCTTTAAGTGTCCTACGTGCAAAGCTTGCCAATTCGGTATAAATACAGCCTCATTCCAGACTGCATTCAGCACTAGATTGCAAAACATAAAACAGCATTTAACCTGCAAATCAGATTATGCTGTATATGTTTTAGAATGCAGCTGCAAATTGAAATATATAGGCAGCACAAAACTAGCTGTACATAAAAGAATATTGCAGCACATAAGGGCCATAACAAACAACGACCCTACTTATCCAGTGGCAAGGCACTTTATAGAACATCATAATAGTGACCTGAGACTACTTAAATATTATATAATTGAAACAATACCGCCACAAAAAAGAGGGGGAGATAGGGAAGTTATGTTAAGACATCTAGAAACCAAATCTATCCTTGAATTTGACTCCAAACAACCAGGGGGTTGAATACCCCTGAGGACCTGCACACATTCTTATAGCATTTTTGAAATTTTATCAAATCTTATGTAGGCTACCATACTTTATAATGAATCCAGACATAACTATGAAAATCTACTTATATATAGAAAGTGCATTTACACAAATACAGGAATATGAAATGAAATGAAATGAAAAGACGATTTGTAGAGCGCGATAGCTACCCTAGGGCATCCTAGCGCTACGGACAAAAACGCAGGTGAGAAAAAGATCAGGGTCTAGACAGGTTTATTAAAGAGCAGAGTTTTTAACAATTTACGGAAAGGTAAAAGGTTGGGCTCTGCCCGCAGATGAAGGGGGAGAGAATTCCAGAGTTTGGCGGAATTATAGGCAAAAGAGCGGCCGCCACATCTACTTCTTTTGATCTTGGGCACTAAGGCTAGGAAGGAAGATGCTGAGCGAAGCTGTCTATTCGGTTGATAGGGGGAGATCAGAAGATGGTTGATGGCTGGGCCCGTCTTCCAAAAGGTCCTATGTGCAATGCACAAGGCCTTGAATTCAATTCTTTCTTTGACCCGGAGCCAGTGAAGGCTCTTTAATCCAGTGTTAATTGAGAGTCGGCGGGGGATCTGCAGAAGTGTTCGGGCTGCGCAGTTTTGGATAACTTGAAGTTTGCGTAGGGTAGAGTGAGGTGCCCCTAAATACAGGGCGTTTCCAAAGTCTAGGCGCGAAAGAATGAGTCCCTGGACCATGATTTGTTTGGCCTGAAAGGGAAGTAGGGGAAGAATTTTTTGTAACAGTCTTAATAGACCGTAGCAGGTGGCTGAAAGTATGGCTGCTTGATGGTTAAAGTTAAGGGAGTTGTCTAACCAGATGCCCAGGCTTTTAATTGTGTTTTTTGGTGCTGGAGCCGGGCCGAGGCAGATGGGCCACAGTGAGTTCATATCGAGCTTGGCAGTATTTCCTAAGAGCATAAGCTCAGTTTTTCCCCCGTTCAGTTTTAAACAGGATAGTGTCATCCATTTAACAACCTCCTCCAGGCATCCACTCAGGTTGTTAGGGGAGGTATTTGGTTGGTTAAGGGCCACCACTAGCTGAGTATCATCGGCATAAGTGATGATTTTTATGCCAAAAGGGCGGACAATCTCAGCTAGGGGGCTCATATATATATTAAATAGTGTGGGACTCAGAGAGGAGCCCTGAGGCACACCGCAACTGAGTGGCATGCTGGGGGAGGTAATATTGCCCTCAAAGACCTGGAATTAATGATCTGCTAAAAAGGATTTGAACCAAGTAATGGCCTTTCCTGATACTCCTAGGTTAGTAAGTCGATGCATTAATATGTCATGATTTACAGTGTTGAATGCGGCACTTAGGTCGAGGAGGATGATTGCCGCAGAACCTCCTTGATCAAGGATCTTCCTGGCCTCCTCGGTTACTGTGAGGAGGGCAGTTTCGGTTCCATGCATGGGACGGAATCCCGTCTGGGAGGGATCGAGTAAATGGTTACTCTCCAGGAACTCTGAGAGTAACGAGTTGACATGTTTCTCCAAGATCTTACTCAGCCATGGTAGCAGGGAGATCGGCCGGTAGTTACTGGGATTGTCTTGGTCTGAATTGTTTTTTTTTAGTAAGGCCTTGACCATGGCGCGCTTCCAGGGGAGAGGGACAATGCAGGAAGAAATGGAGGAGCTTAGCAGATTAAGGATGGTAGGAAGGATGCTGCCAATGACAGGCAATAAAGCACGTGGAGGTGCCGCATCAAGGGGGGAGCCGGATTTCACCTGGTACATGATAGATTCTAATGTGGTGGGATTGAGAAGGGGAAAGGTATCCAAAGTGGCTGGCGAACGGACTCCTGTGTTTAGAGAGTTCGCAGTGGAGATATCGAGTTTGGTGGGGGAAAAGGAAGTGTATATAGTCTGTATTTTCTGGAAAAAGAAATCAGCTAGATTGTTGCATCTACTTTGAGCGTCGGTTGGATTTGGTACTTTCTGAGGGAGTTTGAGGAGAGTTTTTGCAATTCGGTAGATTTCTTTGGGCGAAAAAGCAGCTGCTTTAATTTTTTCTTCAAAAATGATTGATTGAGAGGCTTTAATTTCATTTTTATAGATTTTTTCATTGCCTCCCTATATACAGCTTTTTATTAAGGTCTTTTAACTATGTATGTATTTATTCATTTTAGCTAGGTGATTATTTATACCATATAATTATGTATGTATATTTTATGTACGACATGTAATTTATATATGGTCAAAAATCTGCTGCTATTTGAAGTAATGTATTCATGAATTATTCTTTTATATTAGCCATTCGAACCCCTTAGAGCTTTTTTGCACATATATCACTCAAGCACTTTCATCTTTACGGCACGAAATTATAAGCAGCAACATTTGCAATATAAATTTCAAACTAGCCGTGAAAATGTTAAGCATTATGCACTTTACTGTTAATCTCTCATGCACCTTATATGAATATATATATCGGTTGGATTTTAACATGAGTTTTATTATTTTTGAATAGGGCACATCGTCACTTTATCAGCTATGAATATTTTACAATAGTTGATAGTGATGAACTTCACATTTTTTATCATGGGGATTTACACTTTAAGAGTTTTTACGCCATCAACTTGTTTTATGTTGGAAATGGGCCATCAATGCATTTATGCTGTAATAGCTGTCCATTGGATAGGGAACATATATGGCCCATTCAACTGACAATGTACTTCTAATATAGATAGGAGATGTACACTGATTTTATATAAAAGTTTTCCTAATTTAATCCTATAACATATTGTGTGAATATACATTTTAGTACAAATATAGTATTAATATGGGATTTTATAAATGTTATAGTATGTTGTCTATGTCTATATGACAAGTTGGTAGCACTAGCATTTTAAAATGAGGGTTACATTGTCTTAGCCTTGTCATGTGATCAAGGCCGTAAACCGGCCGAAACGGGTCATGGCGGACTGAATTGGTGGCAATAAAACATCCTGCACAAACGTTGGGTCTACGCTCGTTTCTTTGAGACTTTGGAAAAGCTATAACGAGGCTGTTGGATATTTTGCCGGACTGACTTCATCCGGCTCGTGGACCCCCTCCTTACAAGTTGGCTCCGAAAATTGCAAGTCAAGCGCTTCCGGAATCCGTCGACAGCGGCATCACAGGCTCGTGAGGCTGCTCTAGCGGGGACCCCGGGGGCACTGCAGTAATTCTCCTGCATCGGAAATACGGAGCCCCCTGCAAAGCAAAGCAAAGGATCCCAAACCAAGGAGAGTGAAAGACCGCGTGGAGAGGCACCCGGCTCGAGAGTATTGCTCGGAGGAGCGGACATCGGGAAGAGGAGCCCCCAGCCGTCTACTCACTGTACCAGGTACACAACTAAGACACACAAGCAGGCGGGGAGGTTTGCGAACTTGGAAACCCTCCTTTATATTAACCAGTTGAGGAGTAACTGAGGGACTGATATATTGTAACATAGCCACCATGTCTGCCGACACGCTAAGAAACCGTGAATCAGCAGCAGAGGAAATGTTCTCTGATTCCCCACTACAACTACAAGGTGCAACGAATGGTGCGAATGAGGATATTAATGGCAAAACAAAGGGATTGAAGAACAATTACCGTAAATTGGAAAAATACATGCGCCAGGAGCAATCCAAATGGTGGGAGGCGCGATCACTTCAGAGGTACCTGGATGTGGGAAGAATCCCCAGGGGCCTCAGAATAATGCTTGCCCCGTGCTATGAAACCCCAAACCCCCTCATGATGGCTGAGTGTGCCGAATGCAATCTCGAATCATCCCGGAAACTATTCCAGATACTAGTGAAATACGCGCGGATAGATGGGGCGGATTTGCAAACAAAAATAGAAGCCCTGGAAAATGAGATCAAGCAGCAAGGTGACCAACAAACAAGACAAAAATTACACGAGGAGATGACAAGTAGACTACATAAGGAAGAGGAGAAAAGAAAGATTAGGAAAGCATACAAATTTAAACGTGATAGAGATGATTATGCTAATGGGCAAATCTTCACATTTGCACGCAGATATGACTCATTAAGAACGACAACTGCCAACAGACGTATGCAGGCATCTGGAGATATGACCAAGAAACAGCAAGAAATTGATTCTACGTCTGCATCCGAAGCAAGTTCTGCGATTGATAGTGAATCAGAAACAGAAACAACAAGAAGGAGACTAAATCAGAGCACTTTAAGATTAACGTTGGGGGAAGAATTGGATATTTTAAAAAGAAGCCGAAGGGACACACTACAACCCCGGCCTGCGAAAACAGGAACACCAGGAGGAGAAGGGGGCGACGGCAAGCCTGCAAGCACAGGAGAGCCCAGGAAGTGGGGTCGGTGACGCGGCAATCGGAAATAGAGAGTATGCTCCATAACCCCCCAAACACCATGAACTCAGATAAGGCAAATACCATCATAGATTTGGCCAATGTCAATCTCACCACAGCGGAGCAACAATTGATATCACTAGGAATTTCCTTTTGCCTGGAGTCAAATTTTAATTATACGCAAACACGGGCAGATATTTACAAATTTATTCGTAAGCTTAAGCTTAAGAAATACCATCATCAGCAGACCATTTTTAATCGAATGGAAGGCAATGAAACTGCAGATCAAATAAATCTTACTGCTTCAGATTATGACTTGCTGAAGGATTTGCAAGACCTGGAGATGGAAACTGACGTTGGGATAGGCGCAAGTGGGACACAAGGATCTCAAAGAAACATCGGAGATAAGGGTCCAGATCTGTCGAAAACTTGTGCCAAACCAGTTACTCCCTTCAAAATGAAATCAAAGTTTACACCCATCATGCCTCGCGATGCACTGGACATATTTAATGTACAAATTGTCGCACAGGTCAAAAAATTGAACAGGACTGTGAACATGTCCAAAACTAAATTCACTAACCAGGAGAGGAGGTATCACCAGCTGATAAAATTAAAACAAGAAAATAAGGTGGTGATAAAGAACGTAGACAAAGGCAGAAACATAGTTTTATGGTCTTTTGAGGAGTATTTAAAGGAAGCTCATAGACAGCTAAGTGACCAGGAATGTTACAATAAAAGCTCTATACAAAAGTTTAAAGAGACACAAGATCGTATTTCGCGCAATTACTTGCATGGAAGAGCATGGGCTTGCTAAACTGGGAGGAATACAAATATCTTAAAAAGGAATATCCGACTATCCCAGTTATATACTTTGTACCAAAAATACACAAAGATATACAAAGACCACCTGGTAGACCCATTATTGCGGCATGCGATGGGCCCATGGAACATATGTCGAGATATATTGATTTCTTCCTGCAAGATCATGTTAAAAACTTAAAATTATATGTACAAGACACTTGTGATTTTATACGAAAAATAGGTAACATTCAATGGAAACAGGAATATTTACTGATAGCCCTAGATGTATCATCACTTTATACCTGCATTAGAAACATAGATGGCATTAGGGGCGGTACAGTACTTTTATCCAATAGACCGACCAAATATACACAGCACAACAAAATGTTGTTGAATATGTTGCTTTTTTGTCTGGAAAATAATCTCTTTATATTCAACAATCAAATGTACCAACAAACACAAGGGGTAGCCATGGGGGCCAGCTTCTCTCCCAGCTATGCCTGTTTATTCATGGGCTGGTGGGAGGAGCTGGTCCTCATGAGAAAATTTGAACAAGTGTACACATCAAATGTTATCTCCTGGTTCAGATTTATAGATGACCTATTCATTATATGGTGTGGAACCAAACAAAGTGCCATATGATTTTATAGATCAAATCAATAACAATGACATTATTTTAAATTTTACTTCGACTATAAGTAAAGAAGAAGTGACATTTTTAGATGTGCAGGTCAAAGTTGTAGGAAATAAATTATCTACGTCCTTGTTTAGAAAGCCTACTGCTGGAAATGCCTTATTACACGCAATGAGCGCGCACCCCCCACATCTCAAAAATAGTATCCCCTACGGGGAAATGCTGCGCATTAGACGTATCTGCAGTGATAAGGAGGATTCTGATAACAAACAAATTGAATGCTGCGCTCGTTTTTTAACTAGAGGCTATACAACTGATATAGTAGATGCGGCAATAGTTAAATCCAAAGAAAGAACAAGGGAAGATATATTGCAGTATGCTACAAAAAACAAAAGCAAAACAGATCCTAATAACAAGAGTGAGAAACCCACCAGGCTTATCCTGGCTTTCTCCAAACAGAAGAAACAATTGAGAGCGATATTTAGACGCAATTGGCCCATTATTTGAGATGATCCGGTTATTGGCAAACTTTTACCACCGAATCCAGCCATTGCATTAAAAAAAACAGCTAGTAAGGGAAATGCTCTGGTTAAAAGTAACCTGGAGGAAGTAGCAAAAGGAACATGGTTGACAACTAGAAAGGGATTCTTTAAGTGTCCTACGTGCAAAGCTTGCCAATTCGGTATAAATACAGCCTCATTCCAGACTGCATTAAGCACTAGATTGCAAAACATAAAACAGCATTTAACATGCAAATCAGATTATGCTTTATATGTTTTAGAATGCAGCTGCAAATTGAAATATATAGGCAGCACAAAACTAGCTGTACATAAAAGAATATTGCTGCACATAAGGGCCATAACAAACAACGACCCTACCTATCCAGTGGCAAGGCACTTTAAAGAACATCATAATAGTGACCTGAGACAACTTAAATATTATGTAATTGAAACAATACCGCCACAAAAAGAGGGGAGATAGGGAAGTTATGTTAAGATGTCTAGAAACCAAATATATCCTTGAATTTGACTCCACACAACCAGGGGCCTTGAATACCACTGAGGACCTGCACACATTCTTATAGCATTCTTGAAATTTTATCAAATCTTATGTAGGCTACCATACTTTATAATGAATCTAGACATAACTACGAAAATCTACTTATATATAGAAAGTGTGTTTACACAAATACACAAATACAGGAATATATATGCTAATATTAAGGTCTTTTAACTATGTATGTATTTATTCATTTTAGCTAGGTGATTATTTATACCATATAATTATGTATGTATATTTTATGTACGACATGTAATTTATATATGGTCAAAAAATCTGCTGCTATTTGAAGTAATGTATTCATGAATTAATCTTTTATATTAGCCATTCGAACCCCTTAGAGCTTTTTTGCACATATATCACTCAAGCACTTTCATCTTTACGGCACGAAATTATAAGCTGCAACATTTGCAATATAAATTTCAAACTAGCCGTGAAAATGTTAAGCATTATGCACTTTACTGTTAATCTCTCATGCACCTTATATGAATATATATATCGTTTGGATTTTAACATGAGTTTTATTATTTTTGAATAGGGCACATCGTCACTTTATCAGCTATGAATATTTTACAATAGTTGATGGTGATGAACTTCACATTTTTTATCATGGGGATTTGCACTTTAAGAGTTTTTACGCCATCAACTTGTTTTATGTTGGAAATGGGCCATCAATGCATTTATGCTGTAATAGCTGTCCATTGGATAGGGAACATATATGGCCCATTCAACTATTGACAATGTACTTCTAATATAGATAGGAGATATACACTGATTTTATATAAAAGTTTTCCTAATTTAATCCTATAACATATTGTGTGAATATACATTTTAGTACAAATATAGTATTAATATGGGATTTTATAAATGTTATAGTATGTTGTCTATGTCTATGTGACAAGTTGGTAGCACTAGCACTTTAAAATGAGGGTTACACTGTCTTAGCCTTGTCATGTGATCAAGGCCGTAAACCGGCCGAAAAGGGTCATGGCGGACTGAATTGGTGGCAATAAAACATCCTGCACAAACGTTGGGTCTACGCTCGTTTCTTTGAGACTTTGGAAAAGCTATAACGAGGCTGTTGGATATTTTGCCGGACTGACTTCATCCGGCTCGTGGACCCCCTCCTTACAAGTTGGCTCCGAAAATTGCAAGTCAAGCGCTTCCGAAATCCGTCGACAGCGGCATCACAGGCTCGTGAGGCTGCTCTGGCGGGGACCCCGGGGGCACTGCAGTAATTCTCCTGCATCGGAAATACGGAGCCCCCTGCAAAGCAAAGGATCCCAAACCAAGGAGAGTGAAAGATCGCGTGGAGAGGCACCCGGCTCGAGGGTATTGCTCGGAGGAGCGGACATCGGGAATAGGAGCCCCCAGCCGTCTACTCACTGTACCAGGTACAAGACTAAGATACACAAGCAGGTGGGGAGGTTTGCGAACTTGGAAACCCTCCTTTATATTAACCATTTGAGGAGTAACCGAGGGACTGATATATTCTAACAAAGCCACCATGTCTGCCGACACGCTAAGAAACCGTGAATCAGCAGCAGAGGAAATGTTCTCTGATTCCCCACTACAACTACAAGGTGCAACAAATGGTACGAATAAGGATATTAATGGCAAAACAAAGGGATTGAAGGACAATTACCGTAAATTGGAAAAATACATGCGCCAGGAGCAATCCAAATGGTGGGAGGCGCGATCACTTCAGAGGTACCTGGATGTGGGAAGAATCCCCAGGGGCCTCAGAATAATGCTTGCCCCGTGCTATGAAACCCCAAACCCCCTCATGATGGCTGAGTGTGCCGAATGCAATCTCGAATCATCCCGGAAACTAGTCCAGATACTAGTGAAATACGCGCGGATAGATGGGGCGGATTTGCAAACAAAAATAGAAGCCCTGGAAAATGAGATCAAGCAGCAAGGTGACCAACAAACAAGACAAAAATTACACGAGGAGATGACAAGTAGACTACATGAGGAAGAGGAGAAAAGAAAGATTAGGAAAGCATACAAATTTAAACGTGATAGAGATGATTATGCTAATGGCCAAATCTTCACATTTGCACGCAGATATGACTCATTAAGAACGGCAACTGCCAACAGACGTATGCAGGCATCTGGAGATATGACCAAGAACCAGCAACAAATTGATTCTACGTCTGCATCCGAAGCAAGTTCTGCGATTGATAGTGAATCAGAAACAGAAACAACAAGAAGGAGACTAAATCAGAGCACTTTAAGATTGACGTTGGGGAAAGAATTGGATATTTTAAAAAGAAGCCAAAGGGACACACTACGACCCCGGCCTGTGAAAACAGTAACACCAGGAGGAGAAGGGGGCGACGGCAAGCCTGCAAGCACAGGACATCCCAGGAAGCAGGGTCGGGGACGCGGCAATCGGAAATAGAGAGTATGCTCCATAACCCCCCAAACACCATGAACTCAGATAAGGCAAATACCATCATAGATTTGGCCAATGTCAATCTCACCACAGCGGAGCAACAATTGATATCTCTAGGACTTTCCTTTTGCCCGGAGTCAAATTTTAATTATACGCAAACACGGGCAGATATTTACAAATTTATTCGTAAGCTTAAGCTTAAAAAATACCATCATCAGCAGACCATTTTTAATCGAATGGAAGGCAATGAAACTGCAGATCAAATAAATCTTACTGCTTCAGATTATGACTTGCTGAAGGATTTGCAAGACCTGGAGATGGAAACTGACGTTGGGATAGTCGCAAGTGGGACACAAGGATCTCAAAGAAACATCGGAGATAAGGGTCCAGATCTGTCGGAAACTTGTGCCAAACCAGTTACTCCCTTCAAAATGAAATCAAAGTTTACACCCATCATGCCTCGTGATGCACTGGACATATTTAATGAACAAATTGTGGCACAGGTCAAAAAATTGAACAGGACTGTGAACATGTCCAAAACTAAATTCACTAACCAGGAGAGGAGGTATCACCAGCTGATAACAAAATTAAAACAAGAAAATAAGGTGGTGATAAGGAACGCAGACAAAGGCAGAAGCATAGTTTTATGGTCTTTTGAGGAGTATTTAAAGGAAGCTCATAGACAGCTAAGTGACCAGGAATGTTACAAAAAAAGCTCTATACAAAAGTTTAAAGAGACACAAGATCGTTTTTCGCGCAATTACTTGCATGGAAGAGCATGGGCTTGCTAAACTGGGAGGAATACAAATATCTTAAAAAGGAACATCCGACTATCCCAGTTATATACTTTGTACCAAAAATACACAAAGATATACAAAGCCCACCTGGTAGACCCATTATTGCGGCGTGCGATGGGCCCCTGGAACATATGTCGAGATATATTGATTTCTTCCTGCAACAGCATGTTAAAAACTTAAAATCATATGTACAAGACACTTGTGATATTATACGAAAAATAGGTAACATTCAATGGAAACAGGAATATTTACTGATAGCCCTAGATGTATCATCACTTTATACCTGCATTAGAAACATAGATGGCATTAGGGCGGTACAGTACTTTTTATCCAATAGACCGACCAAATATACACAGCACAACAAAATGTTGTTGAATATGTTGCTTTTTTGTCTGGAAAATAATCTCTTTATATTCAACAATCAAATGTACCAACAAACACAAGAGGTAGCCATGGGGGCCAGCTTCTCTCCCAGCTATGCCTGTTTATTCATGGGCTGGTGGGAGGAGCTGGTCCTCATGAGAAAGTTTGAACAAGTGTACACATCAAATGTTATCTCCTGGTTCAGATTTATAGATGACCTATTCATTATATGGTGTGGAACCAAACAAAGTGCGATTGATTTTATAGATCAAATCAATAACAATGACATTAATTAAAATTTTACTTCGACTATAAGTAAAGAAGAAGTGACATTTTCAGATGTGCAGGTCAAAGTTGTAGGAAATAAATTATCTACGTCCTTGTTTAGAAAGCCTACTGCTGGAAATACCTTATTACACGCATTGAGCGCGCACCCCCCACATCTCAAAAATAGTATCCCCTACGGGAAAATGCTGCGCATTAGACGTATCTGCAGTGATAAGGATGATTCTGATAACAAACAAATTGAATGCCGTGCTCGTTTTTTAACTAGAGGCTATACAACTGATATAGTAGATGCGGCAATAGTTAAATCCAAAGAAAGAACAAGGGAAGATTTATTGCAGTATGCTACAAAAAACAAAAGCAAAACAGATCCTAATAACAAGACTGAGGAACCCACCAGGCTTATCCTGGCTTTCTCCAAACAGAAGAAACAATTGAGAGCGATATTTAGACGCAATTGGCCCATTATTCGAGATGATCCGGTTATTGGCAAACTTTTACCACCGAATTCAGCTATTGCATTAAAAAAAACAGCTAGTATGGGAAATGCTCTGGTTAAAAGTAACCTGGAGGAAGTAGCAAAAGGAACATGGTTAACAACTAGAAAGGGATTCTTTAAGTGTCCTACGTGCAAAGCTTGCCAATTCGGTATAAATACAGCCTCATTCCAGACTGCATTAAGCACTAGATTGCAAAACATAAAACAGCATTTAACATGCAAATCAGATTATGCTGTATATGTTTTAGAATGCAGCTGCAAATTGAAATTTATAGGCAGCACAAAACTAGCTGTACATAAAAGAATATTGCAGCACATAAGGGCCATAACAAATAACGACCCTACCTATCCAGTGGCAAGGCACTTTAAAGAACATCATAATAGTGACCTGAGACAACTTAAATATTATGTAATTGAAACAATACCGCCCAAAAAAAGAGGGGGAGATAGGGAAGTTATGTTAAGACGTCTAGAAACCAAATATATCCTTGAATTTGACTCCACACAACCAGGGGGCTTGAATACCACTGAGGACCTGCACACATTCTTATAGCATTTTTGAAATTTTATCAAATCTTATGTAGGCTACCATACTTTATAATGAATCTAGACATAACTATGAAAATCTACTTATATATAGAAAGTGCGTTTACACAAATACAGGAATATATATGCTAATATTAAGGTCTTTTAACTATGTATGTATTTATTCATTTTAGCTAGGTGATTATTTATACCATATAATTATGTATGTATATTTTATGTACGACATGTAATTTATATATGGTCAAAAAATCTGCTGCTATTTGAAGTAATGTATTCATGAATTAATCTTTTATATTAGCCATTCGAACCCCATAGAGCTTTTTGCACATATATCACTCAAGCACTTTCATCTTTACGGCACGAAATTATAAGCTGCAACATTTGCAATATAAATTTCAAACTAGCCGTGAAAATGTTAAGCATTATGCACTTTACTGTTAATTTCTCATGCAACTTATATGAATATATATATCGTTTGGATTTTAACATGAGTTTTATTATTTTTGAATAGGGCACATCGTCACTTTATCAGCTATGAATATTTTACAATAGTTGATGGTGATGAACTTCACATTTTTATCATGGGGATTTGCACTTTAAGAGTTTTTACGCCATCAACTTGTTTTATGTTGGAAATGGGCCATCAATGCATTTATGCTGTAATAGCTGTCCATTGGATAGGGAACATCTATGGCCCATTCAACTATTGACAATGTACTTCTAATATAGATAGGAGATATACACTGATTTGATATTTTATATAAAAGTGTTCCTAATTTAATCCTATAACATAGTGTGTTTATATATTTTAGTACAAATATAGTATTAATATGAGATTTTATAAATGTTATAGTATGTTGTCTATGTCTATGTGACAAGTTGGTAGCACTAGCACTTTAAAATGAGGGTTACACTGTCTTAGCCTTGTCATGTGATCAAGGCCGTAAACCGGCCGAAACGCATCATGGGGGACTGAATTGGTGGCAATAAATCATCCTGCACAAAAGTTGGGTGTACGCTCGTTACTTTGAGACTTTGGAAAAGCTATAACGAGGCTGTTGGATATATATATATATTATAGATATCTGAAACAGAGAGAGTAATACTGTTTATAATATAAAATCTTCTATATTATAGAGGGCCTTTTTAGAATATGAAGAGAACGGCTTTCTGATTTAGAAGGAGTAAATCTAATCTAATTTCACCTAATGTTTATAATGGGCACTAGCCAAGTGGATGAAATTATGACATTTGATCAAATTGATTATATACTACTGTTCTCTGTCACTCAAATTGATTACAATTTTAAAGATAATCCTTATAATTATTCAGGAACAGTTACAATTATTTATTTATTTTTTGTACCTATATTTTAATCTCTGTCTATTTCCACAATAGTTAATGTTTTTACAAGCGTTGTCAGTGTATTTAATAGAAATAAATATGTCCATGGTCATCAGGCTCCATATTATAGTATGACGTTTATGTCTATCACGGTTTGTAATTCACATTGACTAAATCCTGGATGATGATTGGCTGTAGTCAAATTAAAAGTGGTGATTCGTCACTAGCGCGTCAAGTGATCAAGATTGCGGAGGCGATCGAAACGCGTCTGGGGCGGACACATGTCTGTCACACTTGGTGGTCAATAAAGGAAACCATGCACTTTTGAACCCGTGTCATTGGATTTTTGACTGGAGTAAATTGGAGGTCCGTACCTGTGCTGTGACCCTTACATAGGGTCGGGACATTAATTTGGACATATATATATATATATATATATATATATATATATATGCAAAAACAGAAGCAGAGAACTCTGGAGAGTTCTCAAGTTTAGGTGGAAAGCAGCACCAGTAAGAGCACTCTCAACACCAGCGACACTCTAAATTTGCTCACCTCAAATGTCTGCTTTTCTATCAAAGTTTTTAAGCATTGGATTAGCGCAGTGCTATCCACACCGAGATAGAAAGGGACAAAGTCTTTTGCCATTTTTACAGCCAAGTCTTTAAGCATAGGATTAGCACAGTGCTATCCCTGCTGAGCTGTAAAATGGCCAAAGCCTTATCACTCCAGGCACAGTATTACAGCTTTGGATTGGTAAAATACCATCCAAGCCAAACTGGAAATGAATAAAAGCAACCCTGACACGTGTTTCGCTCTCGTTAGAGACTCTTCAGAGAGGTAGAGCTTTGTCCAGACACAAGGGAGCACCCAGTATAAGTCAAAACAAAACCTTTTCAGGCATAGAGTGACGAATAAATTATGCAAAAACAGAAGCAGAGAACTCTGGGTAGTTCTCAAGTTTAGGTGGAAAGCAGCTCCAGTAAGAGCACTCTCAACACCAGCGACACTCTAAATTTGCTCACCTCAAATGTCTGCTTTTCTATCAAAGTTTTTAAGCATTGGATTAGCGCAGTGCTATCCACGCCGAGATAGAAAGGGACAAAGTCTTTTGCCATTTTTACAGCAAAGTCTTTAAGCATAGGATTAGCACAGTGCTATTTCTGCCGAGCTGTAAAATGGCCAAAGCCTTTTACCACTCCAGGCACAGTATTACAGCTTTGGATTGGTAAAATACCATCCAAGCCAACCTGAAATGAATAAAAGCAACCCCTGACACATGTTTCGCTCTAGTTAGAGCTCTTCAGAGAGGTATAGCTTTGTCCAGACACAAGGGAGCACCCAGTATAAGTCAAAACAAAACCTTTTCAGGCATAGAGTGACAAATAAATTATGCAAAAACAGAAGCAGAGAACTCTGGGTAGTTCTCAAGTTTAGGTGGAAAGCAGCTCCAGTAAGAGCACTCTCAACACCAGCGACACTCTAAATTTGCTCACCTCAAATGTCTGCTTTTCTATCAAAGTTTTTAAGCATTGGATTAGCGCAGTGCTATCCACGCCGAGATAGAAAGGGACAAAGTCTTTTGCCATTTTTACAGCAAAGTCTTTAAGCATAGGATTAGCACAGTGCTATCCCTGCCGAGCTGTAAAATGGCCAAAGCCTTTACCACTCCAGGCACAGTATTACTGGAGCTGCTTTCCACCTAAACTTGAGAACTACCCAGAGTTCTCTGCTTCTGTTTTTGCATAATTTATTTGTCACTATATGCCTGAAAAGGTTTTGTTTTGACATGCCACCAGGAACCATCCACAAAAATTAATCAACAGCATTCCATTTGGGGAATTCCTCTGTTTGAAAAAGAACAGCACAAGAGATTGTGATTTTCAAGTGGCAGTGAAAGAGAGTACAACCAGATTTATTGCGAGAGGATATGGTAAACAACTGCTAGATAATACTCTAAGTAAAGTTAACTCTATCCCTAGGAAAGAGTTACTCAAGGAAAAATACAAGGAAAAAAAGAAACAGGCAAGTTCAGAATGAGCACACCGTTTTCAGAAAACGGCAACGATTTGAGAAATATATTGCAAAAAAATTGTCGTACACTGAAAACCGATCCAGTCATTGGAACAGACATACCAACAGTGCCCCTGATTACCTTGAGGAAAGCCAAATCCTTAAGAGAGATGATAGTACATAGTCATTTAAAGTGTAAGACCCAAAAAAGTGCTACCTTAAAGGATTTGAAGTGGTTTTACCCCTGTGCCAAGTGTAAGGCTTGCATAAATAGTAGAAGGACATTGGCTTATGAAGTACCTGGGTTAAATAGTAAGAGGACAATAACTACATTTTTAACCTGCAACACTACCTACACAGTGTATTGCCTTGTCTGCCCATGTGGGCTAAAATACATAGGCAGTACCATTCACTCTACAAAGACACGTATGTTGGAACATATGAGGGCCATAGCTAAGAAAGATGCAACATATCCGGTGGCCAGACATTTTGAAAGCAAGCATCACAGCAACAGGGACCTATTGCGATACTATGGTATTGATCATGTACAAGCTGACATAAGGGAGGCGACAGAATTCTGAGACTATGGAGACTGCAATCACGATATATAATCAACCTACAAACTAGGGCCCCACAGGGTATGAATAGTGGGGAAGAGTTAGCAGTTGATCTGGGAAATTAAAATTAAAACATACAGGGAAAATGTAAATAACAAGGACTTGGAATATGTAACGCTTGCCGATACACGGCTGAATAGCTGAAGCGTAAAGAACTGAACAATGCATATATTGTAATACATGATAAATCTGAGCATGTCAAGGGTAATATGAATGAGATGTGGAATATTTCCGTAACTCATGTATTAAGTAGAGTCTCTCTAGCATTTCTATATTGATTATATGCCCATCCAGGGCTTGATTAAGCCACGAAGTACATGCCAAGATGGCGGATTTTTTTGTAATAAATTGTTTCCATGTCCTTTTTTGATTTTGACTAAACTGTATTTTAAATCTGCCGCTTCCGGCACGTTCGGCGACATTGACAAAGGCGTCAGCCAAAACGCATCTGTTGTGTGCCTGCACACGTTGATAATAAACAACAAACATATCCACCCCCGGGAGTGCTTAATTCTTGACTGAATAGAAGGAAAAGAACGTGTATATATACATATATATATATATACATACATATATATATTTATATACAGCTTACCAACCCTGTAACCCCATAACTCTACCACCCGTAAACCCTAAATATACCCTTATCACCCAATCTCATCACCAATCACTAAACCCTAAAAACACCCTTACTACCCAATACTCCTACCACCCCATAACCTTAAAAATACCCTTACCACCCAATACCCTTACTCATTCCTAAACCATAAAAACTTTCTTACTACCTAATATCCCTACCCACCCTAAACCCTAAAAATACCCTTTCACCCAAAACCCCTCCCTATCTCTAAACCTAAAAACATCCTTACAACCCAATACCGCTACCCACCGCTAAACCTAAAAACATTCTTACCACTCAATGCCCCACCCATCCTAAACCATCAAAACAACCTTACCACCCAATACCCCTAGTCACCTCTAAATCTGAAAACATCCTTACCATCAAATACCCCTCCACACTCTAAAACCTAAAAATACCCTTACCACCCAATGCCCATAGGCACCCCAGCCCTAAAAACACCCTTACCACCCAATATCCCTACCCACCCTAAACTGTAAAAATACCCTTATCACCCAATACCCTTACCAACCTCTAAACCCTAAATCACCCTTACCAACCAATACCTTTACCCACCCCTAAACCCTAAAAAAAACCCTTACGATCCAATACCACCACCCACCTTAAACACTAAAAATACCCTTACCACCTAATGCCCTTATGTACCCCAGCCCTAAAAACACCCTTACCACCCAATACCCCTACCCATCATAAACCCCCAAAATACCCTTGCCACCCAATACCCTTAGCCACCCCTAAACCTTAAAACACCCTTACCACCCAATACCCTTATCCACTCCTAAACCCTAAGAGCACCCTTACCATCCAATTCCCCTACCCACCCTAAACCCTAAAAATACCTTTATCACCCAATGCCACTATCCACCCCTAAACCCTAAAAACACCCTTACCACCCAATACGCCTACCCACCCAAAACCCTAAAAATATTCTTACCAGCCAATAGCCTTACCCACAACAAAACCCTTAAAATACCCTTAACACATTATACTCCTACCCTCTCCTAAACCCTAAAACATATTTTCCACTCAACACCCTTACCCACCACTAAACTCTAAAAACACCATTACCACCTAACACCCCTACCCACCCTGAACACTAGAAACACCCTCACTACTCTATGCCCACCCCTAAATCCTAAAAACTCCCTTACCACCTAATAACCTTACCCACACCTTTCCCTAAAATCACCCGTACCACCCTATACCCTTATCCACCTCTAGACCCTTAAACACCCTTACCCTAATTCCTAATATGTGTCTATATATATTTATATACATATATATATATATATAACCTACTGGCGGTTGTCAGTAGGTAGTTAAAGTTAGGATGTAGTTTCCATAGGAAGAGTGCTTTTTTCATTTGCTAATAACTTTGCTGAATCTTTGCAAAATGTTCAAAATTAGTTTGACGCTCACTTCAGCTGCTGTCTTGAATATTTTGGGGTGATCCATCAAGCGGGGGCCGAGAATAAGGGGGCTCCCACAACCCTTTTTTCTTCATGTTAATTTCCATAGGAAACTTTAGTCAAGGCTACAGTCCGAATTGCTGAACGGAATTACACCAAATTTGACAGAAAGGTAGCTCTTGGTCCAGAAAACATTCTTTTTGTTAAATGGTGTAATTTCATTCAGTAGTTGCTAAGAAATGCAAAGAAATTCCCAGTTGTATATACAGGGAAGCGGTGGATCCGCGACCCCTCCTGATCTCGTGCTGAGATCGGATTGACTGCCAACACTTCAAACCAGGAACGGAGTCACAAGAAAACAGGTAAAAAAAAAGAAAAGGGGGCAGGGTAGAAACACCCTGACCCCCTAGACCTCTGTGGGGAGGAGTCCCACAGGGACCACTGAGGGCCAAAAAAGCATTTTTAGAAACAATAATTCAGTGGGAGTTGCCCTGGATCCACGACTCCCAACAACATTTTTTTTTAAACCGAAGCACAGTTCGTTAAATAAAGGCCCCCAGGTAGGCCAGGTACCAGGGGAAGTTTATTTAGTAATGCGGGGAGGCCCTCTGGCTCGCCACCTCCCTGGGGATTAATGTAATGGGGACCTCAAGGACCCTCCCTGCCCCTGAGATCACCGCCTCCCTGTGGCCTTTACATTTTCATGTGGGGGGCCTCACGGACCTCCTCCCGGCCCCGGGAACCACCACCTCCCCAGGGCCAAACTGCAATAAGTCAGAAATGGGAGGGGGGCTACGGGCCGTTTTTGGCCCCAGGGACTGCCTCCTCCCCAGGGCAGGCCCTTACTCAAGGAAGGAGGGGGGCTGTGGGGCCGCTCTCCTGGGGCTGTACATGGCCCTGGGGACCACCATCCTCATGGCAGGGTCCAGCCATGTCCCAGGGTGCCCCCCTGGGACATTGCAGTTTGCTATGACATGGAGGGAGCACCACTCACGTCATGCCACCCCAAACAGTGCTCCGCTTTGAGCAAGCGAGAGCATTTTGCTCTTGCTTGATCAAAGCAGAGCACGCTTTGCTTTTTACACACAGGAAGCCACATGTCAGCAGCAACCTGTGTGTAAAAAGCAATGCCGGCTCCCTTAGGAGGCAAGGAGCCAGCCAGGACTGCAGGTGCATTCAGGCTCCTCCCACAGTCTCCAACATGCACACTACAGGCTGCGCCCCAGGGGATGTGTTCCCCAGGGCCAACATCAGCCCAGGACGCTGCTGGTTGGGGAATGAATTTCACTGTACTCCTGAGGGCCTCAGGACTAAAGTGAACTTCAACCCCCAACCAATAGTGCGCCAGGAAGTACGTTTGCCCAGTGGTGGCGAATGGGGGCATGGCCTCTGATGACTTCTCAGCAATCCAGCTGTGTGAGTCTTATTAGAGGATAGGATAATGAAGTGCACTTATACCTGGGGGTGTCAAGGCGCTGTAGCAGACAATCGAGGAGAAAGTAAGAAAATTCACCTGCAGCTACCTAAGATGAGAAAAGCCAGGTTTTCAGATGTTTTTGAAAAAACGGATAAGAGTCCGTGTTGGAGATAGAGGTGTGCAGGGAGTTCCAAAGCTTGGCGGCCACTCCTGAAAAGGAGCGGCCGCCCCATCAGGCCCTGCGAAATCTGGGAGTCACAAGTTTTTCCTGTGAGGAGGATCGCAGAAGCCTCCCAGGGGTTACCATTGGAAAAGAGTTTTCAGATGTGGGGTACCCTTACTATGCATGGCCTTGAATACCATACTCAGCACCTTAAAGCAGACGAGTGTCCTGATGGGGAGCCAATACAGAGAACGAATTCCATTCCTGGCTTACTGATGCTTAGGGATTTTAAGAATCAACCACGCCGCTGCGTTCTGTACCACCTGAAGCTTATTAAGGGAGACCGCATTGATGTTAAGGTACAGAGCGTTGCAATAGTCCAGCCGAGAGGTGACTAGAGCGATGATGATTGGCTGGTGCAGTTCAGATGGAATGAAAGGTAAAACCTTTCTCAGAATCCTCAGGATATAAAAGCAAGTACTAACCATGCAGCTGACCTGTGCGTCAAAGTGCAAGCCATCGTCAAATATGACCCCCAAATTCCTTGCTGTCCTAACCGGGACAGGGAGGGGACCACAGATTGCCAGCCACCAAGAGTTTGACCAGATGGAATTCTTCAAATCAAATACCAGCACTTCAGTCTTGTCTGCATTAATCTTTAGAGACTTGTCCTTGATCCAGCAAATAATGCTGGACATACACTGATAGAACTTCTCCGAAACTTATTGCAGGTTATTCGAGATGGAGACGATAATTTGCCTATCGTCCACATAAGAAAGCACCTGAAATCCGAAGGACCGCCCCAGATCGGCCATGGAAGTCACATAGAGATTGAAATGAGTGGGGCTCAAAGACGAGCCCTGAGGTACCCCACAAGGAAGACTAAAGGCCTTGCTCTAAAGCCTCCACAGCTGACGATATGGGCTCTACTTGACATGAAAGAGTGGAGAAGCTGCAAGCATTCCCGGTGATTCCCACTTGCCTCAAGCGCTGAACCATACGTGTCGGGGAGAGGGTGTTGAATGCCGCCGATAGGTCAAGCATTATCAGAGTGTTATCAGGTGTTACCCCAAAACCGGTCCCAGGATGCTTGTTTCTGGTCCAGGGAAGACCAGTTCAGGCTGGACTGTTCCTATGAGGCACAGGGTCAAGACTGATTTGCATATAGCTGGGTCTGAACTAGGGTGGCGAAGTGAGCCAAAGAACGATGATGGATTCAACCCAGATCTGTGACTGGGGGTGAGTGTCTGAAAAGTTTCAGTGCTCCGTCCATCATCTCCTTGTGTTTGCTTCAAGCATTATCAGAACCACCTCCCCGCCCTGATCAACTTACGTGCGGAGGCAGTCAGTAGCCGCAACGAGGGCAGACTCAGTACTGTGACCGGCACGGAACCCATTCTGAGAGGGATTTAGGATCTCCTGGGATTCAATGTATTTCATCAGTTCTTTATTGATGAATCTCTCCAAGATCTTAGCAGAGGTAACAGGAGGGCTAGTTGGCACTCAAGGAACCGTCCGTAGCCAAGAGGACTTAATCCCCCTACTAGTAGTGCTCAAGGAGGTGCGTTTACAGAGTGGTGGAGAAAGGGGGAGTGGCCTCTGATAACTACTCAGCAATCCTGCTGTGTGTGACTTCCTGGAGGTAATAGGAGGGGTAGTTGGCCCCCAAGGACATCCTTGGGGGCCAACTACCCCTCCTGTTATCTCCAATAAGTCCCACGCAGCGAGATTGCTAAGAGGTCTTCGAAGGCCACGGCCCTTTTCTCCACCACTCTGCAAATGCGGCTCAAGGTGCGATACTGTTTGGGAGATGAAGTCCACTTTACTCCTGAGGGATCTTGGGAGCCAGGAAGCCCTCTTGGCACCTCCTGTAAGTCCTACACAGCGGAAGTCCTGAAATCTGGTCAGAGGCCAAGCCCCCTTTCTCTACCACTCAGTAAAGGCGACTACTAGTTAATAAAACCTTAGAAATGCACTAAAAAAACAAAAGTTACAGGGACATTATATTGTAATGTAATGTAAAATAAATTTCTATAGCGCACTACCACCCTACGGATATTTAGGAATTAACATTTAAAAAACCATAGGAATTCACTGAAAAAAAACAAAGGTTGCAGGGACATTATAGTTAAGAAATTGAATTGAAAAAAAACATAGAAATTCACTGAAAAAACCAAAGGTTAAAGAGACATTATATTTAGGCTAACATTTTACTCATACAAAACCAGAGAAATTCAGCAGTTTTAGTTAGTGAGCTAACTATAACTCAAGATCCCGCAATGCACTGTTATGACCTCACATTTTACATCACTCATGACATGGTCAGTGACATCACTCATGACATCGCTGATGATATCTCAAATGACATCACTGATGATATCATCCACAGAATCTCTGACGCACACACTCACACTCCCATATAATCATTCATACACCCACTCCAATTACCACACTACCATTCTCAAACCCATTCCCACACACATACCAGTATTTACACAGCCACTAATACAAGCCTCTGACGTATCCACTCATGCACTCATACAGCTACTCACACTGAGTCAGTCACCCAAAGAGCTACTCACACACCTACTCACTCACCCATATGGTCAATCACACAGCTACTTACTCACCCATACAGTTATACACACACCTACTTACTTACTCATAAATATGCTAACACATACTCACTCAACTAAACAGTCACTGACACAAGCACACACTCACCCATACAGCCACTCTCACATTCACTCACTCACCCATACAGTCACTCACATACCCAGTTATTTACCCATATACCACTGACACATGCACTCACTCACCGACACAGCCATAGACACACTCATTCACCCATACAAACCATCACACACACACTCAGTAACCCTCACAACCACTAACGCACCCACTCACTCATCTATACAGGTAGTCACACACCCCCTCACCTACCCACACAGACCCACTCACCAACACATACAGCCACTTAGACACCAACTGACGGACAGATACAGACATTTATGCAACCTTGTCACTCATCCATACATTCACTGAGACAATTAATCACTTACTTATACAGTCAGTCACGGATCCAATGAATCACCCAAACAAGCACTCATACACCCACTGATTCACCAATACACCTTGGTATATAATTTAACACTCCATTTTTTAAAAACACTCACAGTCACCAGATGATGTCACTGACCATGTCATGAGTGATGTAATATGTGAGGTCTGAAACAGTGAATTGTGAGGGCGTGAGTTATAGTCAGCTCACTAGCTATAATGTCTGAATTTCTCTTGTTTTGTATGAGTGAAATGTTAACCTAACTATAACGTCTCTGTAACCTTTGTTTTTCTGGTGAATTTCTATGTTTTTTTATTCGATTTTCTAACTATAACGTCCCTGTAACCTTTGGTTTTTTCAGTGAATATATATATATATATATATATATATATATATTCACTGAAAAAAACCATGGGTTTCAGGCACGTTATAGTTAGAAATTAGCATTCAAAAAACTTTGAAATTCACTGAAAAAACCATAGGTTTCAGACACGTTATAGTTATAAATTAACATTTAAAAACCTTTGAAATTCACTGAAAAAACCATAGGTTTTAGGGACAGTTATAGTTAGTTGGACATTGCACTCGTACAAAACCCGTGAAATTCCCCTGTTATAGTTAGTTCAGCTAACTATAACTCGCGCCCGCAATGCACTGCTGATGACGTCACATATTACATCACTCATGACATGGTCAGTGACATCACTGATGACATCACTGATGACATCTCAAATGACATCACTGATGACATCATCCAGTGACTGTGTGTTTCTGTAAAGTTTAAATATGTTTAATATATATAGGGAAAGG